>CM068831.1:100318629-100883629 GCA_028554795.2 Sinohyriopsis cumingii
GAAAGTGGTAACTACCACATATATTTCAACACCGACTACCAGTAAAAGAGATGAATTGCAGACAGTCCAATCCAAGGGCATGTAGAATCCAGTGGCAGGAACATGTAGGTATAAGACTTACCATTAAAAAGGCAAAGATTGAGTTTAGAAATAAAGCCTTCTATTTTCTTCCCTCTTCCATTGATATCTTTACAGCCCCAAACTGAACGGTGCCATTTAAGTCACCAAGGAAACAAAAAAGGAGTTGTTCCAATAAAGATCAGATTGAATAACTGGAGTGCTTACAGGAAGGTACACCAAACAAAGTGAAGGAATTTTGTATAGAAAACTTAACAGATGGATGGAAAGAAGGATGGATGGATGAATGAAAGACAGATGGTTAAGTACATGTACCTTCCACATCTGTGGTGAGGAAAAAGAATTAATTACCTTCTGAAGTGATTGAGCACCACAATGTTGGCATACATGAAGTAGAGATAGTAGCTGTATGGAGGGTTCTGTTCCTCTGTCCACAGGTCTGGCGTGGGTGAATCATAGTCAAAACGGATGTGCTCAGTTTTGGACTCATCGTCAACGGAGTCAAAACCAGACACCTGTTGGGATAAAGTATGTGATAAAGGATGAATTATTATGTAATCATGGATTTTATAAGTGAGTAAACTCAAGGAAGTCTAATTAGGTCACCACATAAGACCTGTAGGCAACACAAAAAGTATAATGATCATGTACTAGCTCATAAAATTTACAACAGTGCTAAAATAAAATCCAATAGCCTGACGCCTGAGGCCCCTCTAAGTTTAGATTGGGTCTGCCCTGTATTCTAAGTGAGGTGCCCATCGGGTTTGTCGAAAAAAAAAATCTAATTTGCATGAGGAAACTTATATCATGCTGATGAAATGTGTACTGTCAAGATGCTGCCCTAAATGCCAAAACACTGCGCAATCTAAATCAGATCACCAATGTCCTACGTGAAACTGAGTTCTGAATTTAATTAAATTGAAGCATGTTGAGTCATGCTTAAAATACGATTTTGTACTCCCAAACCCCATGACACGATCATGTTTCGAGAAAACATAATTTTCCATAATCTTCAAAACTAAAAGAAAAACACCACTTTCAGTATATGCCCGTGACATGTAGAATGTATAAATGGTAAACAGTCATGATTGGAGCTGATGTAAAATTATCGCTTAAGCAGCTTAAATAACGGCAATTAAAGACAAAGAGGTCAGGTATAAACCACCATTTCACATATTACTTAACTGGCTCACAATAGCTAGTGAGAAGCGTTTGAAGGCTACAGTGGGTGAGCCCATTGTGCAAATTTGCATAGGTAAGATCAGGAAGTGGAACAACCCGTTATAGGTAAATAAAAGAGATGCAAGATGCACGTATAAGAACAAAAGTTATTACACACTACTGCCTTGAATGATAATGTTTACGACATGTGTATTATATTTTTGACAAGTTTGTGAGCAGTGACAATGTTTCTTTGAAGTCAGATTTTACTGCATGTAAAAAAGCAATTTGCTAACAGCATAACTCAACAAAAACATATTTCAGAACTCTTGGTTGATGGTGTTTAACTTTGTGAAGCATGCTGAAAAAAATGGGGGAGAGGGTTCTATTAATTCTTTACACATACTGAAAACAACACAACATCAACATATATTAACTCGGTTCTGAAAAGGATTCACTCACAGAATCCAGCAGAGAAGTTTGAACACCAGGACCATCCAGTCCCAAGTGAGTGTCACGATGTACAATAATGACACTTGCAATACCTTCAAACCCCTTTGAATTTATATTTAAATTGTAGCTATTGCAATGCTGTATGACAATATAAAAATAGGTGAAACTTTACACTGTGGAATTTTAGTCCAGACTTGTGGAATTTCAGTTAAAGCTTGTGAATTTATTGAAGTCACCAGCCCTGGGTCAGTGTCTAAAAAAAAAATTCTTTGAGCACTGAACCAGGACTTACTCAACAAATGAGTATCTCATATATTATCCTACATACTGAGTATTGTACATCAACAAATTTAAGGTTTCTGCATTTGTATGGGAAAAATATGAACGAGTTTTTTGGATGGAAATACTGCACGACCTTGGGAATGCAGTATATCCATCTGACAAAACGAGTTCATGTTTTCCCATACAAATGCAGTAACCTTCTTATTATATGCTCATTTTCTTATTCTACCTAAGGCTTAATTACATAAACAAAAATATGCTGCAAGAAACAAAGTAACTGAATGTATGCCATATTCCAAACTAAATACACAAGTGCAAATTCATCAGTACACAATATTATTAATGTGCACATAACTCCACCCCGATAAATGTGAATTTAGTTGCATACTAGACATAACTTTTGAAAGAAAATGGCGATTTGATCTACTTAAAATTGAAATTGGAATCATATTGTGAATGAATGCGCATTGCAACAGCTTTTCCATATGATCTGGAATGAATAGATCTTTGTATTTTTGTTGTTTCCATGAAATTTTGTGATTATGCACTGGTTTTATCTATACCAATTGTACATGAAGTACACTGGATTTCAGCAGCGAAGGAGCAGTGCGTAAACATCTGCAAGTGTATTTCTGTTCTGTCAATGAATGTTAAAATCATAATGTGGGAAAAATATAAAGTTTTTCAATTGCAATTATCAAAAAGATGCTATGGAATATGTTTATTTCGTTTTGAATACAGTAAGGGGGATGTAACTGCACTTGGAATATAGTCGAAATTACAATATAATTTCAAAATGTGTAATGAAGCTTGAGAACCCATGACATGGCTCATGTAATTTGATTTTGCAGAACTAAGAAAATACATTTTGAAGAAATTCAGGATGTAAAACAGTAAGTATATTTTTCGCCATTCTTATTAATTTAATCAACCAAAACGTAAACCACCTACTACGCGAGTGTACACGATTTGTTTACAAATCAAAAGTGCTGGCATCGGCGTCCATTGTTTGTTTACAATAGAAAGTAGTTCCGTTATGAGTGCAATATGAAGTTGCACGTTCAATGTTGTAAAATACTGAATGATTCTGATTTGAAAATGCAAAGTTAATTAAAAACATTGTAATTAGCATAAATAATGATGAAAAGTTGAACAAAGTATGATACAACTAAGTCAAACAAATGTAGAATGCTGCTTTTTCAAAAATGTCAGCTGACATGAAACAATAAAGCAACAAGAGCTATGTGAATGGCATAGTATATGCCCATCCTATGTTTAGTTTGTCTATGGAGGTACTAGAACAGTATAATTGACGCTGAAGATTACTGACCTATGGGCATAAATGACATCAACCCTTGGTTCAAGTATGCAGTCTAAACCTAATGTGCAGAACCTATTATTTTCTTATTCATCGTACCATAGCCATGACCTCTTACCTTTAAAGATTCCTTAATACCTGATTGCAAGCCAGCCACAAAGTTTGATTAAGGAGCTTACCGTAGAACAAAAGGTATTCTGCAATATCCCATTTTCCTTGAGAAAGGCCTACATTACTTTAACCACAAAGTTTGGTTATGGTATGTGCTCTTGAACTAATGTTACTATGCAAAAAGAATTTTTCTTCCTGCATAAAAACAATAGGTTTCTTTCTTAGCCAGTGTGTAGGTCACAACAAACTTTTTTTCTGCTGAAACCATTTTTCTTCTTTTAGCCACAACTTCCTTGACCTTTGCCCTTCGACCTTTTAGCTACAAAATTGATAGGGTTTAGCTGCACCTCATGTACAAGCTATCCACAAAGTCTGGTAACTGTAGATAGTGGACAATTATACTTATATGAAAATAAAATTGATAACAGATAGTTTGGTTTTTGAGGGTTTAATGTAATTTTTTCTACGTATGATAGGTTGGCCAATATAACTTTGTCGAGGAAGAACCTAGGAAACCCAAAGGAAGAACCACCCACCCACAGGAAGCTATTGGCAACCTTTCTCACATACCCACATTGACTGTGCCCAAGATGAACACCCATGCTGACAAAGGTGAGAGGGCCATGACTGGTAAAGGCGAGTGTCTTAGAACACTCAGCCATATGGGGCCCCTAGTAACATATGGAATGACAGATGAAAAACATAAGATAAATTTTCTTCTTTATGGTGAGCCTATGAAAAAAGAATTTCCAATTCAAGTACTACAGCACATAATTCATGCTCAAAAACTGTTGTTTGCATACATTTTTAAATAGGAGTGTATGTAGTACAGATATCAAAAAGCTTGTACACCAAATAAGTTGTTAGTGTGTCACTTTTGGAGCAAACATGAAAGAAAGACCTTTAAGCATGTATAAATCTATGATCATGATCAACCAGCTGCTTGTTTCTATTCTCCGAAGTACCTAACATATCTGGTCCTACACTTTAAGGTAAGTGGGACATGGTGGACATGTTTTTTTGCACAAAATAAAATGAGAATGTTTTAAAGTATTTGATGAATTGTTTGATTTAAGATATTATGAAGATTATGGCCAGAAATTAACAATAAGAAGCTGGCCAGGACCAACAAATCAAGCGCATCCCTGTGCTTTTTGTAAACTAGTGCTGTACATAAAAATGTATCAGTATGCAAAGTAACATGACCCGTGTCAAACTGCACTCGAGAAACTGACCACTTTGAAAAAACTCTTAAGTTAATCTAGAGCGTGGATGGATGTGTGGACAGATATCAGATGTACATGCATAATAAAAGATACATAACTAATGTCCACTATGCTTAAATTCTGCCAGGGCTGGCTTGAAAATGAAAGTGAACAGATCAAATATTTATTTACTGTTAATTAAAAGATTGTGTGTACTTGACAACTGACACTTATTACACAGTGGTTTACAATAGACATTTTCAAAACCATTCTATCCCCTACTATATCCTTGTACACTCAATATTGATCATTACAGGGTCCACATCCCCACCTTAAATGACAAAAGTGAGTGAAATGCCTAAAAGAAAATTACCATTAATAAATTTAATCATTTGTTTGCACAAAATGTGGCATACAGTACATGCATTAGATCAGAGATCATATGGTTTGATTGTGTCAAATCTTGACTGAAATGCTGAAACATTTTTTAAAATTAAAATAAAAAATAGAGATAACAATTCCTTGATAAGAACCCAGATTTTGTCCAGGTTATAATTTGACACTAAATTAAACAAATAACAATGAAAAAAACATACAAGTGGTCTGAATAAACATTATTTAGCCACGCATGTACATGTTCAACTGTAAATACTGATATTAAAGAGAGAAGTTACTTACATAGTGGAGAAAGTTGTGAAGTTCTGGGTGAGATTTAGGGTCATTGGTGACCTCAAACAATGGCAAGAAAATATTCTCCAAAATATCTTGAAAATTCTTCACCAGGTTGTTACTTCGATATACATCACTGAAAGGATAAAGAAAGGACGTTCAATATATTCCACCTGTCTAGTGTTTATGATTTGACTGTATGACAACAAGCACAATATATACTTGCCTAAAGTCAGGTCCAACTGCAAACAGACACTGATCTGCAGGCACATCAGCATTTCTTTTATTTTGTTCTACTTATTATTTCCGACACACACCATAGACACAGATATGCTGGCACATTATGTAACAGCAAATCTGTTATCTTTGCACTTGGATCAAAGTACCGCATGAACACAAAGCAATACTATATTAAAGCACAGTTGTACACACACAAAATAAGTGGGGCAATATCCTAAAAATGTGGGGTTGAAAGGTAACATCAGCCCTCCTATGGGCAATAATTTTAAAAAGGTTAAATGAAATCTGAATGCCTGAAGAAAACACTAATAAAAAGCAAATTCATGGAATTTTTGTACCATGCCAACTGTGGTGAGGCTACCAAAATGAACACAATGACGAAATTTGACCATAACCCTTGTGACAAAGCTGTCAAGTTTCTAGGCAGACATCGAAAGTACAGATCCAACTATAAGCATAGACTCTGATCTGCAATCACATATTTTTTCATTAGGTACTATGATTTCCTGCCTTGTTCTGATAATATTTGTCCACAGTTACTGGGTAAAGATCTGAAAAGATGCGGTTAGAATACATGTTTTTCTATGTCCTTGTCTTCATCTGTCTTTCATTAAATTCTAAATTTTACAAATTTTATATTTAATCTCTGTTGTTGTTTTTTATTTTCTGAAGTTATTTGTCCCTTCTCCAAAATATTTCGATAAATTTGTGAAAGTACTGATGATTGTTTTAAAACAACTACATATGCACAGCAGAAGATAGCAAGGGTTGCATTCATTGAAAAGTAGTTCCTAGTGCATGGACAGCATGACTGAGACAACTGAGCTGATTTATCTAGATGGAGATATGAAAAGGTTAGCAAACCAGTCTCTGTCAAATTGGTGAGAAAGAAGGAATCTAAGGAATACTACACTTTACCTGTGAATAAGGATGCTACCTGCTGATGAGGGTGAGATATACAGGCTAACATATAACAGGTAATAAAGTAATACTGTCAAAGGCTCAGTCGAATACAGCAAATAATGTAGATGTTAACAGGCTTTCAAGGCTTTGTTTTGGTTTTTAGTGTATTGTAGCAGAACAAAACTTTGAGGGTTAAAATGTGCTAAAGCCAGCAAGTGCCTTGCCTGAAGACACACCATGATACCAATCCAGACTGATATGTTGGTGGGAATCAACCTGTACCCCTTTCTGGTCTTGAGTTCAAATGCCTTTACCATTCAATGTGACTCCTCAGTTACTTTTAAAATCTTTCACACAAAATCTCAACACTGATGACGACTTTTCAGCCACCACCATTAATGTCAGAAAAGTGATACTTATGTCTATTTATCTGCTTAATAAATGCTCAACAATAAATAAGAAAGTTCCATCTAAACACACATGATACCTAAAGAAAGCAGTTTTTGAAAAAAAATTGCTAAGGTATTCTTATTAAAGGGTTCATGTGAAAATAATACAGAATTCTAAACTGCATCAATGAGTGACTACTTCATAATGAATGTGCCTTCACTGGGTACTAAATACGGGTCACTGGAACCCTAAGATACATACTACAGTCGTGGAGTCTGGATCATCCACATAACATTTGGTGAGTACACTCGGTGCTTGACTGCCCACATGGCCAGCTTGTCCCACTCATCTCGGGACTTCCCATAGATGGACAGTCTTAATTCTGCCATCTGGTACTTGCTCTCCTCAAGGTCACTCATCACCTCCTGCAATAAAATTGACCTTGAGGATGAATATAGTTAATATGAAGACAGTGGTTCTTGTGATAGTGGTGGTGGTAGCAGTGTTGATGATGGTCACTGAAGGTGGTGGTGCTGATAATGGTGATGATGGTTACTGTGGATGTAGTGGTGATAGAGGTATATGGTCATATGACGATGGTCATAATTGTGGTAGTGACCAAGGTGATTATGATTATGATAATGATGGTCACTGAAGGTCATGTAATAATGGTGGTGGTGGCAGTTGAAATGATGATGATGATGATGGTATCCATGATGTTGACAGTTTTGGTTATGATGATAATAATTGTCAAAATCAAAAATTACTGATGCTAATGAAGTACAATGTGACTATCATTTCTTTTGTTCTCATTTGCTTGAACTCCCTGGAACTGGGAATATCAGGCTGACAGACCTGTAGTTAAGATGAACAAGAATTACCTTTCCAATTGAATGTTTTTGATGGTCTGTGATAATGACTGCATGATGGATAGTGAAAAGTACCCGATTATGGATTGTTGTCAACTGTTATGAAGACACTGTCTCTGTATATGCTTGCATGTGTACGTGTGTGGGTGGGTGTGGATGAGAGACAGGTATGTGGATAGGGCAGTGATTGATATTGCAAGAAGTGGAGCTAGATCAGCTACAGAACATCAGAAACAGAACATGAACATTATGTAGGTAAAAAATTAAAACCAATTCTGAACAGTGTTATCTTTTAATTCCCTCTGTAAAATATTATCAAATGACAAACATCAAGCATGTCAACACTCACAAGTGAAATGATACCCTATAAAATGACATGAAAGTATTTTACAAAACAACTTTTCATTGTGCTAATTAATGTACAATCCTACAAGAAAGCGATCATAAAGCCCATGGTATTTGTTCCATTACATAGCTTAGTAAACACTGCTGCATGGAGAGTAACCTATTGTATTGTGACATACTGTACCCAGGTATAGCCTTTCACTAGAATGTGACCAGGTAATTTTTTAACTCAAGGGAATGCTGATCAAGTTTACAAATTCTAGGGAACACTATCTGACACATCCAGAGCTTTTACTGTAAAAAACATAGGGATTTTGCAAGAGCCAAGCTAACAGTTTGAGAATTTGCAGGAGATCGTGATAAGATTCTTTTCTATTATTATTGTTACTAAGTTTTACAGGTTTCTGTGTAAAGCAAAACAGATAATGCACTGATAAGCAGTTTTTGCTAATCAGAATTATCCATACATTTGGAATGCATAATTATGCATTATCTTTCTGACAAAGTGTGTTTTTTTTAAAGCACCAGCTGAAGTTCATAAACCTTAATGCACAATTTATCACTTGTTCCTCACCTTAATTGTGTGGGCAAAGTACTTTCCATCAATGTAGTTGTCAGTTTTGATGAAAATTTCACGCAGTCTGCTTTCTCCAACTGGATTGTACTTGGCATTGAACTTATCAAATCGGTGAAAGGTGTTGCGATCCTGAAATCAAAGTAAATTTACAAAATGTTGTTGAAAAAGTGTTAAATGGGATTGATCTATATTTGTTTAATGTGAAAATTACACTCTTTAATTAAATTAATGAACTGTAATTATATTTTTACATGTACACTTATCTACAATGATTTGCTTTCGAAAATTTATTGATACACTGCAGTTTTATTTAGCTATTTAAAGAATACTTTCATTTCCAAGAAGCCATTTTTCATTATGAAAATTTAAATATGAAGGGTCTCTAAATTTCATGATTTGTTTGATTCAACATCAGATATGAATTTATAAAAATGTAATGACTACAGCTGAAACTGCATCTTACCAAAGTTATTGGATTTGAGCAAGTCTGATCGAAAGATTATAAGAAATATTGCCTCCAGAGTGTTCACAAGTTCAATCAAATGAAAGACCACTTTGTTAATATTTTACAAGCTACTGCAATTTATGGGGAAATATGACTGAGTTTTTTTCTGAGTAATACTGCACAATCCTTACAAATGCAGTAACCTTTTTTCATATACTCATTTTATTTTCCTACCTAAGGCTTAATAATAAAAGAATACACTAAAAGAAACAAAGTGATTGAATTTATGCTGTATTTCAAAATAAAAATACACAACCATAGATTCATCAAAACACAGTAACAATATTAATGTGCACCTAGCACCACCCACTGACATTTGTACTTTGTCATGCGTCTGACATTAGTTTTTAAAAAATTCTCATTTTGGTCTACTTAAAATTGAAATTTAGAGTCATATCTTGAATAAATGCACCTCGACAAACATTTGCAGTTGATCTTGAGTGGATGAATTTTGTATTTTTGCTGATCCAACTCAATTCTGCTTTTGTGCTTATGATGGACTGGATTTATTGGGCAAATTCAGAGTTGTAAGAAGAATGTGATTTCAGTTGGAAATGTATTCAAGATTACAACTTCGGTGTGTATAAGGTTTTCCATGACATGGATCATGTCATTCAATTTGCAGAACTAATAAAGGACATTTTGAGGTAACTGAAGATGCATAAATGTTTATGCCCTGTCACTTGCATGCTCACTGTTGGAGGGACCCTAGCTATGATCTGTATCATACAGTGTATTTCTATTGTTAGCCTAACACTGTTATCAAAATAGTTTAATGGGAAAAATTGCAAAGCAGCTGTTGTGTGACGGTCTATTTAGCCAGCAGAAATAATGCTTTTTCATCATCATGGCTTATTGGCTCCAAGGCTCTGAGATTCCTACCAAAACCGTCAGCTGCATTTTTTAAATCAAATTTAGTGTTTTGACTGCCTTGCAAACTGGTACATCTCTGGTAGACATGCAATAGTCCTTAGCCTCAATATGCCTTTCTGTGCTATTTTTATAGACCTTAGAAAGAACTGGTCATTTTATTTGTAACGAATATAAACCGAAAGCTAAAGCCTCAGCTACAGAAAAGTACAAAAGTATTTGTTTACAATCAAAGTAGTTCCTAATACAACATATTTTTAGACACACATGTTGTGCAATATGAAGCAATGCAATATGGATAAATACTGTATGATTCTGACAAAGTAAAGAGACAAAAAATGAGCGTATAATAGGTGTAGATGTAACTAATAATGGACATGTCTGAGGTATTGATGTTCTGAGCTTACTTACCAAATCTGATCTAAATCTGCTCAGAAATCTGATCAAAATCTAGAGTGTTCATATGCACAGCCAATGAGATGCAAAATTACCTCAATAATGTGTGGATCTTGCTCACAAATGAAGTTATCCAATAATATAATGAATTAGGCTTACATACCAAATCCAAACAGAAATTTTTCATATTGCTTCCAGAGCATTCACTTGGCCATTCAGATAAAATATCACTTCATTAATATGGATGGATGTCACTCATAACTGAAATCATTCGAGATGCGAGATCATTACACTGTGTGTTTGTTGTTCATAATCAAACCCATCTGAGGTCTTCATGAGACAAGCTTACAAACCAAATTGGACCAAATCTGATGAGAAATATGGCCTCTATACTCTTCACAAGTTCAAGCAATCTGATGCAGATCAACTCTTTATTATGCAGGGATCTTACTCATAATCAAACTGATCGGAGATCTTGATAATATCAACTGATACAGCAAGTCTGATCAGAAATAAAGACAAAAGAGTGGCAACATGCAGGTATTGATGGTGGTCAGAGGGCATATGAAAAAACAAGGACAATGGATGCAGCACCACATCATATGCACTTGGCTTTTGGCCAGGTGAGCTAAATGCAAAACCAAGAAATAACTTCAGTTCTGGACATGTCTGAATGATGGAAATCAAACGCAAAAGAGATGACCAAAATATCATATGAAAAACAGAATCAAACTGTGGAATACATATCTATGACGAGTACGCCCATAAGAGGAAAAGTTTACAAAACATAAAAATAATGAAAGGTAATAAGTGTAAGTACGCATAAACTGAGGTGTATAATTTTACAAAAACAAACAGCTGCCATTTTGGTCCTGCTCTACAGTTATTATAAGCTTCTGGGAGAGGGACTTACAAGTTGAAGTTGTTTGTGTTGGCATGATGGAATGAATGCTGGAATACCTCTGCTACTTCTTGTACTATGACTGAATTTCCTTACATGTTGTACTTACGAAAACTATGCCTGAATTAGTCTAAATAAAGTACACTATTGACCAGTTATAAAAATAGAGAAAATTAGTTTTGCCAAAGCAGGCAACACTAGCTTCTGAAAGTGCAACAAGTGAATTATAAAATAAATTAAACGTTTAAAGAAAGCTAACGGCTAATTTTTTCTCCAATTTACCTTTGAATTCCTGGAAGTGAAAATGACCAAGATGAGCTAGCAGTCTTTTGAGATGTGCACGTCTGAAGTAAGGCCAAAACGTATAACCAAAATTAAACCCGTCAATAACACACCAAAAAATAAAGCAAACTTGATATTATTTGAACAATAATTAAATTATACAAGGTCTTTTCTAAACAAACAGAATAACCACTCTTGAAAACCTGGAAAATTATTTTTCTTTAAAAATCAAACCCTACGCAAAGTATGAAACTGTAGAGCAGAACCGTTGCAGCATTATTACTTAATGGGCTGCTTGTGTAAACATTGCTAGACTGCATTGGTTTTAATTTTCAAAAAGAACAGAAAATGAACAAGAGTCCCTTGATGGACTGATGCTCTACTATGCAGACAAATTTTCATGAATTCAAGATAAGATCATTTCTTCCTTTTAAGTGTTGAGTGTTGAAACCATCTTCGATATTCTTCAGCAATAACAAAACTATCAAATTCTTCAGCAATAACAATGCTGTAATACATATACTGGATGGGCCCAGAGTGGCTGAGTGGTCTTAGGCACTCACTGTTACGGATCATTGCCATCTCACCTATGTCTGCGTAGGTTTTTAGTCTTGGGTTCGGCCAGTGTGGATATGTGAAAAAGCTTTCCAGTAGCTTCTTGTGGGTTGGTGGTTCTTTCCGTGGTTTTCCTGGGTTCTTCTGCCACCACTTACACTGGCTGCCTTTCTTGTGCTGAAAAATGGCATTAACCCCACAACAGCAACATATACTGGATGTTGGCCTGACACAATTTTAATTCAGGACAAGGAAGACATCATCATTATTCATCTGGTGAAACCCCCATGTCATAATGGTCATCTATTCAGGGGAGTTGAGACAACAAGATTTTTATGACAGTCATCATGCTGGTCGTATTGGATGTACAACTGGAATCATTTCCAATCAGGACGAAGTATCATAAGAAGAATATTCATGCTATGTCGATATATCCATCCATTTCAAGAAGAGTAGAGATAATATTTGCAAGGTATTACTTTTCATTATTATTATTAGCAATAATAAGATTTTCATGATGGCTACTGTGGTGGCCATAGTGGAAGATAGATTGGCACCATTGTCATTCAAGACAAACTGGGAATCATAAGAAGTAGCAACCCCAGTCATTTTTCTGATATTGAAATAACTTCAAACACTTATTTGTTCATATAGATCTGTTTAACAGCATTCCAAAACATTTTAATTTATAAAAAAATCTCTATTAGAAAAAAAGTTATGCAACTTTAAAGTTCTAAAATAATTATAAATTTCTAAAATTTGTGTCTTACATAAATGTATTCAGATTAAGTGGCAGTCATAGAACCAAAATAAAATGTTCTTTCCATAAACATTTTATAACATTTTTTTTTCTTCCTGAGATACGAAATTTGATATTCTGATTGCACTTTTCCTGCTGAATTCATTGCTCTCATTAAATCTGTTGTCCGACTTCAAAATTTTCATTTATAAATCAAAAGCATATTAACACTTCACAACTTGTATGACATTTAACTTAATACAAATATATCATACTTAGCAATAGTTCATATGTATGTAAAACAACTTCGAAAACAACAAAAATGCAATGTTTATTCAATATTGTCATTGAAACAATGTTGCAAGACCTAATTTCATGAATTAGATTCATGTTGGTTTCATCTTCTAAATCATGGGATGTTATATTTAGCTCCTTGCATAAAGAACCAGGAAATGCTGCCATCTTTCACTTAGAACTAACGTTTCAATATCATATACCTGCAAAATAATTTATCACTTTCAGAATTTGTATATTTTTCTTTTGTATTTTGAAAACATTATTGATCCTATCAAATGTTATTAATGCACTGGGAATTTAAGAACCTACTTTAAGTGTGTGTATAGTTACTTTGCTACGCTCGGCAAATGAAAAAAAAAAAAATTGTCATACTGAAACTTTGCATTTGTCTGACAGTGATGCGATTTTTTAATCATTATTTCATCAGACAATGTCGCATTACAAAATTTAAACAAATGCATAACATAATGAATATGAGGTTGAACATTTTTAAAACCGATGACCTTTTGTCAGTTCAGATATTTACAGCATCAACAACTTGAGCCTATTTATAGTGGACAAAAATCTACACTATGCATGTTCAGTTTGCCACTGTATATTGTCTAAACTGTACAAGCGTTAATGCGATTAAAACTATTTTTAAAAAAATCATCTTAACATGTTCTTCTGGCACACCAATTTGTACAATAATAATAAGTTTAGTTTTGGAACATCAGTTGTGGAAAAGTTAACATCGTTATAAGCTGTTAGAAAATTGGCGGACAATGTCGACACAAGGAGATTCAAATGTTTTACAAATTCATTGCTCATTGTGGTTGGTTTATAAACGTTTCTGATATATAAATTTGGTAGCAAAATAAAGCTTGGAACATGATGATTTTGAAGATATATGATGCATTTATTTAAATTGCCAAACTTTAGGTCAAATCTGCATAAAGTTTGAGAGATTATTTCTTTGTGTAGGAATATCATAGGAACGTCCTACAACCACTGACTGAATTGTTTACATCTCCTCTGATTGCATTGAAAATTTCATGAATATTCATGAAGTTTTAATAACCCGCATTTTGTAAAAAAGAGAGGTGTCATGCAACCGCAGCATGATCAGTGCTAATTTCCAATGATGAGTGAAATCTGTTACTTTCAATGATTATAAAGTAATAATTCAATTAATATAGCGTCAAAATGAAAAGAAAACAAGCCCATTATAGATAACTTTGTTAGCTTTTACAATACATAAAATGTGTTGCAATCATATGACATGTACTGATTCTGGAATGAAAATTCTGCACTTGGTCAACAGTTTCATCAGATTTCCAGGTAAACTGTCATCTTGTCTGTGTTAGACTGGGGTTGCTATAAGAAGTCTTCTGATGAAACCTCCACATCAATGTGGCTTTCTGTTCAAGCAGTTGTGATAACAAGATTTTTAAGACCAACCTGGCATTATAAAAGTCTTTTGGGGAAAACTCCATCTTGATATGTCCATCCATATAGGAGAAGTAGCGACAAGATTTTCTGTGGTAGCCATATTGCCATACTGAATGTCCAAGCAGCACTATTTTCATTTAGGACCTACCAGGCCATGTGATAAATGTACATGCAAGTTTCATGGCAATCCTCTAAACAGTTGAGGAGTAGTGATAACAAACTTGCACTGAAAGATGGACAGACAATGAATGGCAGATGGACAACAGACTATCCCGTAAGTTCTTCTGGTTCACAGTCAGTTGAGCTAAAAATAAGAGAACCAGTTGATGGAGAATGACACTTTAGAACAGTGTCCAACTTTATTTTCACCATTTATCATTCAGAATGTAGCTGTTCAAAATCTTTATACCAGCCATCATATTAAACTTTAGTGTCCTGCTGAGAAAATAGTAAGTTGAAAAATGTGTGTGTGTGTGTGATTTGGATTTTTAATGTAGCGTTAACAATTTTTCAGTCATATCACTACAATGTCTGCAGTGTGACAGTTTTATAGTGATGTCTAGCACTGCGGCATCATGCCGCAGATATGTAGTCACGTTATCCAGATGCCAGGCTTACCAGTCCTAACACTAACCTCTTAATGCTGAGCGCCAAGCGAGACAGCTGTTAGTACCATTTTTGTAAGTCTTTGGTATGACTCGACCAGGGATCGAACCCACAACCTCCCGCATCTGAGGCGGCCGCTCTAACCACTAGGCCACCGGAGCAGTCAAAATGTGGGTGAAAAAGAACAAAATTGTTTTGACTGCTAAAAATAAAATCAAGTCATCTACATGTGCATCCAAAGAGGCCTATGAAATTTCATTTGTCTAAAATTTGATTTTTGGATCAAAACAACTCTATAATAGGATCAAATGCTGTAATGGCACAAATCTCTTGTAATTAGATCATTTGCATATGTATATAAACATGCATACAACCTTCATTTGCTTATGTAAGGTGCTTTTAGCACAATCACAGTTGAAGATTTTTAAGACAACAAAGTTTCTGTAAAGTTATAAAAACATTTTTTTTATATAAATATTTTAAAAAAGGAAAGAAGAATGGCTAAAATATGATGAAAATCAAATCAGGTCATCTACATACACATTTGAATATACCTACCAACTTTTATTTGTCATTGTTGAGTGTTTTTTTACAATCATGTAGACAAGTTTCTCATTACAGGCAGAAAGCAGCAATTCATACGCCCTGCTGCAGGTAGGGGAAGGGGGGACATAGCATTAGGAATTGTTACTTTTCACAGCACACACAAGTACAATGGCAATGGCCCATCTGGTGCATACTATATTTTCCCAAAATGCTGTTCAAAAAAACAAATTTTACTGGCTTGTTAAAACCAATTTCAACGTGTACTTATATTTGTCTAATTTGTACAAAGCAGGATCTGAATACATGAGAACTGCACATTAAAGAAAACTAAAATAATGAAAATTAAATAATTGACATTCAAACAAGAGTGCAGTTTCTAGAATATAAAATTCTTACAAAGGGAAATTTTTCAGGAACATGATAAATTTGTCTAAGAAAATAAGAAGCAGAGATTACTCACGGCGTGCACATCCAACTTATCGACACTTAGGTCATATGGCTCAAGGTCAAGGCTTTTAAACACCTGCAAGACATCACAAACAAACAGAAGCCAACAATTACAAAACAATATGGAAAGCTTCCAGGCCAGCCCATATCGGCTGCCTCTGGGTGTCCTTAGAGTAGGCTTCCATTTCTTTGGCATGATAGAACTAAAAAAGTGCTGAAATAACTGTTAAAAAATCAACCAACCATCACGCTAAGAAAATACAGGAAAGGTGTTCAAATCTCAAGTTGAGTAAACCTCAAGTTTCAAATCAAAATCCTTAAGAACTGATTTATTCTATTTAATCCAAGTTTCTTCCAGATTTCTTAAACCATGAAATTGGTCACAATGGAAATTTTATTCTACTGCTGTCTCTTGTGTGGTTTGATACTTGAGGTTATTCAGAACATAATTCTTCAACAGCTGCAATGAAACCTTTCTTTTATATGATGCATGCAAATATTTGCAAGGAATGACATGGCCATGATGAGGGATGTATCTGTTAATTATTCCATATTTTTTTAACCAGGAAAAAGTAAAATAGTAAACCCATTTTTTCCTCTGAAGTCATTTTTGCAATATAATTCAAACAGAGGGTGGCCAAAATTTAAATCACTTTTAGTAGCAATAAACAGTTTTATTTTATGCTGTAACAGGCTATAAACTAGTTTTGTGAGTGACAGTGACCTTATTTTCAGAAAGATGTTTCAGTATCATGTTTTATTAGGCCAATTAATTAGCAAGCAGAATTATTAATTATCTATTTTCCATACAGCTGTAGGTATATCTATTTAAATGATTATCACAGATAAAAAGGAAAACCAAATGCAGCTTTCTTTCTTAAGAACTGCTGAAAAAACCTACCTCATTCACTTACAACAACACGCTATGCACTAATTCATAAAAGGATTGCTTGGTTTTCAGTTCTGCAAATTAACAGAAAACAAACATAGAGAAAATCTGCTAAATTGGTTAATGCATTTTTATTTTTCCTGGTAAATGATGGAATCATAACAAATAATGGAGAAAAAAAGATTAATACATGCTTTACCATGCCAACATCAACCTTCTGCAAGAAACAATATACCATGATATGCAACTGTTTATAACTTACTGCATGTACATCAAGCATATCAACATTTATGCCAAAAGTTGTTATATTCATGGAGTCAAAAACCTGAAATGAAGAAAATTTCAATAATATCATGTATAATTTAATTAAGAAAATGTTAAACTGCAAATTATTGGCTACCTGACCATTCTACAACAGGCCAAGGTAGTCTTAATACTGCTCATCTGACCTACAAGCCACCACTGGAATGCTACACAATAAAAACAACTACAGTAAAACCTGTTTTGAGAGACCGCTCCTTCTGCCAACAAAAAGTGGTCTTTCAAGACAGGTGGGCTCTCATAGCAGGTTTGTACAAAAAGACCAGTTTCCAAGGTCCAGTTTCTGAACAATTTCAAGAAAAATAACCACAATCACTGTGCATATATTCTATTCTTCATTAATAGTTCTTGCTAAAATATTGTATACATTTATCTAGAAACAAAATTATATAGCAATAAAGACATACTTCTATCATTAAACATGAAATCACATTTACATTTGAAGATGACATATTTTAGCAAATGAAATCATTTCTGAATTACTCCTTTTCCTTCATGACAACCTAAATTTGTTTTACTGATGTTTAAACTGCTTTTTTGCGAGTGGTCTGCTTTTTTCACTTCTTTCAGTTACAATAATTATTTTCTCCAGCCTTAATATTTGTCTTTTTTTTATTGGAGGTTCGTCCATTGTTATTAAGGTTCTAGGTGTTAAAATTATTAGTGATCATTTGTAATATCTAACCTAAAGACGGTTTTGACTGGGCCGTGGGAAAATATGAAAAATCTATACATGTGCATTGCATATCTAACAATTAATGAAATTACTTTTTTTAAAATCTCATCCAGAAACAGAACCATTTACTCAGAGACAAAAGTCAATGGCTTCATTTAAAGATGACATACTGGGATTAACTCTACAAGCAAAGTGTGTAACCCAGTCACATCAACTTGAATAGATGACAGCTTTTTGAGTGGGATGAAATCACTTAAGATCAGGGGAAAATAACAAGGATCACAAGTCTTGAACACTACCAATCCAATCCCGTAAATGATTCTCTCTTGCTGGTTTAATAGACAATGACCTTATTCACCCTCTGGCAATACGGATTAACTCTAAAGACAATTAATATATGCAACCACTACATCAACTTTGGCACTACAATGGCAATTCATGACATGTACATTAACCTGGTTTATGGACTGTAGCATCTATCAACCGTAGCAACAATCCTTTTTTTCAAAAATATTCCTTTTTTTTTTTTTAATCAGAACAATCATTACTAATCAAGCAGTCCTTGTAACAATTTATTACATATAGTTCAGTGGTGTCTGTCTGTTCTCGTGATACGGTCGTTCATAAGGATGCCAGGTCCTATGATAAGACCAGGAAGCAGGCTAAGTGTGGGAATGATTAGTCTGGTTCCCTGCTTTGTATGCCCTCTGCGTTGCTCGCCCCCATATGAATAGCGGAGAACAATGCAGGGAGCATACAAAGCAGGGAACCAGACTAGGAAATAATCTACCTATACATTAGTCTGGTATACGACAGAAACTATAAAACACTATAAGCATAGCTAAAAAAAATTCAGACATCAGTAGTCAGCCTATTTTTTACATTTTTTTATTCATTTAGAATCGTATGAGCAGTCATTCTTACAGGGATTAAAAAAAGGTCTGTAGAATTTATCCTCGTTTTTTGTGACGTGGTCGTTCGCAGCAGTGTTGAAATGTATATTTTGCCAAGACAGCGCGGTAGCTAATTGTGGTAAGCAGGTGGTTGCTCATAACAGAGCATGTATATAATAAAATCAATCCATGCATTACAACTGTGGTTGGAAATGACAGGTGGTGGCTCATAGCAGAGGTCGCTCATAACAGTTTTTACTGTAACTGAATAAATCAAAGACCATTTCATCTTGATAATCAACATGTTCATAGTTTTACTTCATGTGTCATCTCAGATGTATTAGACAGATGAGTTTTGGGCACATGGCTGATAAGCTTGCAAGTCATCCAAGTCAAAACAACAAGTCCAACTGGAATATCAAACATTACATCTGAAATAACCAGTTCATTATACAAACCTATCCCAACTGTCACCTGTATGTTGCAGTCACCTGGTCACAACATTCTTATTCTCCCAGGGTAAATTTCCTATTTAAAGGTCCTGTGTGTAATGGTCACCTGCCTTCTGCAGTCAGTGGCTAGGTGCTTCCTAACTAACAGTAGTTTCTCCATTCATTAATTGATCACTGTAACATATCAACAGTTGCTGCTCTTAGTATGAAAGTTAAACTTTTGTTTGATGTGCACAGAATTATCTGGATAAAGACATATCATGTGAATTGATGTTTAAACATTTTATATCACACTTGTACTCACTGTACTACAGTCACACTGTCAGTTTAACTCAATGCTATCAATATGTCAGGTTTGAAAACAAGGCAGTTTTTATTGCAACAGGTGAGGGTAAAATCAATTTGCTTGCTGGACAGTAGGAAAAATAGTCATGTTACTGAAATACAAGTCACATTTTGTGCTTGTGTGATGATGACTGGTATCTTCATTTTTTTGCCTGTGAATTAAAACTATTCAGATAATAGTTTCTGAAGCATGAGCAACCATTTCCAAGCCTAACTTATACAAGCTGACCAAGCAAAGAATCAGTCCTCTGTTTCAGTCATATGTAATCTGTCAATCAGTAGCAAAATTAGTGTTTGGTCATGGTGCACAAATCAAACTAAGATTAGTGACTATTTTAAGTCAGTGATGATTTAATTTATAGAATGGAATTTGTGTGTGTATGCATGTGTGTGTGAGAGAGATTTGGAGTTTTAATTTAGCTTTAATAATCTGAGTAATATCGTCATGATGTCTGGAGTGTGGCAGTTTATAGTGATATCTAGCACTGTGGAATCATGCCAAAAACATGTGGCATCTTGTCCCACAAAGTCATATTATCTTGACACCAGGCCAACCAGTCCTAACACCAACCTCTTAATGCTGAGCATCAAGTGAGGCAGCTGCTAGTACCACTTTTATAAGTTTTTGGTATGAATCTGCATACCCAATTTAGTTTGCTGAGCTGGCAAATATTATTCTTCTCTGCTTCTTATCAGTCCATTTCTTCAAAGCCTCTGAAAACGGGAAATGGTCTTTATGACCCCCAATGCATCTGAATAGTTGTCAGTTTATTAACTGTTTCTGATGATAAGAACAGTGTGAAATCTGTTTTGTGAACTAAATCCCCTCTCACAATCTGCTGTTTCTAATGAAAGAACCACTGCAATTTGGACTAATTTAAACAAATTAGGGAACTGGTCTTTATGATATCTGGACATAATTTTCCACAATTTGCGCATGATGTTGCTAGGATATTCGGTTGTAGGATCATATTTGCTGCAAGGCTATATTCATCCAAGGTTACAGCCTTTGAAGAATGTTGGTCAATGAGTCATCTTTCCTGTATTCATAATATACAGCACACAACATCTCTCCCGTTTGGTTCTTTCCTTAACCAGCTGTAGTTAAAATCAACCATGTTTCTTGGAATTTAGGTTCCTTTTCTTTTCTTTATCCCACCATCTGGTTCCATATGTTGCGAACAAGGTGCCAATTATTTCTGTCATTGGTTTCTGCAACATTTTCAGCTCACATTGGAACACGAAAGCCTTCCTCTTGCTCTATAGTATCAACTGTAGCTGATGAGCTTACCATAAAAGATCGGTTATCTTCCATTTTGACATTCATAAAACTTGCTGCTTGTTATTCTCCATACTTCTATTTTGTTTGATCTACCTTAGTATAGCTTGAATGAGATCACCCCCACAACGGAAGACCAAGACTTAATTTGACAAGCTATTATTTTTAATTTTTGTCTTTAAAAGTTTTAAAAAAAATAAAATATTGTATTGGGTACAAAAGTTTGCAGGAACCACAAATAATTTGCATTATGTTTCCCTCATTGGTTTTGCAAAGTTGCAAAACTAATGACCTTAGTTGCAAGAAACCTGCAATCCAGGAGCCTGGCAGCATCTCTGACATATCATGCCATTATTCCCATCCAGAACTGCAAAATCTGGTATGCAATTTGTTATTCATCTCATTTATTCATTGCATAATACTTTTATCTAAAGTTTCATGAACTTTAATAATTACAAAGTATGAAATTAAACATTACTCATTGCAAAGTAAAAGGTCAACAAACATGTTGCTTCCATGGGTCTTTACTAGTAACTGTTAACCCTAGGGAATGAATGGACAAATCTATTTACTCTGATTCAAAAAGTATGTGACACTAGAGCAGGTGCATTGCTGAAACCTAAGGTATTTCTGTAGGGCACATGTGAATCAGTCTAAGAAACAGAAGTTGGGGCAATATCGGCATCACAAGACAACAGTTAAAATGAGGAAACAGAGTTGGACTGCATTTTATAATAACCATATGAAAGTAGAGGATTTCAGAACTTTATATGATGACATATACAGTGATGATGACTTCTTGGTCTTGGAACCGTGTGACATTAGACACAGATATTTATAGGATAAAGCCCATAGCTGCCAACCCCTCAGGCTCGCAATTAGTGAAAACAGGGATAAAAATGTGTGAATTTTTACATCAATTCGTGAAGCGATCTTTGAGACTGGGAACATATGTCGGAACAAATGTTTAGCATGTTCTCCAGCTGATAATTTAAAGGTACATTGTGTTCAACAAGAAAACTCACACACAATGCTTCAGCAATGGTAGCATGCTGGTCTTCCACTGATGGCTTAAAATATTCCAGAGCTAAAATCTGCTGCAATTTCTTAATTTTCCCAATCTCCATGTGCTTTTTGCTACCAATGTGCTTCCTCACATTGTCTCTGCCACCATCCTGAATGCTAAAAGTTGCGGTATACTGTGCAAAAAGCATGATGTATATCGGTGTTTGATGGCTGAATGCATAGCCAATTTTGGGTATATTCCAAACTAAACTTCACTTTTTGTGCAATACATTTCTTTTTCCTTGGTAGTGAAAACATTTTCAAGATGCGATGCCGAACGGTAATTAAATCAGTGTTGGCGACGCATGCGCATAGCAAAATTCCAGTTAGGTCTCAGCTTCTCTCAAAAGTATTTGTAAAACTACTCTTATAGATATAGACTAAAATATGATAAAATGATTGCTCTGGGCCAACGTTATCAATTGGCTATAGTTCTACTAATATCATGAACCACAGTACCGGACCGTTTTGGCAACTGCCGATATCATGACTAGCACTTAACAGAAAATTGGTTATTTTGTTAATGATTTAAAATAATTGAGAATTGGAGAATTCGTTATTTTCTTGCATGCGACGTGAATTCATGAATCGCTGAAAAATTCGTGAAATTCATGCCAAAATCATGAGGGTTGGCAGCTATACTGATGCCAGCATCTCTAGGAGGCTCTCAGTAGTGGAAGCTCTAGTTTTCAGTAGTCCAGAGCAGTTTTCAGTAACGAAAAAAGTTTTCAATTCTGTCATCAGTAGTATAAAAAACCCACTTATCAGCATAAGTTATCAATATAGCAGAAACTGGTTCACTGGTGTAGTCTTTAAGAGCATTAAACTATGGCAGTACTTTTGGTACAGCTGCATGCAAAATCATTGGCCACAACAGAATCAGGAAACATCCTTTTGAAAAGGGGGGTGGCATGATCACTCACTGTTATAGGTATATTATAATCAAACATGTCCATGTCTCTGCATTAGTCACTTTATCTTTGGCTGTTCCAGGCTTAGAAAATCAAAAGGATCATTCGTTGCCACCAACTTAGCCTGCTACAGGTGTTTTGACCTGGTTATATGCCATCCATAATCATCCCTACCTCTATGCCTGATTCTATTTTCCTACCTGTGAAGAAAATGGCAAAGTCATTATTTCCAGTACAGGCTCCTCAATCATGTACTCCAGACAATACTTCCAAAGTGACTTGGAAGAAGATGACATTATTAATAATGATTATTTTTCAGAGCTTAATCAGTTCACAATAGATACCTGACATATACTTCAATCTGGGCTTACATGATATAGTAGCTATAATATCATTGGCCAAAATAACATTTTTTTTTCTTTCTGGCAATCCAGCTTAAACAAAATCTTAGTTCAGCTGGGATGGGCATGGTTGGCATGTATGTTGTATGGACAATACTATGTTTGTTTATATTAAGACATTTAAAACTAGCATGACAAATCAGATCATCTGGACCACCATTTTCATATGTTCAAATTACCATCATAAAATTGTACAAATTTGATTACATAAGGATGTATAAAATGTAACTTGTTATATATTTGAAACTTTATTCCACTCAACAATTAACTTCTATTAATTTTACACTGGTTATGTCTTTTTTTAAATCAATCTACCAGTCTGTCTAGCTAACTATTTGTCTACCAATCTGTCTAGCTAACTATTTTTCCAAAGTGCAATCCTGGCTCACAGATGACACCTTTTACAAATGGATATTAGCTTTCTGCATATCAAGAGGGCTGTGTTTGTGACTTGACAGTCAAATCACCAAATAAGCAAGTATAGATAACAGTTTAAAACTGCAGTTAGCTAACTGGTGTTCACAGCTGAGACTTCCTTGTCTTGTATTTGTGCAACAATGGCAGCAGATATGCTAAAGAGCTGTAAGTAGACTGAAAACCTGCATGAAGTTATCGTACAATCTGAAATCTGACATGGAGAGGTACAACCTTATCACTATATAATATAAAGCTTACTACAAGATTGTGATAATGTCAAAATGTGTAGAATTATTCCAACAGAGCACAAGTCTATATCTACTGACAGATAAGATCCCTCCTCATGTGAGACCCAAATTGTTTCAGTACCTCTTTCGTGTCTATGTTTATTCTGAATGGTTTTTCTTCCTAAAGTTTTCTGTTCAATTCTTTATATTTACATTCTTAAGTATTAATTTTAATTGCCACCATATAGCCATTTTTGTGCTGATGTGCCTTTAACACCAATACATACATATTCTAATGTTACCACAACTGTTTCTGTTAATAACACAAAATTAAACTTAAGGAAAATTTTGTAGGAATGGAACAATTAAAATCTGCAACATTCCCCCCCCCCCCCCAACACTTGAATTTTCCAGCTATTCCTGTACAAAGTTTGCCACCATTTAAGATGTGGAAACTAACCTGTCTAAGTGTCATTTCCTTGCCATCGTTATCCTTGCAAACAATATCATTTGGATGGTTTCGCATCATCTTCTTGATGAATCTCACAAGGTGCTTCTGGTTCATGCAGGACGAAGCATGGACGTGAGTATCCACCTGAAAAGTATTTTTTAAAATTTCAAAAGTGGCTAAATATGTGTGGCAATCCCTCAACTTTCCTCATTCTGAACCAAAACTATTTAACTTAATGAAGAAACTCCTTTCTGTCGAGCCCATCTTTTGATCATTGAAGTAAAAAAAACACTTGACATTAATCTAGGGTTTGAACAGATATATGGGTAGATGTATAGACATAAACACATACAAATGCTGAAGTGCTCACAATGCTGAGCTTCTATCAAGGCAGGCATAAGCAAAATGTAAAAGTGGCAAAATGTCATTTCAAGGTACTAGTTCAAGCCTAGAGCTTACCTATAACACCTAAGACACAAGAGCTAATGTCATAGCCCATTCCAGTGTCATAATTCCATGCTTTTCAAGATGTGTCCCTGACCTTCCAGCAATTTTATTATGAACACCAGTCCTGCTGAAAATGACCATGATACTCTTGGTAAGTATGAGAGAGACTGACCTGCTTCATCCCAGTGCTGCCACCAAATACAAAAAAAAAAGATGGAATAGATGGAATAATATTCTACAACAGGATCAGGCCTTAACATCATAAAATTCTAAGCTTGAATCTGACATGGAATTTCTTCTCTCAGACAATCAAGAGTGATTAGACAAAGGTACAGTCCTTTGTAATTGGTTTAAAAAATTGTCCAGCTAAAACTCTGACTTAACAGTAGATCCCCAGTTCAGGACTTGAACCCAGCCTCAAAATGGATACTACAATACCTAAGCTACCAAAGCTATCATCACAAGGTAGTCACAAGATTATATACCATAAACAACTGCATATGAGTCCAACTGAAAACTGCACAGATCCAGATCTGCCAATGCATAATGCGCTGGCAGACCTGGGTTTTTACACTTTGTCGGGAGTAACCAGTAGAACTTCCGAAGTCATCACGGTTACAAATGATTAAATGAAGGCTAGTGGACATACATAGCAATATTGAAATGCATATATTCCCTACAAACCATTGTATACAACATTTGGTCACTCATGACAGTACATTTGTATAATAAATATCAATCTTTACACGTTGATTATGACCATAATGACAGGTGTTTGCTCATAGCAGAGGCAGGTTTTACTATACCAAGCTCCATACCCATAACAAATCTGTTTTACAATCAACTGAGTCCTTTCAAACTCACTGAGCAAAAACCAGATTGAAGATGTTGGAGACATATGGATTGATAGCTGAATCAACATATAAACTCTATAGCGCTTCAACAAAATATTGCAGCATAAATAAAGAAAACATTTAAGAAAGCATAGATACCTTTCTGATGTTGTAGAAATCCCTGTGGGGAACCTCCCTCTGGGCTGCCGACTCCTTAAGCTCGTTCAGAAGAACATGGAGCTGGAACCGGGCAGACAGGTAACTGAGACGGCGGTAGCTGAAAGACTTCCTAAAAGTACATAGAGGATATCTCTGTTTTTGACTAGTTATATGTAAATATTTCACTATATATGACTGAGATGACAGTTAAAATCACTGCTTAAACAATTTTATTACTATATATAATCAAGTTTTTCTTAAAAATGTGTACCATTTTGTCGTTAAGTGTAACAGGTACAAGATACTGTATTGATGACTCAGAATAGTGAAAAGCATCAGATCATGTGAGTTCACACTCTGAAATTTGCACAATTCATGTGGAAAGCTAATTTTAAAAGACCTAATATATATACTTGAAGCCCACATTTTGTTGTTTGTGGGTTCAATTTTAAGCACAGAGAATCAACAGTCTTGATGCAACTTCATATCTGCCATATTCCCAGACAGAATTGGGGTTTTTCTTTTGAGATTCAAGACAGGTGTTTTAAGGTTCCAAAGACAGTCAGTGCACATCAGCAAAACAGCTACATTGTCCAACTGAGAATAAGCTATTGTTTCACATAAGCCTTCAGAAAATGACTAAAAATTAAAATCTGAGTAAAAGAAAATAAGTTTTCTTCAAAGCATTTGATACAATTACCAAAATGATGTTTCGCAGACTTAGTATTGTCCAATATAATCACCATACACATATACATATGTACAAACACTCAAATAATCACATACCGACATTAAATAAAAACATATCCACAAGTTTCTGTCTTTAAAATCCATTGGATGGCAAAATACAGGAATGCACTCATTATTGACTGGATGGTATTACTAACACTTGTCAATAAAAATCACACTAGAGAATTATGATCCACACTGGAGGATTTCCAATGTTTTGATGCTCGCCTCATTGTTAAAAAATAAGAAGGAACAGTCCTACCACTATATACAGCAATTAATTACATTTGCAGATTTTCAATGAGCATCAGAATGCAGAATTATGATCTTGGAGGATTTGTGGAGTTCGAAGGCAGCCTTAATGTTGACAATATAACTCTTTCTCGTTATAACTTGATAGTGGAAGGGGTGACCATAACCACCGACTATATTATGTACCAAGTGTCAAAGTGAGGACTGTGTAACCACAGAATAGCGATATACTGAGAATAGTGTAATATACTGAACACTGGTATAGCAGGAACTATCAAAATTTGTAACATAAAAGTGTTCTGAAAAGGAAATAAAAATAACACTAAACTTAATTATGTCTTTTTTCAACCCAAATTGTTATACATTGGTATGATTCAGGTCACTGGATCCATTGTGGTACATTATATCTGGAATCATGTCATAATGAAAAGCATCATAACCAGAGAGAGTTGTAAAGAATTGATCTTTGCAACTGTAAAAACACCCTTATCCCCAAACTTTTAAATAAAAAATTTCAGTCCAATTCTGATATTTTTACAAATTTAATTCAGAAAATAATAAATATTTAATTCAAGGTAGCTCTTCTTTAAAAGTTGCATTATGATACTACCCAAATATCATCTTCTTGATAAATTAGCATAACTGCTGCAAATTTTGGAGGGCATTCGACCAATGAGAAACAGGCCTCAAAATTTTTTAAAAATTGGTACCCAATCCTGGAGGACAAAATACCATAATATGACTATAGTTTCTTCATATTTTCCAGAAAAAGTTACTAGTCCCAAGTCACCCATGTATCACTCAGTTGGATGTACATACAAATGGATTTTTCAGCTCTGAAAAAGTATGTTAAAAAGGAACCATGCCAACACATGCTAGTAGCAGTCTCTATCCCAAATAAACAAAATGTAGTGTATAATAATAATAAATTTACTACCTGCCGATTTATAAAATATTGAAAACCACTCTCTGTGCAATAACATTAATTCCAGGAGAATAAGAATCTTGATATGAACAAATCCCTCAAAATTTGGTTGTTATGTTGAGGCCACCTACCAGTAGGTCTCCACTGGGGTCCTGGGCGCAATTCTTCTATTAGGTGCCTAAATAGGCACTGTACACTGTACAAAAATGATTTTCAGCAATTTCAAACCTTGTATTGTCCTCATATTATTATGGAATTATACAACAGCAGAATGCAAAATCAGGCAGATGATTGTTTATTATACTTCACAGACCCTTAAAAGAGGCAATTTGACAAGAGGCAATTTGACAAGAGGCAATGTGACAAAATAAAGACCATAGAAGTTCATCCCATTCTGAACATTTAACCCATTAAATGGAATTCTATGCATGTTCATAAGATCACTGAAAAATTGTACTAATGTTTTTGACTGTCATTTCTCTAAGATCCACACATCTGTACTCACATCTGTACTGGATACTCTATCAAACATATGTACCAACTGTTTGATACACTTTTATCTGATTTATTTGGGTCTGCTGGCTTACATTCAACAAGCGAATCAAAAGAAACATGTAACAACTACAATAAAAGGTTCTGAAGAATGTTTTTTTGAATTCTTGGTGCGATATGTAAAAGATCCAAACCCTCTGCCACCATAGCCGATATGGTTGTCACATGAGGGAAATATGCTTTGCCTGAAAAGTCCACTTCCTGAAAGAAGTCTGATATACAAATTCTTTTTTTTCACTGAGCACAATCTTCCAATTTTTCTTGAAACAGATCTATACAAATTTATTTTTCACAGCACTGTGTAGTTTACGAATTTTGTTATCATCTATTTGTAAAAGAAAGCACCATTGATGTCTCAACTGCAAATCCACCTCTTGTCCCACTTAACACTAGCACTGCATTTTAATAATAACATACAGGATTTCGAAAACACAGATTTTTATTTTGCAAGTGTCAGAATGAAGTTGTTGTTGTTGTTATAGGGTTTAATGCCATTTTTTCAATACAAGATAGGCTATACATGGCGGCCAGTATTAATGGTGGAGGAAGAACCCGAGTAAACCCCGGAAAGAAGCATCGAGCCACAAGAAGCTACCAACAAGCATTCTCACATACCCACACTGGTTGAGCCCAAGACTTGAACCCATGCAGACAGAGGTGAGATGGCAGTGATCCGTAATGGTTAGCTCTTTAGACCATTTGGCCACTCGGGGCCCCCATGATGAACTTGTAATAATTAGATTGGTTGTATGCCATAAACCTCACTCAGGTAAAATATACAGTTGTATGCCATAAAACTTACTCAAGTAAAATATATGATTGTGTGCCATAAACTACACTCAGGTAAAATATATGGTTGTATCCCATAAACCTCACTCAGGTAAAACATACGGCTGTATGCTGTAGACCTCACCCACGTAAAACATGGTTGTTTGTCATAAACCTCACCCACATAAAACATACGCCTGGATTCCATAAACCTCACTCAGGTAAAACATATAGCTGTATTCCATAAACCTCACTCAGGTAAAATATAATGTCTCTAATCATGCACTGGTCCATATGCAACCCTTTAATGAGTTGCACAGTTAGGTAAAATTTTATCCCTTTTGCTGGCATTATAACATTTTCACACCGTATCAGGGGACAACCAAATCTTGTTCAAAGGTCACAAAACAAAGGGTTAATCTATTCTCCCAATCCAAAATTTTCTTCTCAAATTTACACCCATTTACTAACCTATCTGACCAAAATAAATGTGGAAATCTGCAAAACCATGGATGATTCTCATGGTGTAATTATGATCTTTAAGATATAGGTTTCTAACAAGACTGAATTACAAACTTTTATCTGTCAAATTGTCTGATATTTGGTGTATTGTCAGGAATGGAGTAGATCTAACACACAAACAATCGTCAGCCATGATAATAATAACAATAATAATAATAATAATAATAATAATGAGGACTTTGTATAGCGCCTAATCTTTAGAAACTCTAAGCACTTTACAACATTAGACAACACCTATAACATAAAAAAACATATGATATGATTACAAAAACAAACACCATGAAATTAGAAAACATTAAAAAGAAACATGCTGAGAATATTTAAGGTAGGAAACATTACTGTCTTTAAGTTTGTTCTTGCAGTCGAAATAAGTGAGTTCTGAGCGCCCTCTTGAATCATGTGATCACTGTGTCTTTCTGTCTAAGTTCAGTGGGCAATTCATTCCACGTTGCTGGTCCCTGGTATGCAAAAGAATGCTGTCCATATGACTTTGTTTTTATAGTGCGAATAATGACTATACGATTGTCAGAAGAGGAGCGTAAGTATCTTGCTGGTGTGTACACATGGATGAGGTCGGATAGGTATGTTGGACTAGAGTCCATCAGTGAAACGTAGCACAAAGAACAAATTTTGTGTTCAATTCTGGATCAAATGGATAGCCAGTGTAGGGTACAGATCAGCAGGGAGGTGTGCTCTGATTGTGGTACTCCAAGCAGCTGTGTTTTGAAGTTTTTGGAGTAGATATTGAGATGAACCAGACAGAACTGAGTTACAAAAGTCCAGTCAGTCCACGTTGCTGGGCCCTGGTATGCAAAAGAACGCTGTCCATATAACTTTGTTTTCATAGTGTGAATAACGAGTAAATGATTGTCAGAAGAGGAGCGTAAGTATCTTGCTGGTGTGTACACATGGGTGAGGTCGGATAGGTATGTTGGACTAGAGTCCGACAGTGAAACATAACACATAGAACAAATTTTGTGTTTGATTCTGGATCGAATGGATAGCCAGTATAGGGTACAGAGCAGCGGGGAGGTGTGCTCTGATCGTGGTACTCTAAGTATGATCCGAACAGCTGTGTGTTGAACTTTCTGAAGTTTCTGGCACAGATATTGAGATGAACCAGACAGAATTGAGTTACAATAGCCCAGTCTTGAAAGTACTAATGAACACACAAGTGTTTTAATGGCATCAACTGAAAGATATTTGCGAATTAAACTGATGCATCTCAGCTCAAGATATGTTCATGACATGTTGGTGCAATGTGAGAGTAATGTCCAGAGTAACACCCAGGTTTCGTACTGATTGTGTGAATTTAATGTTGGTGTTGCTAATATTTATTGTTTGAGGTAAAGGATGTGAATGAGAAAGTCTTTGTGTTGTGATCAGAATGGCCTCAGTTTTATCATCATTCATCTGCAGCTTGTTACATGTCATCCATGATTTCACATCAGAAATGCACCTCTCTACACCTTGGATGGTAGCATCAACTTCAGTTGGGTGGCTAGATTTGTATGTTTCAGTGTACTCAGCGTACAATTGGTGAGACACTGGATGATGATCTATGACAAGTGAGAGCGAATGAGTGTACAGAATTAAGAGAACAGATCCAAGAACAGACCCCTGTGGAACACCACAACATAGATCAACTGGGCTGAAGTGTATTCCATTTGCAGATACAATTTGTGTCTTGTTGACCAAATAGGACTTTAACCACAGTAAGGCTGTATCATGAATGCCAAATACATGCTGGAGACGGTGAAGTAATATATTATGGTCTATTGTGTCAAATGCTGCAGACAAATCAAGGAGGGTGAGGACTGTAATCTTTCCGCTATCCAACGCAGAATGCCATTACTTACTTTTAGAAGAGTAGCTTCAGTACTGTGGCAAGGGCTATATGCAGACTGTACATTGCTAAAAAGACTGTTTGAATTTAGATGAGATACAAGCTGGGATAGAACAATCTTTTCTAAGACTTCTGATATGAATGGGAGATTTCAAACTGGGCCATTTAAGACCTGAATTTGTTTTAATGAAGTACATTACAGTGGAGTTCCCCTGTATAATACAAATGTATCAAAAATATACATAACCGACTTACAATGGTCCATCACTTATTAAGGCATACATCATATTCTGGTCAGCAAGGAAGGTATCCAAATCAATGTAAGGCCAGTCAAAAGGCTTGTCATTCTCCAAAAATTCCTTATTCTTGTATACATAGACAATTCCATGTTTCATGCGGAGATGACACCCGACACTATCGGGAAATTCACACTGAAATGGATCCCCTTTGACCTCAGGTGGGTTGATGGGATGGTCTGAAAATTAAGAATAATATTAAAAATATTCATCATCAAATTGACAAAGAAAATCACACTTATATGTTCTTATTTGTAATTTTAGTGATAACATATTATAACCTGCCTTAAAAAAGTCTAAAAAAGGATTTAATGTGATTCTTTGAAGCTACTTTTGATGTTACAAACTCATCACATGTAGAACCACCATTCATGTGGTATACACATATTTATCTGAAACTTTAAGTTTTTAAAAATATTAAATCAAATTTTTTATATACTTCTTTTCAAACAGAAACAAATAAAATAGGTCTATACAGTTATTTCCATAAAATTAATATAATCCATGAAATATGACACAAAAGTACATTAACATCAATTTAAAAAGTATGAAAATTATCTAGACATAATTGTGTATCTTGAAGTGGATTGTTGCTTTTTATACAAATGGAATTAAATGTAACAATAAAGATGTACAGATCAACAAGCAACACGTTAGAGTTCTGATAATAATGGAGGAAAGGGAATAGCAGTTAGGCCATGTGGTGTAATTAATTACACAACACAAATGACAGAAAATCATACACACTCAGGCATGACATTGAGTTCAAACACATCTCTCTGATCATATATCAAATCTCATTAAGGATAATGTTAGCAAATTTTTAAAAAAATTGATCTGTTTACACGGTATTAGTCCAAAATATTTAAATCACATAAAATTGAAAACATGCAGATATGTACATGAAGCGCCTGGTCTAGGCTGCCTGTTTTTTGTTGTTGCAATCTTCGAATCAAGTACACCTGTAGTATATAGTTCCTCTTCTCCTGTTGTGTACAGGTGTAAATCATTTGTTACATTTTCCCATAATTTTAAGGATTTTTATCATGTTTTGTTAATGCTACCCTTCACCATGACATCAAAGCATAAGAACGATAGTAAAATCCAACTTATGTAAAAACCAACCAACGTGACATAGTGGTCCCAGGAACATACTCCTTAGGGTACACCCCTCAGGGAGCTGCTGTAATGAAAGTTACTGGAAAATACACCCTCCTCAATTGCCTATAAATTAACATGTGAACAAGTATTTAAAAATTCTACATTTTGCACAGGTTGAAGACTGGAGACTTCTCTGACAAAATGTTGAGATTATATCTTTGTTCTGTAACAGAAAATCCTTTGAAGCTGATTTATGATAAGTCACAAATTGCTAGAGATTTCAAAAATGCTTGTATACTGTTCATTGATTTTTATCATTTTCTTTCACTGGACTGCTAAATTTGTGATGATTAGAAGTATACAAGGTTTTTCTTTTCATTATTTAATACGAAAGAAGTTGCAACAATATTTATCCAGTCTATCCCTGACTTCACAATGCTATGATAAACCTTGGTAAAAAGTGATATAATATCAACGACTTAATTCTATAATGCTCATGTTTTTCGTATCTGTACAGTAAGCATGATTTTAAAAAAAATTCAACTATGTTAAACAGTGGAATAATTAGTAATAAGATAAAAGTTCCCATCACATAATGCATGGTTGATCCGAGTCAGTACTCTCTGCAGCTGAATTTGAACCCGAGAAATACGGTAATCCTCTACAATATTTACAACCCTGCTGTGTATAGTATAATAAAATAGAAAACTGTATTCTTAATTAAAAGTCTGCACCAAAAAAACTGCATGGTATTACTTCACAGTGCTGCCTCTTTACAATGCCATTCATTTAAGCCGTACAAGTGACCAGCAACTCAAGTGAGGGACCCTTATACTGGGGTAGTCCAACAAAGCTGATTCAAAGTGCATAAGAGCACTGTAACATTATGAAGTGAATGAATGCAAAGTTACTATCATGATACCTTTGCATGCATAACTGCAGGAATCAGGAAAGAAAACAAGGAACAATGTTGTGTAATTTTATATAACAAAATTCAAAAGACAGAAAGAAAGAGTAAGTAAAGAAAGAACAGTAAAAATGAGGAGGTTCACAAATTCTATACAAATGTTCAGTAAGTTCCATAAAATGTTTGTATCGAGTATCCAGTTTCAAAAACAATAAAGTGTCCACAATTCCTGGTGCAACTTTCAATCTTAGTCAGTGGGCCCAAAACTGGAGTGATTAACTCGATGCAGGTTCATGCAGAAGAGAAAGTTAATTCTTATTATCCATGAATACTCAACGGGAACGACGAAGGAGGGTATCCAAAAGTGCATTCTTTAGTGTAATACACAGGCACACAAAAAAACAAATCACATGGTCAACCATGAATTCTGTTGGTTTCATATCCACGTAACTAATGTTTAGTCTCTTATAAAATGTCTACATGAAAGCATAGTATAGTTACCAATTTTCACTATCCACCATCTAAAGAGCACCTCACTCTGCCTGAAATTCCCACCTAAAAATGACCACTGCAATTGCTAGCTGCTTGTTATTGCACATGCATTCTAAATAAAAATAAATTTGTGGAAAAGTAAAATGGATTTTTAGGTTAGGGATATCAGTATGGAGATTGATTAAATACATTTAACAGACTGAATACGAACACATTAAGTGTTTAATGATGTGAAATCACACTATAATTGGTTGTCATTTAGACAGAAACAAAAATTAACTGAAATAATTCAAGCAACAATAATAAAACAAAATTTCAATCTGATGGGATTTGTGAGGGACCTTATTCAGAGGGACCACTGTGTATTCAACAATGTCCAAAGACTCATGAGTCATTTTGTATGTGATTATATTGTAATATTTTCTTGCACAAAAGATTTCTACAATTGTTTGTGAGGGAACTTGAGTGCCTATAACTGGTGGTGGAGGTGGGGGTGAGGTGTGTGATGTCTTATATATATATTTTTTTAAGGTGGGGGGCAGTTAATTTTCCATGTGGGGAAAATAAAATGTTGCCCAATTACACATTATGCTTAAGTCTGCATTTAAACAAATCCTGAACTCTGCACACACAACAAGTACACATATACATTCATGCATCTTCTTCTAACAAGAATATTTGCAAATTATTTTGCTTACAAAGTTATCCTAAATAATGCTGAACATATCCAGAATGCAATGACTGATATTACTACATTAACAAGAAGTGAACAAATATTTTTGAGAAAGGCTAAACTTAGCACAAATTTTAAAATATGGCCCAAATTTTTCCCAAGTAACTATTTTATGCAAGAAAACTAGGCAACACTTCCAATTTAAGATCAATTACAGCTAACAATCTTTCCAATCCAAAACCAAGAATGGTATTTAATATCATGAGCCACTAAATTTAGAACACAGCCTCACATGAAATTAGAAAAAGTGCAAATATAAATCAAATTCACTGGCTGAAAAAGGTACCTGCTTGATTTGACAAATTCATTTCAAATTTCAAAGTAGAAATTTTCAAACAGTCCAGTTGGCCACCAATTTGTATACTGTACATACCTAAATGTATCAAGTTCTTATAACATTTTCTGTTTACTAAAGTCATATTTAAATTTACCTAATTATAACTTCTGCATGCCATTTTTTTTCAATATGGTCCTGTGTATAGTTTTTCTCCAGGAGAAAAAATTAACAACTGTATGTGTTCTGAAGTGTGTGTGTGCAACTATGTAGTAAGTATGCTGATAATACAACTGTGATTCTATCTTTAAAGAAAGTAATGCCATCTTATGTAATTATTATTATTAATGTTAATATTAACATTATTATTATTCTACAATATACAGATCACATAAATACATAATATTTATTGACCTTGATTTGAGTGAATATGAAGTTTTATGGACCAGTAAATTTTATGATGACTGATGCAATCCTGACTTGATAGAATAGTGAAAGAATCTTTTAGTACCACAGTGCCTAACAAGTCATCATGGCATGACATAATGGTCAATGACATCACAACAGTGCAACATGATAATTTATTGCAAATCATGATATTGTTTCATTTGATTAATAAAATCTTGCACAGGAATCATGTAATAAGGTCAAAATTATGTGTTTCGAGCTTTATGTATTTCTTTACTCTGTAATCAAAGTAATCTCATAGTAATTTATTCATGCATGGACTAGATGCCCATATCACTAATGTCTGTGATTGAAACATTCTTGTTAACTGTTCTTTCAACAAATGTTTTAATGTGGGCATCATTCTGCGTCATACCTGGAAATTACCTGCTGACCTATACATAAATGTAACAAGAAATGCAATGACCCCAAAAAAATCCCTTCCCATTTGTCTCACCATTAGCAACACATGATAAAGGATCTGCATGACTGAAAATTGCTTTAGTTCACAAAAGAAGAAAAAAACTACTCTTAAAAAGTGCTGGGTGTAAATATTAGTCAATTTAGCAAGAAATGCATCAAATTCTTAGCAAGTGACAATTATTTCATGAAAGCAAAAGTAGGTTTCTTGAAAGCGTTAACAGCACCACACTATACAATTCAGGAGTAACTTACTATAGTAGTCATCCACTGAAATGCAAATTGAAATTTATTACATCATTTCAATCTGTAACATTCGGATGGGGTGATACAATGGGAGGCAAACCGGTTTATAAATACTTGCAATCAGATGGGGATGAAAATTAATGAAAAGGAAAGGAAAAGAACAACCAGATTTGCAGATTCCTGTACAGAGATATATTTGTATTGGGTTTATATTAGAAGACTTGCTTGTGAAAATCTAATGACATGTACACATACACTAATTTAAAGATAAGAGTCAAAAAATAATTTCATCTTAAAATTTGAAGTAGAATTACCAATGAACAAATCTATATGAAAAAGTGCACACAAATCATCATCATCATCATCAAACAAACTGATCAAAATTAGATCTCCACAGTGGTACACTGAGACCTACAGACACTGACCTTTGTATTTCCCAGTGCACTCATTTTTAGTAGTCTATCTGATAAAGCATTGCAAATTCTTGTTAGGAGAGTTATCATTAATAATGATATATTCCGAATGATGTGTGTCACTTTCAGACATTCTAAAATTGCAATTTGACTAGTGAACCACAAGGTCAACAAAGCATGATCACTTATTAGTGTCCATCAGATCCCCACATACTACTGGAAAGATCTGATTTCAAACAGATTGCATCATTCATCATCAACACTGTACCAAACAGTATACTTGTGCTTATTTATGATTATTTTTACCTTTCTTAGCCAAATTTAAAAACACTCACTGCAGCTGTTCAAAAAACTTGTAAATTACAATGTGTACTGAAATTATGTGCAAATAATCCATAAAAATATATTGTAGACATAGATACATCCCTAGTAAGACACGAGTAAATAACCCCATGACCTTTGAAACACCCATTCTCTGCTAATATGTGACAGATCTAATAATACATGCAAGGAAATAGAAAAGTCCACTTCTTCGAGTTCTTGACAATTTATCCTGAAAAACAAGACAATTCAATGTGTCCTTGAGATTTAATGCCTTGATCCATCATACCCAGAGATGCACCATTTTATACACTGGTGAACATGGTTAAAAGGCACATGCCTATCCATAGACAAATGACGCAAGATCCCCCACCACACCCCTTTAGAATAAACTAACAATTGTGACCTTGACCTTCATCTTTTTTTTTTAAACCTGCACACCATTAGTGACATCCATATCCTGTGGTTTACATTCTTTGTTTTCCATATGTCAACATATCCATGCTAATAACATATTATGTCCAGATCCAAAAAGCTGAACCACTGATTACCAACCTGAAGTGTAAAACAGTAATCTTATCCTTTGAGCTCCTTTGCCATTGATCTCAAAGGATATAATCCCCACCCCCAATGCATGTCGGGCAAAGTCTGATGAAGGTCCCTGATAAAAATTGGAGCAATTGTCCTTCAAAAGAAACTTGAACCAGATGGCTGGATGGACAATGGAAATGATGTGCCATCTTTTGTGATATCTGTCACAAGTGAGACAAAACGTTATCATATTAAGAAAAACCTGGTAGATACTGACCAATAAAAAACTCTTCTTAAGAAGTACATATCTGCACAACACTGAAAGAAATATTAATTTTCATGAGCATTCTCTTTTTTGAACAAGGTTTGGATATTTTTACTCTGCTATTCAAGGTGAGAAAAGTGCAACACTGAAGTGATGGAACAGTGACATGGTAGATAACTAATTTTTTAAGACTCGAAGATGACTATACTCTGTGATAATTTGTTTTACCTTTAGCAATGCTACAAACTGTCACAAACTAGATCTTTCTTTGAGGGAGAGTAGAAATACACGTATAATATTTAAAAAATAAAAGGTATCTGAGATAACTTGTTTACTAATATCTTCAAAGTATACTGAAAGAAAATGTTGGTCATTCCAGGAGATGAGACAAGACATTAAAAAGTTAAACGTTTTAAAGCATTCTCTCTAAAATGGAAACAGTGCTGATACATAAGTGAACTCTGATACATATTTTAACATTTTCAGGGCATTAGTTACAAAATATGTTTTAAAATTTATTATCATTTTCCATCTTGTGAAGTACATTCACATCGTGGGAGTAATCCTCATTGAATAACCATTAAGTCACAGCCACTACATGACTTCTTAGTATAGACAGAAGTGTGTTTCATTCAAGGCAATCAAGATGTTACCACAATGGATCACATGCAAAGCATGTTTTTCACATTCAGCATTACATGTGTATGCACACTATCAAAAAAAATGTTGAGACTGCCCTACTAGTGCAATTTTGGAAGAACTTATCAGGTGGAGCCTAAAATAAAATATACTCTAACTACCAGGTTTTGCAAGCTTGACTACAGGTAAGATCCACTTCCCTCACCAGTTATCTGACAAAGTGCAAGTGTACTTTATTTTGGCAAGGTCAGTGACACTAAATACAGACAAGGATGATGAATGAGTTGAGACAGACACTAAAGCAGTAATTCATTTCTAAGAAATCATAAACACATTTCATTACTGAAATACAAACAACCCAAATTCTAGCATCACCCTTGTACAGATTAAAACTGAAAATCTTTCGACATTAAGACCGATTAAAAAAAGAGACTGAAGGAAAGAAACATATCCTTTAAATAATCAAAGATAATGGCTAGAAAATACGACAAATTTGGTATCTTTCCACATACATGTAACAACTTTTGGGACTTGTGTGAAAATTAGAATCGGTGAATTCAAAGAGTGAAGAAAAAGAACTGTACCTCAGGAATAAGTGAGACTGAATTTACATTAAATCATCTGCTTCGAAAAGGTTATATATTATTCAACTATAAATAGCTAAATTACCAAGAAAGCTTCTTTACTTGCATGTAACAATAAGAATAAAATATCTATAAAATTCCATACACAAATTTAAAAAATTGAACAAAATTAACTTTAATCTGAATGACCCTGTCTCTTTGGCCAGGATACTTAAGCCTTATCAAAATGACCCCATCTCCTAGGCCAGGATGCTTAAGCTTTATCAAAATGACCCAATCTTCCAGGTCATGTTTCAACCTTGTCAAAATGACCCCATCTCTTAGGCCAGGATGCTTAAGCCTTATCAAAATGACCCAATCTTCCAGGTCATGTTTCAACCATGTCAAAATGACCCCATCTCCTAGGCCAGAATGTTTCAGCCTTATCAAAATGACCCTATCACCTAGGCCAGGATGCTTAAGCCTTATCAAAATGACCCAATCTTCCAGGTCATGTTTCAACCATATCAAAATGACCCCATCTCCTAGGCCAGAATGTTTCAGCCTTATCAAAATGACCCCATCTCCTAGGCCAGGATGCTTAAGCCTTATCAAACTGACCCAATCTTCCAGGCCATGTTTCAACCTTGTCAAAATGACCCCATTCTGCATGAAAACAAGCACAGTGAGGCTCCAAGTTGAATTCCTTTGTCCACATCGCCAATGATTTCTCTGTTAACAAAAAGTTGCAGGAGAACATAAAAAAACATTGCTCACTTTCTTTATATTCTGTTCCTTTGCTGGTGTTTAAAAGTTGAAAAATGTGTGCCCTTTTAACATTTGGATCTGATGTTCCACATCGGCATGCACAGGATATTCTGTCTGTTGCGTAAGTATTACATAGGCAAGGAAGAGCTGCTGCATGTGCTAAAATGCAAAATCCTGTGGTTCTCTACACTAAGCAAGTTAGAAGGATAGTGCAAACATTGGAACAGTTTTGTCCACCCTTGATTTTCAAGCTTAAGTGATACATCAATGAATCTGTGAAAAAGTAAATAGACAAACTACTCTTTATTCCAGTCCATGAAAGTAAAAAAGTAAAAAGTACTACAAATAAAGTATCATTATATATATATATATATATATATATATATATATATATATATATATATATATATATATATATATATATATATATATATATATATCAGGATACATAAAATGTGACTATACTGCACATTTATTAGTGTACAGTGGTGCCAATCAAAACAAAAAAAGAGGCTGAGAAAAATTAAATACAAGCCATAAGTTGATTTTAAAATTAGTTTCTTCAAAATAATTCTTAAACAAGTTGTTACATAAACTGTCACTGACTTAATTTACCATGGCCTGCTTATATGTGATATTCAGTATCACCTGTATTCAAAATATTACATAATCTCTATAAGCATCCCCGACTGGCCAAGTGGTCTAAAACGCTCTATATTATGGACCACTGCCATCTCACCTCTGCGTGGGTTCGAGTCTCGGATTTGGCCAATGTGGGTATGTGAGAAAGCTTGCCAGTAGCTTCTCGTAGGTTGGTGGTTCTTTCCGGGGTTTTCCCTGGGTTCTTCCTCCACCATTATTGCTGGTCATCATGTATAGCCTATCCTGTGCTGAAAAATGGCACTAAACCATACAACAACAACATAATCTCTATAACAAAGATAAAATAAGAAAAGCATAACTCTTGACTGAATAATAATTTAAAAAATTCATTAACTAGAGATCTTAACTCTCATCACACTTGTACCCATGTTCATAAACAATAGAGAGAATGGGCATGGTGAAGTGTTGATTGCAAAACAAATCAAGTGACTCAAATCTGTGTTAAATGACCATTATCAAACTAGAAGATGAGTCTTGATTGCAAACCAAATCAAGTGTCTATAAAAATTGGGGTGAAGTTACTGACACCAAGCCAGACTGCCTGCTTCTCAATGTCAAAGAATTAACACAACAGGTAATCTCAATCATTATAAACTTAAGTTTAAAGTTCATCATAACAATGTTCAATTAAGTTTTTACTTCAAGTGAGCACAGAGCAAGCTATACATCTGTAACTGATTCGGTAGTACCAAATCTACATTCAGGGTAAAAATGTTGAATCAGCTACAACTAAAACAGTCTTTTTTTGGGGTAAGTTCCTAAAACTTCAACAAAAACTGACAAAGTCTAGAACATTCACTGACTGATAAAATGAGTCATCACTATTCTTTGAATACATGACCACAATGGTGTGAAGACATCTGTGACTGTGCTTTCCTGTACATTTAGAGAGTTGTTCTGAAATAGCCCTGAAATGACTGATGTCATTTCTCAGTGACAGTTTATAAACTAGCAGTAACTGAATTGTTTACTCTATTGGCAGTTTATTAAATATTTTTAATTGCCTTAATGCAATCCAGGTACTACAGGCCCATGAAGTTCATTGCCATGTTTAGTTTCCTCTGTGCTCATGGCCAAAATAAACTATAAAATGAACACAGTATTAAAGATATTATCCGTGATTGGCTGCCAGATTCTACCTAACTGTGATGCTAAACCCACCCCAAGCAATGTTCAAGGTATCAATCTGCCCAAAGAATATTTCCTTTCTTTTTCATTTAACAAAAGGAACGATAATCAATTTGCTTGTGATAATAAACACCACCTCTCCCCCTAATTCCATGATGGAAATAAGTCTATAGTTTCAATAATATATGTACTAAGTTTAACAGCAATACCAACAAAAACATGCAATAAAAGATGTATTCACAACAATCTGTCTTGTAATGCACTCAGCTTTAGAACAAAAAGAGCAGTAACTGTAACACCTTATCTTTGTGAACATCTGAGTGGTCTCCATTAGCCATTGTGGTGGTTATCATACAAAAGATAAGTTCAGATAAAAGTGACCTTGACAACTAAATATAGACCACCTTTCTAACTGAAGCTTTTTGTATGTATTATTTTTACATTTCAACTTTTTCTCTTTTCAAAATTTAAAATTAAACTTTGAATTGGCATTATATAGCCAGTATTGTCCTGACACCCTGTTAAATACATACATACATATGTATGTACGTACATATACATATGTACATACATACATACATAAATTGACAGGGCATAAAAGACACACAACAAGAAAATTTAAAGAGTTGATAGATACATAAGATTAATGTTAAGTAGCAGATATTTAAAACAAAACACAACACAACAGACACTGTTCTTAAAGTCTGCATCAGAAGCTATTATCATTGTCCATCCCTTCAAGCACAATTTTACTGGGTGAAAGTCATAGGTTTTGAGTAACATTGCAGTTACAGTCAGTGGTATCAAAATAGTCAGTCATGCATCCATAATCACATTGCCTGGTCAACACAAACGAGGCCTCGCATCAAAAGTATGCAGTAATTCCTATACTCATTCTCATGTAAATAACTGCAAAGGTCAGAAAAGGCCTTTAGAGAAGATTAAGATGAATATAGCATGGAAGAATCCATGTGGTCATGCGCTACACATAATACTTAACTGTATTAGTCACAAATAAATTGTGGGTCACAGTAACCTTTTGGTTGTAAGGATGCAGTACTAACAGATGTACCCAATGCAAAGATCAGTGGTCATAAGAAAACAAAAATACTCATCAAGCTCCATCTCTTCATTGAGGTTTCATGATTCTAGGTACTGTAGTACATATACATATGCAAAAAAGCAAAATGCAAAAATCTTAAGTCTAAGCAAATAAAATGTAAAATATATGTCACCATGACCTTATTTTTTCAGGTGTGACACTAACAGAAATGCACAAAATCATCTATTCTGATGATTCAAGCAAGAAAAGACCTTGAGAAATAAACACATAATTTAACCAGTCAGTGAAGAGTCAAGTATGGGTCATAGTGACCTACTTTTGTGATGACTGTGTAATACACCAAGATGCACCCTCTCATCAAGTTTCATATTACAAGCAAAAACACTATATATACAGGTGCAAAATATCTGAGCAAAAACAAAACCAAGAATATACATGTAATGTACATGTATGTACAAAGTTTGCCTGTTGAGCCCCCTCCCAGGGTAGGTGCTATGAAGTCAACTCAAACTTTACTCAAGAACTTCATATGAAAGAATAGCAGTGGCAACTAAATAAGAAAAGCTTGCAGTCCCAAGAAATATATCAGCATTAATAACATTCATTTCCTGTCAAGTATCACCTTATGTCTCTTAGATCAAAACATCATTTGATAAATTTCAAACTGGTGCTCACTCACTAACTTTGATTATGTCATGTGTGAAGTTTCATGGTTGACATTTCACACTGAAGTTGATCAATAATTTTGGCTTGAATCCAGAGGCATAGCACATGACCAAAATCACAAGTCCAAATTATGACAGTTTAGAAAGAAAAAAACTACCAACCAATCAAAAGCATGAGAGAGTAAGTTTGGACTTCTGAAAATGACTATTTTACTCTGTAAATGTTAAAAAAGGATGAAGCCTTCTCAAGAAAAATATTGATATACAAGAGTCCCAAATGGGACTGATGCTCTACCGACCAAAAAGATTTAATATTAATTACATGTAATACCATTTCTTCTTATTAACTGCCAAGTAGTGAAACCCTCGTGGATATTCTTGAGAAACTCCAACATTTGGTAAATATTTTTGTTTGTTTGAGGCAACATGTTCAGAAGACACCTATAAGTACAGTACAATTTTTTTCACGACCCTTGACCTTAAATCTGATATCACTATTTGAAGACCAGTCAAAATATAAGTTATCTTAGTGGTATCATTCAGGTATTCTTCAGACATATCCACAAACTGAGATAAATTATGAAAATCCATTCATACTTGTTTGTGTTATGCTTCCATGTCAGTACAGATGAAAAGCTAAGTCAATCCAGTTGACTTCAAAATAAATTTCAGTGCTAATTATCTACTTATTTCATTGGAATGCAACTACATTCACTTGTATTTGCACAAGCCATGGTGTAAACAAGTTAAATGAAGTATAAAAAGAAAGCAAACCTAACCTTTGATTTGAATCTCATGGTCAATTCAGTCTGGTTTTCAAAACTCCTTTAAAAGTGTCTGGACATATTGGCTTTAGATATGTACTATTTTTATTCAGAACCACTAACAATTGCAATAAGCGTTTTAATCAAATTCCCAATGCCACTATTCATACAATAGGAGTTATGATAAAAAAAATTAAAGATGAATGTCATGGCAGCAATATTTGCATCTTCAATTTTTATTAAGACCAAATATAGATGATAAAAAGTGTTTCAGTTAAATCCAGCGAACAGTAGTTATAAACTGTTAAATATAGATATCTGACAGGCTCCATCCATTTTCTTTAAAGATGGTCACCATGGCATCCTTATTGTGTTTCAGATAGACGCCATTTTCAATTAAGCCCAGACATCATAAGAAGCCTTTCAGTGAAAAACCCATGATTTGACCATTTCAATGAGGACAAACTAGACACCATATTGGATGTATGAGATGCACTATTTTATTTAAGAGTAGCATAACAAGTTTTTCAAGACAGCCAACATGGTGGCCATATTGTGTTTTGGATCAGCACTATTATAAGAATCATAAAAAGTGTTTTGGTTAAAACCCTGTTTAGATATTACCATCCATTTGTAAGGAGTAGCACTAATAAGATTTCCAAGATGGCTTCCATGTTGGCCACATTGGATATCAGACTGGCATCATTTTAATTTAGGACTAATTAGACATCATTAGATGTCTACTGGTGAAAACCCCATTTAGATATGAACTTCCATCCAGGAGGAGTGGTGACACAATTTTCAAGATGACATCAATTGTGGTGATATTTGTAATCACATCAGGACCATCTTGAATCTGGATCAACTGGACATCACACGATTTCCTTTGGCACCATTTTTTATCAGGATCAACTGGACATTACATGATTTCTTTTGGCACCATTTTCATTCTGTACCAACCAGACATCATAGGATGTTTTCTTGTGAAAACACCATGTTGATATAACCATCCATTCAGCAGAATTAGAAGTAACTTTTATTTTTAAGTTGGCTGCCATGACAGACATACTGCATGTCAGAACAGCACTATATCATTTTTGACCGATTTGGCTTTGAGATGAATGCTTGCGTAAAATTTCAGGGTAAAACTCCAAGTTTTTTATATGGAATAGTGGTAACAAACTTTACTTGTACTAATGGATGGAATGATGAAGAATGATGAGCAACAGGCCCCTGTGTAAACTATTCTGGTCTATGACATGTAGAGCTGATAATGGATGTGTTGGAAATCAAATTTCGCTCCAGCTATGAATATTTTATGCCCACAGGACTGTATGTTTTGTGAGAAGCAGTTACAAATTTGTTAATTATGCAAAAACACACTCTACATGTGCAAGGATGCAAATTTCTGTCAATCTATGAAGAGCACATTAACTTGGGCTGGAGAACAACTAATTAGGTCTATGGGGACAGGTGCTTGTTAAATTGCTATACTGCAATGATTTCTAATGTCTGTGTAGGGACAGGAAGTGATTCTTAATTAAGCCTTCGTTTATTTAACCGTTAGACATCTAGAAAAGGAAAGGTTAACTTCGATTTTATATCAAAACTGTCAGATTTGAAATTGACCAGAATCAGTTATTTGGAAATCTAGAAGTCAGGCTGACCACAATTTTGGAGCCTTGTTATAAAAGGCAGTATATATATTTAATCCTGATTGGTTACGCTAAATAAGGGGCATGTTTCCTACACAAACTTAACTAGCTTTAAAATTGCCCTCATTGAAAAATCTATTCATGCTGCATTTTTCCTGCAAGAGTGAAAACATAAGAGACTCTGAGATTGACTTTAGAAGAAATTCTCTCGTAAAACATTTGTCAAAGGGACCGGATGTCTGGAAAGTCGATGGACACAATTCTGGTGGTAGAAGCGAACAAAGCTTGAAACCACAGGTATTTGCGTCAATCTCATGTAATCTGTTTATACCAATATAATGATTCGCTTATATTTGCATGAATTTGTTTAAATCCGGAGATCAATTCTCTTGATATAAGCATAACTGTGAGTTCATCTATCTAAGTCGTACAATGATCTTCTTTATATAAGTTTGACGAATTGTTTGAATTTGTCGTCTTGATTGTTATAGGAATCTAAGAATTTCATGCATACTTTAGTTGATATGATTTATGAGAATCCATTTGAATTCACCGATCTTAGATGATTTCATGTATGCTAAAGACTTGAATGTGTATTCGCTGAAAATAACATAGTTAAATCACGTAATGAATTTCATTCATTCGTGTAACTGAGACAAGAATGGAACTGTTATGTCTCGTGTGATGTTAATGTGAGTCAGTGATTAAATAGCCATTAGAAAGTACATTAATCTTATGAAACTAGGTTTGTTTATAGTCTGCCATTTTTAGCTTGACCAGATAGCCTTTGGTATCTGTTGGAATTCCAACAGAACAATATCTGACATAACCAGAGGGGAGTAATAATTTATTCCCAGCAGAGCAACTGACAGAAGATTTATGTTGCTTCTGTTTATTTTGAAAGAGGAAATAGTTCCACTGACGTATCCACATACCTACTGATCCAAGTATCTACGTACTTACATATATCCACCTACCCACACAAAGTTTGAGGGCTGAAAAGAGGTGAGACAGTAGGGAGGTTGGAGAAGGGAAAAAGCAAAATGACCTAGAAGAACAACCACAGTGAAGTTGGAGTGGACTGGAATAAGCAAGTTATTAAGTTGTACAAGGCAATGACTTTGACTGTTCACTCGATTCTACGATGAACCAATTCTATCATTTAAAACAGAATGGCTACTTATATAAATATATTTGTGTTTGAAATTCAGTGAAAGATTTATTTCAAAAAGAAGTGTATCTTCCTAAAGTAATGTATTATCACAGTTGTTTGTTCAATTGATTAAACTGTTGTTTTTTTCATGTACAGAGACTCATATCATTCTGTTCTATATATCTGCTCAGATCTCTATTTATTCCACCTGTAAGTTTCACACTTTATATTAATAACTTTATATTAATATTTACTCGATCCAGGCAATAACACAGGGGGCAATCATCTCCTAGATAACAAGAACCGAATAAAGCAGACACCTTTTAAGAAGGTACAATCCGCCAATCAACCACACCACCCAAGGCACCTCTACAACGTGCAGTACTGTAGACTGGATAGTTATACAGGCATTCAGATATTTGAATGTCACTGATGATGGCATGAAACAATTGGGGACATGGCTTTAATTCAAATCACAGTTCAGGTATTGAGATTTTGGATAGATGACTTCCACTGCAGTTTTATTTCAAAGTCAACCTTGTATGTACCCTATATCTTAAAAGTTCTACTAAACCATTATGAACATATGGGAACAGAGATTTAAATGAACATATCTCACTATAAGTTTATTTCTTATAACATTATTCTGAGTGCAGAATTTAAGCCTGAGAATAAGGCTGGCCAAATTTTGATGCTTTCAAACTAGTACCTAGTGTTTTCCATGATTATATTTTTATCCATTTTCTAAAAAATCATTGATAATATACGATTTATTTGACATTCAAGTAACTTTATTTAAATTAAATACTGTATAAATCAATGAGAAGGCATGCTATTTCACACTTTAAAATCAAAGCAAGCCTTATCAAGAGGTGAGGGGTTCGGGGGTGATCAAATTCTGACTCCAAAAAAAAAGAGGGTCACATGTTTCATGCACAGAGTGTCAGGATATAATGGTAATAGCTTTGTTGCCATTGTCTTTTTGCTGATGAAAATACATTCTTAAGAATTCAAGCACAAAATAATCTTAATGTCTTATTGGTTGTATGCCTCTCATTCCATGAGCTAAATCATTCTTGTTCAAAATACATGGATATTAAAAATGAAAAACCTTGGAAAGGTATTCAATTATAAGAGCTATATTCCAGGGTAAAGGGAAAGAGAAATAAACTCAACATATGTAAGAAAGTCGTACATATTCTTGATCGAAAGGTATGATGCTTTTGTACTGTATTCATGACTCCTACACAATTAACAGTGCCAAGTTTCTGCATCATGTTGAAATACTACTTATAAATTAATTAACTGGATTGAAATATTAATTAAAGACTTTTAATTATTACTTAAATCATGTTCCAAATACCAAAACATTAAAATGCTCATTTAATACTAATGCAAATTTCTTAAATCTAAGGTGTCAGTGATTTGTGTGTGTGTGATTTAGATTTTTAATATAGCTTTAACAATTTTCCAGTCATATCGCTACGATGTCTGCAGGGGCCCCGAGTGGCCAAGTGGTCTAAAGCGCTCTCCGTTACGGATCACTGCCATCTCACCTCTGTCTGCGTGGGTTCGAGTCCAAGGCTCGGCTAGCGTGGGTACGTGGGAAAGCCTGCCAGTAGCTTCTCGTGGGTCGGTGGTTCTTCCCTGGGTTTTTCAGGGTTCTTCCTCCACCATTAATACTGGCCGCCATGTATAGCCTATTGTGTGCTGAAAAATGGCGTTAAACACTACAACAACAACAACGATGTCTGCAGTGTAGCAGTTTAAAGTGATGTCTAGCACTGGGGCATCATGCCACAGGCATGTAGCATGATGTCCCACCCAGTCACATTATCCTGACATCAGGCCGACCAGTCCTAACACTAACCTCTTAATGCTGAGCAGCTAGTGGGGCAGCTATAAGTACCATTTTTAGAAGTCTTTGGTATGACTCGGCCGGGGTTCAAACCCACAACCTCCTGCATCCGGGGCAGACACTCTAACCACTAGGCCACCAGAGCGGTCAGTGATCTGGTATACATGAATGTGAGTTTTGTGGAGTTAAGGCATGTGAGGACATTTTCATGATCTTAGGGATGAGTATATTGGGATAGATGCAAGAAAAAGAAACTTAAGGAATAACAATCAAGTCAAATACTTCAGTGAATCTGCTTAAAATATAAGTAGGACAGAAACAAAAAAATTGCTCTAGTATTGACACAATTTCATCTGACAAGACTTTAAATTAGTATATATTTTGTTTGTTTTAAAGATAAAAACTACAACAGTATTATGTAAATTTTCCTTACATTTCTTCTTATTTATATACATCTGCATACAAAGAGTCAGAAAAAGTTACTTGCCATGTTTAACTGTGAGGTAATAAATTATAATTGTGTTTGTGTCTGATAAGTAAAATGTCTTTTTAAAAGTAGTCTTTTTGGGTGAAAAAAACCCATTGCTTACAAGAACAGACAAAAAAAGTAACATTCATTTTACAAAAGGGTGGAAGATATCTCATGGAAATGTCCACCTGACAATCTGTACTGCTTGGTTTTAGTAACTTTTACAATACCTCTCTCTCACCTGATGCTAAATGGAATAATTTCACCATCTAGAAAAAATATAAAACTGAATTCAAAACCTTATTTTGCAAGATTTTAAAAAAAAATGCTCAGCTATACAAAAATATGTATTATAGATCTATCATAAGGATGTTACACAATTATTCAAAGGTTAAATAATTTTTAAACTAAGTTAATTATATGCCACTGAGTGACATTTAATTATGCAACAAGTTTTATAAATTTCATGTCCAGTGAACAAAAGTGTGAAATTGTTTTTACATAATGTTATGGTAAAGGATGAACGACGGATCAACTTTTAATCAGATGCATTGATATGGAAATTGAAGGACACTTTGTCAATGCCGTTCTAATCAATCTAAAATAGGACAAAGGCAAAGAAAAAGTAAATGCAGTCATCAAAATATAGAATGCTTAACACTGTTCCTTTAGCAGCATTTTATGAAAAAATTTAACCAAAATTAGTATAAAAACAAAAGAAATATCATTGAAATTTATGACAACATTAAATTTTTCCATAGTCTGATAAAGAAATTTTGGTGTATGGTTTTGTTTTGCAATTGACACTAACCTTGAAACTATAAAAACAGGTGAAAAATGTTGAGATGCAAGTCCTCTATTCTTACAAGTTGAAATATGAAATAAACTTGTTGCTCTTAATTAGCAATTAGACAAAACACCTACAGAGAGTAATAATTTACTCTTGATTAGGCACTATGTACATGGAATTTTGCTTCCTTCAAGCTTTACAGTTTTGGTGGAAATCTTGCAGATTGAAATGTAATTGCAGACAACAATCATCCAATCGACACTGAAGTTGATAAAAAAATATGGAAATAGTAAATTAAAGAACTGTTTCACACTGCTCTTTGAATAGAAAAAAAAGAGATGCTGACAATGTACTTAGAATACAAAAACAATCAATGGCAACAAAAAATGGGGAGGGTGAAGATGTATACCTGAGAAAAGGTGAAGTCAACTTTACTTTCCCTGGATATCTTGGCAAAATTATAGGTACTGGGCAACTATTTCACCTGAATCTTCCCCATGCATAGACCATGTACATCATCATCCTAGTGTATCCAGTCAGACAAGTAATTTGTAAACTAACTCAATAAATGTTTGAAGTTACTGGAAATGAATCAGTGCTTATGTATTTAAATTCATGTAGAAAATGATGTTGATTAAAATTTGGTGCACAAAGACTGGAAAATAAGTGGCAATATTCCTTCCGTGTTCAGGAATATCAGGCAAGAAAATGCATGACAATCAATCTATACAGAATGTAAGATGACACCATGGATAAAATATCTAAAAGTTATCAAACTTCGTTATGTTAAATCCCAAGAAGCACCATTATTGGAGGTTGGATTAGCACCATTTCTATTTTGGAACTACTAAGCATTTTAAGAAGACTTCATGGTGAAAGCACCCTTTAAATATAACTTACTTTTTTTAGGAGCAGTAATAGATACAACAACATTTTTATGATGGCTGTTATTATAGCTACATTGGATTTCAGATTAGCACTATTTTTATTTAGGACCAACAAGACATCACAAGTCTTTCAATGAAAACTACAAGCTGATATGACCATCCATTCACAAGGAGTAATCAGTAACAAGATTTTCAGGTTGGCTGCTGTCAGCCATATTGCATGTCCAAGCAGTACCAACTTCATTTAGGATCAACCAGTTACCATTAGAAGTATTCTGGTGAAAACTCTATGTTGATGTGACAGTCCATTCATGAGAGGCAGCGATAACAAGAATTTCAAGATGGCCACTGCATGTCAAAGCAGCACCATTTTCATTTGCAACCAACTATACCATGGTATGAATGTGTGACAAGTTTCATGCCAATCCTCCAGGTAGATTAAAGGGAGTAGTGATAACAAACTTATGCTAATAGATGGACTAATAGACAACAGGTCATCAAATATATTCTGGTCTATGTCCAGTCCAACTAAAAATTAAATTGTACTGACTATCCCTTTCACAAGGGTCTGATAAAAGCAGACATCAGCAAAACCCTCTGCCTAGGGAGGACTTTTGCAAAGAATAAATATTCATTAAGTTCTATATATGTATTTTTCTTTTGAGGGGTATTTCAGTCTAGTCCTGAAAATGTTAACAGTGTGATACAACTTTTCAAGATGTCACCCTATCAAAAAATGATGAATCAGGCTGGCTTTACTCTCATTGTCCATATTGTATGCTTCCAATTCCCTTATAAACCTCATTTTTAAAAATGGTCTTGATGCTCTGCAAGGAAATTTAGTTCTCATCACATACCCATTATTCATGTTTGGCTACACTGTGTTACCCACCAACTTACATGCACTATAAGACCCACATGAAAGAGTAGGAAAAGATTAATAAAAGAAGTGACAGATCCAAATATGCACCATCTAGAACTTTCTGGCGAACAGATCCCTCTGTCACTCCCTTGAACCCCTCTGATAATCCTTTGAACTCCTCTTTGTCCTCCAGATTCTGTAGGAATCGTGCTGTAATGTTTGGGAAACTCTGCTGCGACACTGCCATGTACTTTTCTCGGATCATTAGAGCCGTCACAAGACTCTTTGAGGCCTCTTCCAGGTCCTTGATGGGTACCTTTTAATTCAAGGATTAATTTGTAGAACTATGCGAATTGCAATATTTTCTTGGCATAACAACACATCATGAACTACAAACATCAGCATTCAGTTACACCACCAGGTAGATCATTGTCTGCACTGAGTGTACTACCCATGATGCAACATGCCACATCAGATCTCGATCTATGTTGTTTGCAACTGGATGGATGTTACATGTGACTTTTGTTTTTGTGTGAATATTTCAGGTGCTTGTTCAACTGTTTGTACAGACAATGGACTGTGTTGCAGTTTTGATCATAAAAGCATGGAACAAAATGATCTGATTCTGATCACAAACTTTAAAGCAAACTGTAATTATAATGGTCTCATTTCCAATGAAATTAAATTTGACAATATTATAATTTACTGAATTATCTAACACTTTAAGTGATCAGTCTCAGGTGTTCATGGAAAAAGTCACATGGTAGGTTTGATTTGAATAAATGCCGATTATTGGAATATTACAAAGTACACTTAACTGCTATAATAAAGAACATTTGCTACATGCTTCTGAAACTCAAAAAGAATACTGTGTTAGGCAAATGATATACCTGCCACAAGTTTTATTGTTCTCTGTATAGATATTAGGCATTCTTGTCTCTGTATAGATATTAGGCATTCTTGTCTCTGTATAGATATTAGGCATTCTTGTCTCTGGAGATTATTGACCAATGGGTTTCAATGACTTGGACCTTTGGTCAAAGTATGTAGTCCTCCCACAAACTCAGAAGGTACATGATCAAAAAATTAAACTTGCTTTTGCATAAACCATTTTTTTCTCTCAATAAGTGACCTTGGCATTTGACCTTCTATCCCAAAATCCATAGACTTCTTACTTACACCCTTTGAAAACCAACCACAATCTTTGTGCATGTCTATGATGCAGAACTAATGTTATATTATGAAACCAATTTTCTTCCTTCCGTAAGTGACCTTCACCTATTAACTTTTGACCCCAAAATTTATAGATTTCTTCCTTATCCCACATTAAAAACTAGCCACAAACTTTAGTCCATGTCAATGATGTAAACTAATACTATTGTATTAAAATAATTTTTCTTTTTAGTCAGTGACCTTGACCTCCAACTTTTTAAAAGTCCCCAAAGTCAATAGGCTTCTTTCTTGTTACAAGTGCAAGCCATCCAAGCTTGGTCAGGTCAATGTGTGTGTGATTTGGATTTTTAATGTAGCTTTAACAATTTTTCAGTCATACTGCTATGATGTCTGCAGTGTGGCAGTTTATAGTGATGTCTAGCACTGGGGCATCATGCCGCAGACATGTAGCATGATGTCCCACCCAGTCACATTATCCAGACACCAGGCCAACTAGTCCTAACACTAACCTCTTAGTGCTGAGCACCAAGCTAGGCAGATGTTAGTACCATTTTTGTAAGTCTTTGGTATGAATCGACCGGGGATCAAACCCATGACCTCCCATGACACTCTTACCACTAAGCCACCGGAGCAGTATTGGTCAGGTCAGGAATGATGAAATAAGGTTACTGTGCAAAAATGTTTTTTTTTAAATCTCAGAGGATTCTAGCTTTAATCTTTTGACCATGAAATTGATACGTCTTTTAATTACAACAAATGCAAAACAGTCACAAAGTTTGGTAACTGCTGATCGTGGGGAAAAAGTATTATTGTGCTAAATGAAACAAGGAACCAATGGGTGTATGGACAATTGGACAGTATTATAACACAACTTTATGGAAATGATGCTCTATCAAAAGCCGCATGTTGATATGGATTGTCCATTCTTTTGGAATAGTAACAAGATTTTCAAGGTGGCCACTGTGACTGCCATACAGGGTATCCAAGTGGCACCCCATTTTCATTAAGACCAATGAGATTTGGGGATTAATGTGTTTCAAGGTAATCCTACAAGTTAAGGTGGAGTAGTGATAACAACCATGTAGTAATAGATGGACTAACAACAGACTGCAGGTCATCCCATAAGCTATTTTAGTTTCTGACCAATACAACGAATATAACGCTCCACCCTTAACGCAAAAAGCAATAAAATTAGCAAGAATATATTTAAGAATATATTCAAGTATAAATTAACATTTTTCATAGATTGTTAATTACTTAATTGCACATTATACTGCAATTTCTTCATAATTACTTACCCCACTGCTATTCTCTCCAATAATACTAATTCGCTGGAACAGAGGTGCAAGCAAGTATTCCTCTCTAACTTCTTTGATTTCATCATATGAATCCCGAGTTTGTAGCACCTGGTCAAATCGAAAAGCCTCCAAATTGTCTCGGTCTGATCTGATAAATTCAAAGGTTTAATGTCATTGATACAAGCACTTAAAACCTTCAGTGTAAATCAATGCCAGCTGATAACTACACTTTGTAAGACTTACTTGTCCATTTCATTTTGCTGGGCTAATTCAATGCAAATAGCTAAAGCATCTAGAACAAAAGGTTTATTTAAACCAACCTCTTTTATTTGGAAATTAATTTTTTACCTTACTGCAAATTGCTCATATGGAAATTATTCTGCCATGTATTTTTTCTAAACTCATGAATCTAGTGTTTTATTTTTTACATACCTGGTAATGTATGGTGAATAATCTGATTTCCCCAACCTGTAAGACAAAAACTGGAGCTCCTTTCACACCATGTCAAACCCCATGCTTTTTATTTTATTACTTATTCTCTGTCTCTACTCCTTGCCCAAATCATAACACTGTCCTTCTGCTATGACTATGTTTTAAAGTTGGGCATAAATATTTTCAAAAATATCACTCTAATAGCTATTGTTGCATATCTAATGATAGACTCCCTTCCAGGAAATTCAAGTAAGAGACTAAAAACGATACCCATCTTAATGACGGTTTTCACGTGGTCAACCTATATATGAAGTTTGGTGAATTTCCCACTCAGCACTGATTAGAAGTGAGTTAACGACAGATGGATTGATGGCATGTATATAGTTAAAAGGCATGCCAGCACAATACTGACTATACAGCACCAATTAAATGTTAAGTTCTAAAAATGTAAAGATAAAGACTATGAAAACATCATTAGCAAGATTAACCCTTCCAAATAAATGCTCACATGTACGAAAGAAAGAAAACTAAAGTTATAACAATACTATATATGATTGTATCAGCATTCAATGGCACCTCAGCACAATAATGGCTCCATGGTGAACATTAAGTTCCAAAAATGTCAAAGCAAGGAATCACACAAAACTTAAGTAAAATAAACCCTTCCCAAAAATATGCCATAAAATGTATATACCAAAAATAAGGTTGAATTCGTTTGTGGACACTAGCTGGGTATGCACTTTAGTTAAGGTTAACAAATATAAAATCCTTAAAATATAGAGTCAAAATGTGTTATATAAAAACTACATTCCTACAAAATGTCAATGATTGTCTCTGGAGGCACAGCATCAAGGAGGTTCTTAATTTAGTTCCTGTCAAAAACCTCTGTCTCTTAGGGTGGAAGTCAATGTACTCAGCAAAAGTGTTCCACTGTTAGCGGACACTTGCAAGGTATGTACTCTGGTAGAGGTTCACCCATCATGAGGTATTCATGAGTCACATACGGGTGTCCTACTTACAACTGGCACAATACGACCTCATCTCTGCAATTTGTTGTGCAAAGGATGCCATTTTCCAATGATAGGTCTCATTGTTTGTGACATTTTGATTTGTTATGACTGTGGTCTAAAATTAAGTAAAAGACGAGTGAAAACCAACAAGGTTTGTAAAATTCAACAAATAATTTATTTCCCCAGAATGCAAAGTGAAAATTTTAAAAAGAACTTATGGTATTGTAAATAAAATCCATAATAGTCATGAATGTTCTATCGCAAGACCAATGTATAAGGTTCAAATTGAATTCCAAATAAGTTCAAATACTCAATATCCTGATGTACCTGTAGTTTCAAACATGGTAACGTGCCAATGGTCTGGAATGTGACGATGTACAGATTTCACTAAAATTACAAATTTATGTTTCTGTCCAAGAATATTATTGATGAGCACTTTGTAGTTTCAGTGAATAATAATTTGAATAAAAAATTCCACCTAAATGAAAAACTGAACAACAATAAGGCTGATTCTACTTCAAGATATTAACTTGGCAAGAACATCACAAAGATCGGGTACACCAAATTTTTCCATGGGGGAATACAATACCAATGTCCTAGACTTAGATCAAGATAAATGTGTTTACCTCCATTGATAATTATCCTAATATTTAATATATACTCACAGAGAAATATTAGCTAGGTATTCTACTGTTTACAGAAACAATCTCCCAAGTCAGATACACAAGAAAACTTGATTTGGGACTAAGGTCAACTAAAAAATACAATTAAACAAAACATAAGCATGGAGAGAAAAAGCCAAGAAACAAATATATATCCTTGACTAATGAGTCACCCTCTGTAAATAAAGCATTATTATTATTATATTATTATTATTATTGTTTACAGAACAGTGCACTTTCAGGAAAAACTTGTCTGCATCCAATATTTGCAATGTATAGTTCTAATTTTTCTAAAATGATGAAATAAATAAAGAGGTGTAACTCTGATATACACGTGTTCTAATAGATGTTAAGGAAATTTAAGGAATTATTCAGAGCTTATCAAAGACAGTGAACTCCATCACATCTATTGTCTGAAAAATATAAACTTGTCCGTGCAAATATGATGCTGTGTTAGTAAAGAAATTTCTGTTTGGTTTAAAAGTGCAGAAGATGGCAGTGTTAGGAAACCCACTGATGACAATCAGGTTAGAAATTATAAGGAGATGCAATAAGTGACTAAGTTTTGTGTATTTTTATATCCTTGAGGCTTTTAATTTTAAAAATTAATAGGAGGTACAAACAGAAGGGTAAGCAATGTAACTTTATTACTATGAAAATACATCTGTATTATCATGACAATGGATCTCTAGTCTTACAACACTTTTTATTATTTTCAAGGTTCACAAAGTGTTTGATGCTATATGACACAACACGTTAATCATGCCTACACATCTGAAATTCTGTGCCTTGCCTAGATACATCAGGTGGTCAAATATTAACAATGACCCTATTATACAGTGTTGCACATTCAGCATGGGCTCACATGTTTCCCACATGGCTTTGTTTTTTTTCCCACAAATCTTGATCCTGTGCACCCTCATCTTCGCTAGCCAAGGTTCCAATATGATAACCCTATCTACACCTTGGTGGATCAAACGGATATTTGAGTGCTTTGTCCTAGTGACATCTATTGAATTTCTTGAGTTGCCTCATTTAGTATGTAATGCTAACTAACCAATAGTGTGTAACAGTGGTGCAACGTACACCGGCCAGAAATGGTGGAGACAACTAACTTAAAAAAGATACCTTGCAAGTTTAACATCAAAAGTATGACTACATACCAGAGGGAAGCCATTAGAGGTGTATTTGAGAGAAAGGTATTTGTACAAACATTTACTGGCAGTGGAAAATTGCTTATTGATCAGTCCAATCACGTAGTGTGGTCCCCTTGTCTCAATCATGTAGGAACTGTGTTCAATTTGAACAATTTAGTTGTGATTGGATGTGGCGGCTTGCCACCGCAGCCAATGAATATCACAGACCCAAAACACAGGAATATATATATGCTCATTATGCATAGGGTCATCATACTAAAACCTTGGCTAGCAAAGATGGTGCACCCTGCCCACTCCCAGAATTTTTTTTCTAGAAATATGCCTGCAGCTTTTCACTATTGGATTTCTATCCATGTCTCTGCTGGGGCAAGCAAATGACCATAGTTGCAAAAGATGCTAAAAACTACACAAATGGCAATGAATATATATTTTAAAACAATGTACCTGGCAAGAAAACATTCAAGTTTATGTTGCAATTTAAAATATTTGATGGATGTTAGTCTAACAAATTTTTGAGGTTAAAAACACCCCTACGGCATGGAAAATTAATTTATTTTGAGGCTGAAATAATGATAATAGACAAAATTATGCAAATACACAATCTGTCATTTAATTAAAAATCTATTAGCTTGGAAAGAAAATTAATTTAGAAAACATTGGCATTAATTAACGCTAGTAGATAATGATTGTAATCTAAAATTAAATGACAGCAAGATCCAGAATGGAAAATTCCATGGTGCAGCTCATTTCAAGTTAACTGGATATTCAAATGTTAATGTTTTCAAGAGTTATCTGATCATGACAATACTTTTTTAACATATGTGTCCAAAGAAAATATTACATTACATTGCAGACAACAAGTTTAATATGGCAAAACTGTCAAAGTAAGTAAGATGATCTCCTTTTCATAGCACCATAAGTACATTATGGGATATTATTTTCCTTTGTCCCTCGACAATGTTGTGAGCTCCCCAAGTATAGAGATTAGGAACAGTCTCCCTTCCTATGGGATCCTATGTGCAACACTGACTATATATCAAAAATTAGTAGACAAAAAAAGGCAATTTTTGTTATCTGCATAAATAATATGAGGGCAGAAACTAATTATTTTATTAATGGTGTACAAATAAGTGGGCATGAAAATTACAGACAATGCATGCATGTCATATCAGTTGTCTTTACACAGACTTGTCCTAAACTTGCAAACTGGAAGTAACCACTGACTAAACTGTTTTAGTTCCTGAAAGCCTTGTCTTTCCCAATGATATAACAAACCCTATATCCTAAAACCATGTAACAAATTTCCTATGAACAACACAGTCAACATGGCAATCAAATTTCACAACTAGCTTTGCAAAGATGTTATTGACTTTCCTGCTCAAAGTATCTATAGTAAAACCCAGCCAAACTGCAGCCATAACTCTACGTTCAGAAAAAAATGTATATCAAATGTCACCTAGGTCTTTTGATGTAAAGCTTCATAACAAATTTGATTTCAATCAAATAATACTTGAAAAATTACCAAGCAGTGAACAAATTCAAGATGGACACCTTATGATCTATTAACATATACATCAAATAATACTTGAAAAATTACCAAGCAGTGAACAAATTCAAGATGAACACCTTATGATCTATTAACATATACATGTGTGACAGTGAGTGACCAGAGTTTTAAAAGACAGCTAGTTGAAAAAGGTGCTACAGTTGAAACAAACATAGCCTCTATATTTTCTGCAATTCTGAAACATACAATTTATAAGCATGCAAAAAAATGAAGTTCCAATGGTACGTATACAAACATATTTTTATGGTTAATGACGTGCAAGAACAGGCAATAAAGACAGCCCCTATTTCATTTACTAGGGCAGTTCATACCACTCTTGTAGCTAGGGTGGTGTGCTACATGGGGAATTATGGAACAGCTGACTAAAAGAAATATCAAGGTTATGTTGAGTACTTTGTGTGTGGGATGCACAGAATGGATTAGTGAGTTCCAAAATGGAAGCATGAACCTTAAACAAATTCAATTGCATCATCAAATATTCGTTATTACCAAATTACGATGCACATTCCAAATCTTGTCACAAGCAACATGTAATTTTATTATCAACTTACCCGACTGATATTTTTGGCCTGAAAGTAACACAGTCACGCTCTTAAGTCACTTTATATGTGAAAAGTGGTCCAAACTGATCAATATTCGGCATCAGTTTTTCATTATGACCATCGTTATTTTTATTCTAATTTGATAAAATGTAACAAATCAGTGGGGAAATGTGTATTTTCAACAATGAAGTGTTCTTCTGCCATCCTGTTTTGATCTTGTGATAGGCATTTCATAATTGAGCACAAATTTTTTCCTTAAATCTATTGCTTAATGATGCAGAAAATCATTTATTAACAATTTCTATCATCCTTTTCATTTTTTGTGGAAAAATTTAAATGCAAATTGAAGAATGTTGCAGAAGGTCATTATTTTAGAAAATACTCATTGGGTTGAGAAAGTCTTGGCTGAAAATGTTCCTCTTTATACATCTTCTTTGCAGGCAATAAAGACAGCACTCCATACACAAATACTAGTGTGGTATGCTACAATGGCAATCATCACAGAGCTGACTAAAAGAAAAAAATTCAGGTGTCATATTTAACTGCAAACTTTCACTAACCAATACAAATACAACATAAAAAATCTGTGTTTCTTTTGCTAAATTAAATCTTTCAATTTCAAGAATGAATTGTCAAGAAGTTGATTTCTACAATTTATTAATTAAATACAGAGATATATGTTTAATCACCAAATAATTTGAAAAATTCCAAGGGGAGTTTCTTACCAAGTTACACAATACAATTATGTGTATCTCACTATAAAACAAATATCAAAGCTATTTAACTGTTTTAATCCCATGTAAGACTCCTAAATTGGCAGTTTTAAACAGAATTTTTCAAAACTGTATTCAAATTTTGTTGGGTGAGTCAACTTATGAATGCCAAATCACCCTCAAAGAAAATGAGAATATTTCAGTTTATAGCAAGCCATGAATGGTTTAGATAAAGCCATATGCAGTTGTGTTGCCACACAAAAATCATGGATAAGATATTATTGAACATGACAAGTCCAAGTACAGTGTGTAACACTGATTATTTTGAGTATGTGTGTGTGTGTGTGTGTGTGTGTGATTTGAATTTTTAATGTAGCTTTAACAATTTTTCAGTCATACTGCTATGTCTGCAGTGTGACAGTTTATAGTGATGTCTAGCACTGGGGTATCATGTCGCAGACATGTAGCATGATGTCCCACCCAGTCACATTATCCTGACACCAGGCCCACCATTCCTAACACTAACCTCTTAATGCTGAGCGCTAAGCGATTATTTTGATAATTCAATGGAATGATAGAGATGAAAAAGCCTATGCTCTAGAGATTTCAGTAAATTTAACTTAAAAGTGATATTGTCCACTTTCTGTTCTTTTAGGTCATAACAGAAATAAAAACAGCATGGATTACTGTGATCAATTTTCATCTGTCTCAATGAATGAATTGTAAACAATTTTTAGGACAGAACAGGTGATACAATGGATGGCTAGAACAGTGGGTGGACTGTGAAAATACCTATGCTCTACTGAATATAAATTCTATTCAATGTACAATAGGTACAGTATATGTAAACTCATTTCAGCTGAAACCTGGTTTTTATTAAAAACATACAAAGGAAAATATATTTTTCTAATAAAGACTCAATAAATCAATTTCACTTTCAGGAATCAGTTAATTTATTCAGCTTTATTTAACCTATCTGTTTTGTTTGAAGCTATTATTTATTAGCACACTTGGAAAATAGATTTTTGATTTCAAACTTAAATTCCATTACTACCCACAGAATGCTGACTTTTGATCTAAAGCAGTTTAACATCTCCCTTTTTTGATACTGGGTAAGTTTGTTAATAAATGAATAAAATGTTATCTTTGCATCCTGTTTTTAGTTTATAACATGCCAAGTATTTTACTATTTACAGAAGTGTGCATTTTTTATAGAATGCACTGAAAAGAGTACATTTTCATAAAAAAGTCCTTTAAAAGAGCACATTAATGTCAGCAAAGAAAATTTCCTTAATAGAACACAAATTTTGGCAAACAAACGTACCAGACAATAACACAGGTTTTAGCAATAAATGACTACAATTAACAACAGTTATAAGTGTTGTACAAGAAAAAAATATGTGATTCTCGATACTGAATATATAATCATGCTCACTTTCAAGCTTTGCAACAAAACATAAAGGTGAAATAAAGGTGCTTTAGATACAGAAGCCTTCGAAAGATCAATGTTAAAGTATAAAACCTTTGTTTGCTATAAAACTACATATAAGCAACTGATGCTAATTGGAGCCAATAATGTTATCTTGTCCCAAATATCAGTAGTCTCAAATTACAGACTACCTTAAGTACTGTAAATAGCGATTTCAATAATATACATTAGCACATGCTGTCTGCACCAAAATTCCAGAGCATGTGAAACTAAGGAGCCTATCAAGTTCAACATCCATAAAAAAGGGATGCTGATGGGCACAAGTCCTGTAAAGATTATCTTTTTATGTGTTAGATCACATAAGCAGCAAATTTCATAAAATGTAAAATTTCAGTCAGTGTACATGTAGCATGTAAAAGACTAGAAAAACAGTTAAATCACATTTCTTCCTACAACACTATCAAGAAGTTTACCCAGAACCATGGGCTTGTCATAGCAGATATGGTGTGCATGCATTCTGTTCTTTAACAAAGTTCACTTCATTACACAGAAAAGTATGGGGGAAAATGTCCTTTCGCTATTAGTCTAAAATATTTGCTGAATGAATATTTAAAAATTCTTAAAATGTTTGCACAAGTTGAAGATCACAGACTTGTCTTGTTCAACACACTAAGACGTGTATTTCAGTAAGTGAATGTTTTTTCCGAATGGCACAGTTGTTTACAACATATAGATCTTCCAGAACAGAAAATCCACACTGATAACTTGTGTCAGGCCATAAATTCCTAAATATTTCCCAAGTTCTTGTGCAGTTATGTTGACTTGACCATCTTTGCTCCCCACAGGAATGTTGATGTAATTATAAAAAAAATAGTATACACATTTTTTAAAATACTTTTTATTAAGTCTGAATCATGTCATGCTACATTTGATCTCTTTCATGGGTTCAAAGTGCTACCATACACCAAGATAAAAGCATTGATTTTACACAAGCAGACTGCCTTAACCAAATGCAATTCTTCCTTGTTATAACATTTTTCATTATAGTACATTTAAGGAAGTAACTTCATAACAACACATATCTAATATGAAGCATCTAAGAATTTTAAAAAATTGAAAACTTGACAAACATTCCTAAATTTCTTCCTGAAATTCCTAAACTTGGCAACAATGTCGAAAAGTCTAAAAGAATTCCTTAAACCAACAAAGATTTATGGATTTCTTCAAAACATTTCTAAAAGTGTAGATTTTTAATTATCTCCCTTACATTCCTTAAAAATTAAAAAATATTACTTGTTTACAGATAGCTCATTACTGAGTTTGGTCATTATTAAAGTTCCCACCTTAAAAAAATCCCCCACCCACCAACTTCAAAAGCAACTGACATAAATATGAATTTTTAAGAGAATAGTTATCAAAATATTCATTACATCCAACAGTTTTCCTTTAACGATTGTGGGAAAAAATAGGAAGATGCACAGGAATTACAACACCTTCAATAACTGATGCATATGGCATCTGACTTTGAAAACTGTATGGTCAACACATATAATTAACTTTCTCAAAATGGACAAAGTACTCACAACTGCATCAATAATAGTTTCCATTTCCTACCAATTAGGCATAAATATAATATTCAGAAGTCCAAAAACTGGATAGTCCTATGTCCAAGTACATGCTTAAATTTAAAACTGGACCCTCTCACCTCTACAAGCTACTAATATATAAGTTTAATTTTTAGTGATTGTACATGTACATAAAATCTCTTCTAGGCAAGTTAATTTTAACATGTAGATTCTTTATCTGTGAGAACATTTTATTTTTCTGGAGCACAAAATACTCACAGATTATATTGCATGAGTTAGCATCTTTGAGTGTTCAATTAACTGTAAAATATAGATTACAGCAACCTAGTGTTTGTGTGCAACACAAGTTAAAGCCCAGAGGCACCATCAATAATCAAAACTCTGAAAAAATGCAGACACACTGACTTTGATTTTGGAGCATGAAATGCTTTTGCTCTAAGATGCAATCAGTATAAGTTTGATAGTTATAGATATAAAAGTATTTAAAATAATTAAAGCTAAAAGTTTTAATTATAGCAAACTTTGATCAAGTGCTGAAAGTAAGTCATAGTAACCCAGTTTATATGCTCAACACATGCTCATCCCATAATGTACACATTTCACATCTATGGGTTTGGGAGTATAGCTCATGCAACCCAGATATGGAGAATGAACAGCATTTTCACAGAAATGTCAAATAAATCCAGGAATGGTCACAGTGACCTACTCTTTGTATGTAATTCCCTTTCCTAAACACACCTTCAGTGTACATTTGTGGCAACTGGTGAAAAGGTATTGGAATTAGTCCAGGCAACATTTAAACAAGAATTAATTTTAATGATGGATGAAAGGTCACAACAATCTGAATCTGTACATGCTCATGTCAATATGCTCACACAGTACAAGTCTGATGTTAATAAGTATAATACTATAGTACACAGTATACCAACACAACTGAAGGATACCACATTAAAATAAATTTGTAATTAATCCTAGAAAGTTGGTCGCTGCATATCAGTTTAGTTCTTGACACATTTGGTGGCAACAGGTGAGAATGTACTGGAAATAGAGCCTGGATAAACTTTTAAACATTTTTTAATAAATCTTACATCACAGCAACCCAGTTGTGGTGCATGATGCATGTTCATTTAAAAATGCACATGGAGTGTACATTTGATTGTCAATATATGTAATACAGTTACAGCAGAAAGGATGAGTATAATTTTGAAGAAATTTTGCATTAATCCAGACAGTAGGTTATGACAACCCAGTTTTGGTGCCTGACACCTATCATACCTTTATGAAACATTTTGGTGGAAATAAGTGAACACTCTCAGATTTAAAGCTCAAGCACAATTTTTAATTAAATCCTGGAAAGTAAGTCACAGCAACCCATTTTTCTGAGCAAAATATGTTCTTCCCAAGATGTACTCACCATGAGCATTTGATGTGAAAAGGTAAAATAATCCAGAAGTGGATGGAGAGACAATGAAAGACTGATGGAGGAAATGAATTCTATGTATTTTCCATTTCTAAAAGCAGTGGCATAAATTGTTAGTTACAATATTACACCATATACTGTGTCTGGTAAGGAAATACATTTTATGAATAGAAACACATCATCCCTCTTCTTATCTTCCTCTCTAAAAAGGAACCTGTTGCATTATATTTAATAAATTCTTACATTTGGCTTCTTATTTAATGTTATAACATGGAAGAGCTGCAAAGCACATTTAAAGCCAGGTGTACTTCCCTTAACAAATATATATAAAAAGTTGCAGCAGAAAGAATAGTCTTTCACTGTATCGCAGACATGCAAAAAACTATATACAAATACAAATGGACCTTATCAGAAATTTACAAAGCATCATGGGTACAACATTTTGGAAGACAAAAAGATGTAATTTTTGTTTACTCCAATACATACAGAAATGAACATTTTAGTTTGGAATACTCAACTGACCGTCTGGATAAGTTAATGGTACAAACAATAAAATCTTTTGAAAACCCCATTAACTTTCTATATACATGTACATGTATTCATTGTCATCTGATGTTGATGACCTTTGCTAAGTCTACTCAGGACAACAAATGACCTTTGCTAAGTCTATTTAGTATAGCAAATTACCTTTGCTAAGTCTAGTCAGGACAAAAAGTCACCTTTGTTATACTGAGTGGTAATGAAACAGATTAGCTGATTGTGAACTTTCAACAAATTCATACATTTTGCCCAAGTTTTATTTTTGGTAGGCAATGATAAATTCTCTTTTTCTCTCTTCACCAAGACAATGCAATTTATTCAACATTTATCAATTTACGAAAAAAGTTATGATATATTCATGACTTTGATTAGAGAATGCAGTTTTAAAATAATGAAATGAACATCTTTAATGTAAGCAGAAAAGGTGTCTAATTTATTTTACCCGCGATGATTAGAATATTTCTGATCTTGTCCATTCACCATAAGATACTGTATTGTGTGCAATTTTGGGTACATTTTGTATTAATTATTCTTTCCTTTACATCTGATAACAAGTGGACCAAATGCTTAAAATTTTCATCTCATTTTTTGTACAAATATGTGCACACCTTAATAAGAAAAATACTCATTAAAGAATACTGAAGTACAAAACAAGTTATGACTTTGAAGAATTGAATGTCTATTAAAAATTAAGAGGGTACAAATACATACAAAAATCAATCAATGAGTAACATCAATCAATGTGATTCTGAACATACAGTCACACAACTTTCATTCAGCCTTTCCAACATTTCTAAAAAAAAGTTGATCAAATGACTGAAAAAGACTCATTATTATTTATTATTTATTACGGGATGAAAAGGTTGTGAAGAATATATTAGGCAAAATCCAATCCTCATTTATTAAACATTTAATAATTTACTAGATGATGATCTAAATGTACAAGATGCCGATATTATTCCTGCTTTGTCATTTAATGCTAACTGATTCTACTTTTGTTAGTCTGGACTCCAAAAGAAAACAATAACCGATTAAATCTTATAGTCAGTCAGCTTACAGAAACAACAATCATGGTGTCATCTCTGAAAATGAATTTTTATCAGCTAAATTATTTTACTGGAAGTAAATCAGATATTGCCCTGAATATATTCAGCAGGACTATTTGGTTGGTAACTATTATTTTTCAGTCAGTTTTCTAGAAAGCACTGAAAAGGCTAAGTGTAGTGTAGTGACCAATACTGTACTTAACTACATCTATAACTACATACACCTATCTAATGAGGAATACTTTTATAGTTAGTCATCTGAGCGATAAGATAAAAAAAATGTCATTATACTCACTTCTTTGTGCATGGTTCTTCAAAAAAACCAGCGTTAACTTGTCTGTTATGAAAAAAAAAAATCTTATGTACAACTGAAAAAGTTGCTTCCTAAGTGCTCTGGATAGTTCATGATCATTAGTAATTTCCAATACTCAGAGCATAAATATATTACAAGACTGAAATTTTTGGCAACATCACACTGCCTTCATCAGCAACTATGACCATTACAAGTCACGTAATCAACATCAGTTGTTGATGAAGGCAGTGTGATACTGCCAAAAATGTCAAACTCTTTAAGACATTAATGCTCTGAGCAAGGGAAAATACTAACAATTAACGCTTATGTAAATATCTGACAATGTCAAATTATGTAGTCAACAATCACAGATCTGCATACAAATTCATGGCTTGCAGATACAAAATATAAAGAAAAAAATTAGGAATAACCTTCATAACTTATACTGAAAATCTCTGCTCTCAATCATAATTACAAAAGTGTACAACAAAAGTTGTCAAGGATCATGATGACCTTGATCAAAACCTTTTAATCCTGAAATCATCTGGCTTCCATGACTCATAAATGGACAACCGGCCTGTGAAATTAGCAAAGATATATTCTGAAGAATATAAAAGATCCTGCAGAAACTGATTTCCCTCATGCAGATCACACTACCTTTGACCTTCTGATGCACCAAGCACTATGGTTTCTTGTCTCTTAATGGACAACCCACATGCACAAACATTTGTAAAAGGTATCTGAAACAAGACTTGTGTTAACTGAACAAAAACTATTTTGTGTTGTCCAACAGAATGATATGCAAAATTTGACTCTTCTGGCCCCCAAATCAAGAGTTCTTTTTCTCCTACTGAGCAACCAACCTAAAATGTGGATAAGGTATGTGAAGCAGGATTTGAATTAAAACAAAGAAACCAAATTGTTAATGCACAGATGAACAGTCAGTCATACCATGATGTTAAATGTTCCATTATATCAATGATGTACAAAAATCATGCATACATGTTTTGGGTAGTTTTGAGACTAACTTCAATAGGAACTATATTATCAGCAATAGATTCTATCACACTATGTTAAGTGCTCATTTCATGAAAATAATTTTCTTGTGCTGCCACAGATGTTATTATTATTAGCATATTACTAACATTTATACTCATGCACAGGTTGGATCCAATGGTTAACAGCCTAGACCCTGATCTGCCATTGCACAGTGAACCAACAGATCTGGTCTATGCAGTTTGTTAGGAGATATCAGCACAAAAAAACAGCCTAGACCCTGATCTGCCACTGCATAGTGAACCAATCGATCTGGCTCTATGCAGTTTGTTAGGAGATATCAGCAGAACAAAAACAACATAGACCTTAATTTCAGCATCTATGCTGTTTACAGTTGGGACCAACATGTAACGGAGTATATGTGGTAATTAACAGCAAAGATTGTTTTCCCAGTCTGCCACTAAAACATGTTTCTGGACAAGTAAATTCTGTCATATGACTTAACTGATACATATATATTTCATATTTACATAAGATCCTATCAGGACCACTCCAATCATTGACATTATTATAACCAATCATGGATGTATTAAAATGTTCACAAAATATCAATGCCAATGTTTCAATGAGAGCTGTATTTTTCAAACTTCAAAAGCTAATGCTTTTCCAAACTAATCACTTCCATTAAGGCATTATGAGATTGCAGACTACAGGTAGGAACCACTTACTCATGAAATTGAAGAATTTCACAAAGGAAGCACTCAAATGAGCATGGGCAATATTTTATATTTTACTACAAGACAAGATAAGACATTTTTACCAAATTATTTTACTCAGTTCAAATTACAATCAAGCCATATTCTGGAAGGACACAAATCAAACCATACAAAGTAAAATGGTAAAGAGTGTAAAACTGTTTTAATGGACTCAAAACATCTTTATTTACAGACCTGGCTGGTGTACGGATGCAGTGGATAACCAGATAGCATCATAGCTGAGGGGCTTTATTTAGTGTCAATGGTATAAAGTATATTTTTTGTTGCTATATGAAATTATTTTAAGATGAATGATTGTAATATTTTAAAAAGAATAATAAATTACAGGTACAATAATGGAATATTATCATAATGTTTCAAGTAAATACAGCCATTCGTACAGAAAATATGTGAAGTTTTAAAGTTGAGACAGGCAAGATGAACTCCAAGGATATTAATGTATAAATTTATACCCATGATAATATTATTCCAATCCTGAATGCAGCAATAAATGTTTAAAATGTGTGAGTTTCAGCAACTTTTTAATACAAACATTTAACATTGTTCACAGTGATGAACCAAGTTCTCTGCTTAATCAGGACAAGGAAGAAAGGAACTCAAAGCATATAAACATTAGACTCATCTTAATACAATTCTAAAGTCTCAGCTGTGAAATCAGCCAATAATGTAGAAGACATGTGACTTACAAAACCTTTAAGGAGAAACTTTTACACCATTAACTAGGATACAATAAGTTTTCTGTTTGAGCAGGCGAGACAGACAGGAGCGGAACTCCTATTATATCACAGCATAAACTTCAAACACATACATGTATTAATATTATTCCAAAGTTTCACTTGAATGCAAAACCCAATATAGAAGATATTTAACTTGAATTTTTTTTAATGAAAAACTTTAACTAACAATGTTAACAGCACTGCTACCACTGACATTAGAAAAGCGGATACTACGTCTTACTATGCCTACAAAGCTGGGACAATGAAAATATTCTTCAAGCTATATGGATATACAGACTGTCTGTCATATGGAAGTAAGCATAGATAGCTTAGTCCTTCAAGCTACTTGACTGATCAGAGAGTAAAGCAAATTTTACTTGTTCAAATTCAAATATTTGTTTTCACAGGCAACTGTTGCTGTCCAACCTCATTTAGTTCTCAAGATAACAGCTTCTACCAGAACTTATGTTATAATCAGTCCATGGCTTACACAAATGTGAGAAGATGAACTGGGAGAAAAGGGAAACATAGCATAATAATGCATTTAAATCTAATAATTAACAACCAAGAACAAAAGTTCACTCACAAGAATGAGTCTGTGTTCACTTGTACTAGATTAATGGAGCACTACTTTGTCTACTTAACATTCCACTGGTGGCAGCTTAACTCAACAAATACTATTTTTTATCTAGGTCACTGGTGATCGGAGTAAATGCATATGATGTTGGAAAAAAACTCATTAGAGATTAAGTTGAACTGTCATAAATCATGCTGACCATAAATAAATTTCAATTCATCTTACTGTATCTTATCTTTGTGACCATGATGTACAAAACAAAGTTGGCATATACAGGTCTGAATAATCCACCACAAAACAATAATATGATAATAATCCACATCCTCATAATTTATGTCTCAAAACAGTTGGCTTGCACTTACTTATTGATGCAGTATGGTGCAATAAAATATCAATGGCGATAAAAAAAATGTGCATGATACATGTATACATATATGTGTCCAAATACTCTAAGACCTATGTCAATGAATAACAACAAAGCTAGTCTACCAGGGCATATAAAAGTCTTCAAGGACTGCATTCATGGCTGGAAAATGTGAATTGTTTGACAGTACAATGATTGATGATTGATTTGTATTTAACAGTACATCAACACATTGATGATTATTGAATGCAAATGCAATAGTTGTCAAGTGCCTTGCTGAAAGATGGACCATTGGGCAGTCAATCTGGGCAAGATTCCAACACACAATCTGTTGATTTGGAATCATAATAGGACAAAAATTTCCAGTTACTTGCTCAAAATTGTAAACAGAATTTTTAAAAAAAATTAAGATTTCAGCTCAAGTGTATGAAAATGTTTATTGTCGGCAAGAAGAAAACTTTTCCAGCCCTGTGAGCCTAGTGTGCTAACCACTGTGCTACTGCAGACAAAAAGTGTTGAATTGATGCAAGTCAGGTTAATGAGACAAAAATGTACATGAAATATCAGCAACAGAACTAATGTGCTTTTAAAATAATACCCATTTGGCATCTGTATGCCAGCTTCATTCATTATAGACAATAATAAAATTGTTTATTCAGCTTTAAACATTGATAATGTTTATCATTAATGCAGATAGTTTTAACATGTGTGCTTATACAATAAACATATTGGTAGGTCTACAAAAAGAACTATCAAACAGTAAACAATGAGAAAAGTGATCAACATAAGCTACTTTGTAAATTTCATTAAAAAGTAAAAGTATTTAGCTAGTCTAATAATTTTACCTTTTGACTAAGGATGACGATACCAAGAAAAAACAAAACCTCTCTTCTCTGGAAATGCCTCTATATCAACCTAATTCAACAGATTCAAGATACTGTTACTTAAGGAAGATATATTCTAAGTTTATAATATCATACCTGACAATGTTTTAACTGTTCAATCACGTACACAAAAAGTATTGAGAAAGTTAACATGAAGCTTTCGTCCTCACACTAAGGACTTCATCAGCAGACTGATTTAATCTCTACTGACTTAATATCACTCGATGGAATGGTGAATAATAATACTACACAGCGAAGTTTTCACCAAAGTATAACTTTAAAATTTGTAATTGTACACAGGCATGGATCCAACTCATTTTTAGACAGTAAACAGTAAGTGAATTTACTAGAATTTGACACCTTCCCATGATTGCATAAACTGGTCATATGACCTTTTCTTTAATTAGGCTATAAGGTATCACAGAATTATACTGATTCTGCCATAAATTGGACAGTCCAGTTTAATTTAAGGATATATTTCATTTGGTAAGCACAATTTTCCCTATTACAAATTATACCAGAGACAATAGCCCTTTTCAACATTAAATATATTTCAGACAACAAGAAATTATGGGTTGATAAAATCATGGACCAAAATATTATAATTTTTATATTTCATTTGATATGAAATGGTATTTGACAAAGCTCTCCATGTAACACATCCAAATTTATACATTTCTTAACTTTCAAGAGATTTCTACAAAATTTAAAAAGTACATTCAGTTTTCACGAAAAACTATTTTTTTCTTTTTAGCTTATTATGACCCTGACCTAGGATCTTTCTCACCCTAAGCCAACCACAAAATCTGGTCAACATACTTATCTAGAACAAAAATTATTTAGCAAAATCATTATTTTCTTATTTCACTTACCATGGCATTGAATTAAGGACCACCAAAGTATTACCTCTTCTTTACATGAAGCACATACTCTCCACAAACTCTAGTAAAGATACACTGCTGAGAAATAAAGCAATCTGAAAATAAATTTTCAACTTTCAGCCAGTGAATCTGACCACTGAAATTTTTTACTCCAAATCAACAGGCTTCTTCCTTAAGCCATCAACAAACTTTGGAGATGATATATTATCAAGAATGTTTTTTTCTCCTTCAAAAACTATATTTTACTTCTCAGCAAGTGACCTTTACATTTGGTCTTTTGACCCCAAAATCAATAGGCTTCATCCTAAACCCATGTGCAAGCTATCAACAAAGTTTGTATCCTTGCCTGTGATGTAGTACTGAAGTTCAATAGGCTTCTTCCTTGCTGCAAATGCAAGCCATTCACCATGCTTTGTAATGGCAAAAAGTGTAAAGTTACTGTGCAGAAATAAAATTGGTAACAGGTGAACATCTACAGAAAGATGTATATACTGAATGGAAATATCATCATATGCTCCATCTTTGGGCAGAAGTTATAAAAATTTGATATAATACAGTACAACATATCAGCTAATGATACTAATGTAAAAATGAAACAAAAATCTGTCAAAATCTAGAAACCTGAATATTATTTTTGTCAGATTAGAAATTTATCAATATTACAATAAATGGAATTTTTTATGTTATCATTTAGAGTAACTTCATATCTCATAAACAATGCTTCAGAGCTCCAGATAAGGATCTAACATAGTGAATTGTTTACTCCTTATTTCAAAATTTCAATGGCTAAATACAATTAGGCAATGCATAATTGGGTTTAAAAAAATGATTTTTTTTAAAAAATACTGTTAAAAATCAATTTAAAACCATTCAGATGTCCGTGATTCTAAATGGTTTTGTACCTGTTGTCTGCCAGCAAAAGTTGAGAAATATTTCCAGTTCAAAAAGACATTAAAGAACCTGATTATCAACTGCAACATCATCACTGTTTCCATTGCATCTTAAATATCAAAGTGATAACCAAATGGTATAATGACTTTAGAAACACCATGGTTACAATCCTATCCTGTTCCAACTGAGCTAAAATCTTCATCAAACATTATCAACACAAAAAATTACATCCCAATGTTTGCCAATTCCAAATAATATAAAATATAAAAGAACTAAGACTATTTATAAATGTTTGATTACTGTTTCAAATGCATATTCTCAAACTAAAATGGATTCCTTGATCTGCAACTATGTATGGATTCTACCACGAACCACAAGGATCGGATACTACTTTCCTGAGTATGGAATGGGAAAATGAAAGGGTTTTTCTGTAAAGAAAAAATGGTATGCTTTATAAATGTTTTTGTCATTAAGATATTTCCCCTGAAAGATAAATTTAAAAAAAACATAGTTGAAAGGAATGGCTCTGTCTTTGCTATTACTGCTACAACTTAATAGGGAGTGAGGTGCATTCACCCTGTTTTAAATCATGTGACTCTAATATGATATGGCCATGTCTGAGAGGAAGCCCATCCCCCACATTTTGCAGATAATGTAGGGCTGGCTCCAAGGTCTTGTCATTGGAGAAATATGCTATTAAAAATGTGCCCTCCTCTTATGAACACATTTACTAAAAAGGATGGTAAAAAGAGATTGAAAATATCGTTGTAATTGCCATATTTGCATTTTCAACATTTGACCCACTCAAAAGAGTTTCAAAGGGCAGGCACAAAAATTATGCAGATCGTCATCAAGAACAACTTTTATATGAATCTGGGATAACTTCCTTTCAGGAGGAATGCATGCAAATCTGGGATAACTTCAATTCAGGAGGAATGCATGCAAATCTGGGATAACTTCCTTTCAGAAGGAATGCAATTAAAACCGAACAGGGGGACAGATTCAGGATATCACCTTACACCCAACCAATATATGAATGCATGTATGAATAAAGTTGAATTGCACATCAGTACAATTTGGGCTATATAGTGCCAAGTTAAGTTAGGTATAAAATAGCATACAAAACCAAGGTAAATAATGTAGAATCCATAAAACACAAAGTCAAATTTTTTTACACAAACAACTCTTTTTAAAAATCCAAAATCTAATCACCGTGAACATTAAAAACTGTCTCACATTTCTTGAAGAAAATAATCAGCAACTTGATGCGTCTGCTTCTTCATACCCTATACTGTTGTCCAGTCAATGCTCTGTACACAATGGATTGCCGTTTCTGTCCCAGATTATAATACAATTGCATATTCGTCTTCCAACAAACTTTGTTGCATTTTGTATTTGACTGCCTAAATTGTATGCATATTTACACAAATATGCAATTTATCTGGAGCTCTGAGATCTGTTTTGTTTGATTCGGAGAGAGAGAGAGAGAGAGATGGGAAAGAGATGAGAATAAAAGCATACATATATACCCGTACATGTACAACTGATATGAAGTACATTTTATTCATAGGTAGTCATTTTTGTGGTTTTTTGACTGTATTGTTTTTGGGTTTTTGTATATAACCAAGTCAAGAACGACATGAGAATACAAGCATACTTATATATTCTGGTACATGCACAACTGATTTGGTAGCCTCCAGGCTATGGGCACAAGCATACTTATATATTCTGGTACAGGCACAACTGATTTGGTAGCCTCCAGGCTATGGGCACAATTTGCCTGACCTTATTATCACAGTAATTGCAAGAAATTTGCTGCATTACTTCATACCTTCAACTATGCCATTTGAAGGATCAAAACTAAAACAGTGTATTAAAGTATTTCATAAACAAAATAACTGTCATGCTGAATATCGGAACTCTGGGTGGCTGAGTGGTCTACAATGCTCACCATTACCAATTACTACTATCTCACCTCTGTTCATGTGGTTTCAAGTCTAGGACTTGGCCAATTTGGGTTGATAGTTCTGACCAGGGTTTTCTCAGATTCTTCTTCCACCAGTTATACTGGCTGCCATGTATTGCCTACTGTGTGCTGAAAAAAATGGCATTAAACCCACAACAACAAGAAGCAGGATATGTCTCAAAACCACAAAAAGGTACATTTCTATAAATAGAAAATACTTCAATGTTATCATCTAAGGGCTGGAAAGTCCTTTATTCAGGAAGCCAGGAGCAAGTTAAAAATTTTGTGTACAACTTTAATATATATAGATAGATAGTTATTTGAGTTGGGGGGGGGGGTGCATTTACTGGCAATTCAATAGCAATCTTTATTCCTGGCAAGCAGAAAATTCAAGGATTTTTCCATCCCTAATTTCTAGGAGATCATGCACCGTTATATTGGTTATCATGCAGAAAATGGTGAATGAGGCACTCACGGGGATATTTCTGAAACAGGGCTGTGATGTGACCTGTCAAAAGACACACTGACATGTTAGTATATGGTTATGAAATTCATGGTACAGTTAATATTGGGATGTGAAGGGAGAGATAGAAAATAAAAATAAATATAAAAAAGAGACTTTCAATAAAAAATATTGTGCACACCAACACTCACCCCATGTTTAAAAAATCTGTATGCAAGCATGACCAGGGCATGGAGGAATCTGGACAGGACTGAAACATGAATCCAAGTGTCCTTGACTTTGATTTTTTAGACCCTATAAGCATTGGATTCATTCTTTGCCCAAAAGGCAAATAAATTATTTTGTGAAAAAAGTTGCAGAACACAAATTGTTATGTCATATGAGTCCCTCATAAGGACTAATGCTCAATTGCAGAAAAGGATTTCCAGCAATTTCAGATAAGTCCATTATTGTCAAAAAGCTGAGCACTCAAACCATCTCTAACATCCTGAAAAACTCCATGTTACTAAGTTTGGTAACAAAACCATTTTCTTATGTAAAAGTTAATGTTTGCAGGATAGCAGTCTGATTGGCACTATTTTCATTTAGAATCAACTATATGTAAGAAGTCTTTTAGTCAAAGCCCCATTTCACAGTGACTATCCACAAATAAGAAGCAGCCATAGCAAGTCTTTAAAGTTGGCCACAATAACAGCCATATTTGATGCCAGATTAACATATTTTTTAAATTTTAAAACAACTAGACTCTGTAAGGCATCTTTTAGTTAAGAACCCCATGTCGCTACAGCCATCAGTTTAGAAGGAGTTGCCATTACAAGTTTTATAAGATGGCCAACATGCTATTCATATTATTAGGAGCCCTGAGTGGCCAAGTGGTCTAAAGCACTCTCCATTATGGATCACTGCCATCTGCATGGGTTCGAGTCTCAGATTCAGCTAATGTGGGTATGTGAGAAAGCTTGCCTGTAGCTTCTCGTGGGTTGGTGGTTATTTCCGGGGTTTTCTGGGTTCTTCCTCCACTATTAATACTGGCCGCCATGTATAGTCTATTGTGTGCTGAAAAATGGCATTAAACCCTACAACAACAACAATTCATATTACATGTCAGATCATCATTTAGGACCCTCCAGACATGATAAAAAGTAATTTGGCTTAGACTACACGTATTTATGTCATCTCTTAAAATGTAGTAGCAATAACAAGATTTGGTAGCCATGTTGGCAGTCATATCAGTTTTAGTTAGTGCCAAGTAGATATCATGTAGATACAACCATTCTTTCAGGAGCAGAGATAAAAGTTTCAAAATGTCCACCATACTGGTCAAGCCAGATGACCTAGGGACACCATTTTCCTCTAGAAACAATTAGACAACATAAGAAGTATTTCAGTGAAAACCCCATGTTAATAAGACTAACACAATCACAAACTTTTTAATAGCATATCAGATGTCAGATCAATACCATCTTAATTTAGGATCAACTTGACATTATATCAACTCCTTTAGTGAAAAGCCCATGTTTATATGACATTTCTGTTCAGGATAAGTAGTAACAAGATTTTCAAAATGGCTGCCATGGTGATCGTAATGAATGCCCAAGATTACATCTAAATTGTATTATTTTCACGGAGGATCACAAGTCATTTTGTGAAAAACCCATGTCAATACCACCACTGGTTCACAAGTCATTCAGTGAAAACCCCACGTCATTATCACCAATGTGTCACAAGTCATTTAGTGAAAACCTCATGTCAATATCACCGTTGGTTCACAAGTCATTTAGTGAAAAGCTTCATGTCAATATCACCACTGGTTCACAAGTCATTTAGAGAAAACCTCATGTCAATATCACCAATGATTCAAGAGGTGTGAAGATAACATTTTCAAGATGGATACCATGCCAGCCATATTGGATGTTTGAAAGGTACCATTTCATTTAAAACAAACTAGACTTTATACATTTTTTTGGTGAAAGTCCAGTTCATATGCCCAACCATTCAAGAGGATTGCATTAACAAGACTTTCAGTCTGGTTGCTTAGGTATCCAAATTGGATTTCTGAGAGAATCATTTTAAATGAGTACCATCAAGAGATCAAATGACGGCTTTTATTTGAAACCCATGTCAATATGACCATCTCATCAGGGGGAGTAGCAATAACAAGATTTTGGTGATGGTATATGTGGTGCCAATACATTATGTCAGATTAGCATCAATTTCATATTTTGCAAACTAGACATCAAAAATGCATCTTTTACTGAACACTCCATGGCAATATGACCATTTCAATCAGCAGAAGTAATTATAAGACTTTCAAGATGGCCATCGTGGAAGCCACACTGGCTATCTAAGGGACACTCCATTCATTTAAGATCAACTAGACCTTAGAATGAATATGTGTAATGTTTTGTGTTAATTCTGCCACTAGTTTAGGAGAAGCTGTAACAAACTTGTACAGATGGATGCCAGACAAACGCTATATATAAACTCTTCTGGTACATGAATAGTATGGTCAAAAATCTGTTGCCTTTATCTGTCATTGTGACCGTGTCTAACACAAAACCTATAACTTATTTCCTCTTCTTATCAACATGTTATTCTCAAAGTTTAGTGTCAACATTTGGTGCATAATTCAATATATGTTAGGGAAACCTTTTTCCAGTGTTGTATCACAGGGACTTTGACTTTTTATCTGTTGATACACCCTCAAATTGATACATCCCTTTTCTTACCCTATTTGCAAGCCTTTACAAAAGCCAGTCACTGCAAGTAGTGCAGAACTAATCTTAAAGAGTGGAAACCATTTGTTCTTACTGTGACTGACCCTTGGACACTGAAAATCAAAAGGTTTGTCTCTTAACCCACATGTATGCCATCCACAAATTTAAGAATGATACATGATTTTGAAATAAGCTTACCATATCATGCATAAACCATTTTTCTTCTTCGAGCTACAGTGCCCTTGACCTCTGACACAAAAACCAAATGGGTTTATTTCTTACCTCCAAGCATAAGTCATCAAACATATTTAATTAAGGTCATAACTAGAACTGGAGTTATTGTATATGTTTTATTCGAGTCACAGTGACACTGACCTTTGACCTTCAGAACCCAAACAGGTTCTTTATCTCAAATGCAAGCCATTCACAAAGTTTGGTAAAGCTAAGTGATCTGGGACTAAAGTTATGGTGTAGAATAATTTAAAAAAAAAAAAAAACAGATAGAAAGACGGATGTACAACATCATAGCACATGTTCCTCCTTAAAGTAAGTTATCAAAATTAGATACTTTTCAGTGATCACTTGCTGAATCAACACACAAAAACCATTTCAAATAAATGGATAATGAAAAACTTATTATTAAACAGTGTCCATTATATGTGTGTGATTTCATAGCTTTAACACTTTTTTAGTCATATCACTACGATGTCTGCTGTGTGGCAGTTTATTGTGCTGTCTAGCAGAGGGACATCATGCTGCAAACATGTAGCATCATGTTCCACCCAACTCACATTATCCTGACACCAGCCTGACCAGCCCTAACACTAACCTCGTAATGCTGAGCACCTAGCAAGGCAGCTGCTAGTACCATTTTTATGTCTTTGGTATGACTTGGCCAAGGTTCGAACCTGCAACCTCCCACATCCTAGGTGGATGCTCTAGGCCACCAGAGCAGGATGTCCATTGAGTACTTCATTCATTAAAGTTCAATTATGTGGGGATTTTGTTTGTACATATTATTTTGCAAACATCCATACCTGAAAACCCCACATTATTATAAATTTATACTGCATCATTTATGAATAACTGCATTTAAAAGTAAGATCCTTACAAAAGTTGGTGCAGATATTACCTATCCCTGATACAGTATGCTGACGTGAAGCAAACCATATATACTCATTTATGAGATGAGCCCAACCACAAAGTGCAAGACCCAGATCTGCCTTCATATAATGTACTGGCAGATCTGGGTCAGAACAGTTATGTAATCAATAGACCAAACAACTAGAGTCTGATCTGATTGCACATTACACTATGGTAGATCAGGATGTTTGTTGTTTGCAGTTTCACTCAACTTATAAGCAAGTATTTGTGGTAATCAGAACAGAGAAGTCACTAAAAAAAGGAATCACAGCCTAGCAAATTTGCAATAAGTCATGAAGTGAACTGTGATCCTGTGTTAATTCAAGAAATTGAAATAACATGTGCTACATGCATGGTCAATAAGGTTATTGATAGAGTGTGAGAAACAAAAGAAAAACAAATGAAGCTTGTACTGGAAAGATATGAAAATGCAGAAACATGACCACTTTTTACTTTTTTACTTTTTAAATCATACAATTCACATTAAGGAAACAAAAACATCAAAGTTCTACTTTTAGTCAAAATTATTTACAATTTTGATAAAAGATGTCAGTTCCTTACAATGGTACACAACAACCCATCCTCCTTTAAACACAATCCCTTATCCACTAATATAATTTTGCCATGATTTGCTTGATATTTGCTGCTCTAATTTCTCCACCATAAAGCTTTGCAATGTGTTTTGTGGTTCAAAATTTGCATCTTGTGTAAAAGGGCAACTTAATTTTAAATGTTCTTTTTTCTTCTCTATCTTGCTCATTTTCCTTCAATGATTGCCTAAATGATACATTTAAATCCTTTTTTCCCACGTTTTGAAGGATTTGTGGCAACTGACTGTTTGTAATATACTTGGAAAATTAAAATGAGTAGTGGGCCCTACTCACAAAGCTCTTCAGTATATAATTAATCAGTATAATGTCAGGCCTGGAACTGTGCTGTTTGCATTTGGTCTGACAGTACATAATCAGTAAATTCCAATTTTCTTTCATTTAGAAATTGAAAAAATAAAAACAATGAACCTTTTTTTGGTTTTAATCATAATTCATGACCATATACTGCAAACTGCAAAAAAATAATGTAATTTTTACTTGAAATCAGTGTGCAATCAATATACTTTTGCATGAATGGCTAGTTGGCTTGTTCTAGACTGGCTTCTCAATCAGAGGCAGTAGTAATTCTGGACTATCTAACTATACGTTACTCTTAACTGTAACTTTTGAGAATTCAGCTAAAGTAAGTTTTAAACTGAATCTATAGGCAGTGTTCCACAAAAAAGCATGAGAAATTAACATTTTTTTGATTTTATCCATAACTGCCCTTTAAGTAAAAAGAGACATCACTTTATGTTGTGTCATGTGCATGGATCCAAGACAATAACAGCCGATTTTATGTATATGTCAAATGTTCTTCAAGTGCACTGTACAGTCAAACAAAAGACAAACACCATATTCTACATCATAAAGAGAGGACCAAAGACTCGCGTACAAGTTGGGACCAAAAGCGAACAATATAAAACCTGCTCTGCCATTTCATAATGCAAAAATCTCACTCCACCAGATACGTCAGCACATTATACAATGTCAGGTCTGGAACTGTACTGTTTGCATTTGGAATTGCCTTACAAGTGAGTCTATGCATAATCTACCCCTTTGCAAACTGGAGTACATTCTTTTTAAAAAAGTAACTGCTATTGCCATAGTTATGTTAAATCTTAGATGCAAAACTGGGTGAAAAAGAAGAAAAAAAAGGATTATGCAGTCTGCAATTTGATTACCATGTTAATAAAATTATTAATCTGGCAACAAAAAAAAAAAAAATTATGTGAATATTTCTGGCAACAAAATATGAGGTTGCTGTGCAACTTTCTAAGTCATCTAATTTCTGGGAATTTCCTCAGATCTGATCCTGTTTGTGATTTCCACGCAAGAAAACTAAACAAAAATGACTTAAATTTAATCCTCTACATAAAAAACTAAATTTAACAATTAATCCTTTCCACAAATGTGTCAAAACTGCCAAGAGTTTTGCATTAAACATATGATCACCAGGTGACAAACCCAGTGTAAACTCGTGTGCATTACACAATTTTCAACAATATTTTTCCAAATTAAACAATTAGCAAACTCAATAGTATGTTACACTTCATTATAAAATAAAATATCTACTTACATAGCTTGCATGTTTAATCAATTTCACTATAATAAAGTATCAACGGCTGACCGCTAAGGGACTCATTCATGGACTTATACTGTAATACAATCATTAATTATATCCATTGAACTGTCTCAATGACACGTAAAGCAAAAATTAGAAGTCTAAAACAACTCTGTGATTATTTTAACATAACATTTTGTTTTGCCACGAGACATAATATGTAATAATATATATTTGGTTAGTAAATAATATTCAAAATAACATTTTAAGCAAAGTTTGGCATGAAAATATTCAAATGGTCATTTTTGAGATCATCAAAAATTATGGATCCAATTCCTATCAACAGAATCTGTTAAAACTATTACAACAGTATATAATGTTTAAATTAAAAAAATGACAAAAATACTTTTCATACATGATGATGTACACAAATCTTAAATAAAACAATAGGTTAAGATACTTAACAGTGCAAAAATATTTACTGTAACAATAAGTTACAAATAAGTAACAATAAGTTACCAAATACCTAATCAAATTTGGAAAAAACTGAGGAAACATTTTTTCTATTCCCTGGTCCAGCATGTTGATCATGAATTTTTTGTGGAGTGCTTAACCCTGGACTTGGAAAAAGAGGTGAGCTCTCCCTCCCTCTTCCAAATTAAGGGAAGAGTAAACATTTATGCATGACACATTGACTTAACATTTAAATTTACTACTGTATCATGGTTCTACATAAAATACAAATCTAAATTACTGCCATCATCTCAGCCATAACTACAATTTACAATACATTACCTCAATGTTGCTCACCAAGACAACTAACAAACTAGCTTGTGAATACAAATTTATACACATATTGAAACTGTGGAGTGGAAAGAAAAGTTTGTAGCATGTAATTGTTACATTGTTATTGTTGGTGTCACATATCTTCTCTCTAGATTATATGTACGTACACCTCTCCCTTGATAACTCACATACATCTGGGGTCCAAAAACATTGATCACAGCAAAAAAGGGGCATGAGTTACTGAGGTACATCTTAAAAGTTGAGAGTTGAGTAGTGGTTGGTACTGGTGGTGGTGGTAAATACCCACTGTATAATTGTGTTAGGAATAATGGTCAATAAACAGCCTTTTTTTAATTATGGTAATTGCTTTTCTTTATAAATAACCATAATATTCAAGATAATCAATTTTGAACAGATCACTGCAAGAGGTAACAATACACAATAAGTGTGTACCAGTGATTACATGGTGTATTATGTCACTGCTCTTATATGTGAATGTGGATAAATTCTAGTTATCGCTGATTCAAAACAAAACTAAATTTTCTTTCCCTAAAAAGATAGGCATTTATTTCAAGAAACAATGTCAAAACTCACATTTTCAAGTTTTGTTATATCACTAAAGTACTGAAGCTATGATTCCACTTTGAAGAGTTAGCACACTTCAAGTTTCTCTCACCAATGACTGTCCATCAAGGGCAGTGCAAAGACCGCCCCATCTCCAGCACCCTTTTGTTATGTTAAGAATGATAAGTTGCCATGCTCCTCCTACCATGAATAATGAATAGTCTCTTTCAAGCTAACATTCTTGAGAAAGGTGGCAACACCTCCACTGTCCAGCACTGACTGTATCAATAAGTATTGTAGTTCTAATGATTCCCTGATTTGGTGGTTGTATCAATGACGTTATGGAGATATCTCACCCAGATCATTCCACCTCTCATCATGAGCGAATCAGCAGGACGGGTGGAGAATTATCTAAAAGTTTATGGGTGGTTTATTATGAAAATACCATTCTAAGGTACTGAGTTGTGTTGCTTACTTTCTGTTTGGCAATGAAATTTTGGTTGAAACCCCTTCAAGTTTTGGGGGGATGACAATAAAGCCAAAGGACACAATACAGCAAATTCATTCACAAGACTGCACCCTCCCCACTGTTCTTCCAACTTACACATATTTTATTATATCTACTTTGAGAGTTACTTGTTAAATTTCTTTTTTTTAAAATATATTTTCTTTATATTTAAATTACATATTGTTTAATTCCTATAAGTGTACTGTCTTGTTATACAACTTGTATTGAAAGACTGTATCTTAAAATCAGTTTTAATTTTTCCGAAAGAGGGTAACACCAAATAATCTCAAACCTATGATTCTCAATAACCCTCATCATAGGTTACTTCCCTTGCTTTAACTGGTAAACTTGTATGGACAAGACAATTTCTATCAAGTTTGATAAAATTTTATTAAACAGTTTGGGAGTTGTTGTTTCATGTTGTTTCTATTTTAGTAACAGTGGTTACATTTGAAGGTAAAATGGAATCACCTGTACAAATACAAAAAAGTCTTAATGATTTGATATCTTCTGTAAAATGTCAAATTCTGAAACTGAATACTTTTTGAGAAGTTGCAAATAACTGTAAATGATTGATGGATCACACAAAATTTATGAAATATCGTACAATAGGCTTACATAGCCTTATGTCCTGGTGAGACAACTGAAAAAGTCTAAACTCACTCGAAATGTCTCCTGAAAATGAGATTTTACATTATCCTGCTTATGATACTTCAGACAATGGCAATATTTCTGTGAAAGGCACAGACTGTGGAAAGGACGTAAAACCTACATTATAGTTTTCAAATTCAACACATGGAAACCTTTTTATTCTTGAAAGAAACTACTTCCTTAAGTTTGAGGAAATCCTCAACATTTATGGAATGAGACAAACCTGCTTCAAAGAAAATTGTATACTTTGATATATGAATCGAATTTCTGCTGGATGTCCTTTAAAAGAAGAGGCCCAAGTGGACCTGATGTTGTTCAACTTAACAACTGATTTCAAAAGCAGGCTAATGCTATCCTCTGAAAACACAACCTATGTGAATAACCTCCCAAACTTTATATCACAAGTCTACCTATTTCACTATATTCTGATAAAATTATTTCCAAAGATAAGGCATAATTAATATGCACAATCTCTTGCTCATAGCTTTAGTCATCCAAGAGCATGATCATTAAAATCCTTTGAAAAAATTTGTATAGAAATTGGATGCAAAGTCCCTTGAGCTAGAAAGTAACAAAAACAACCAATCAAATACAAGGTATCTCATTAATATGTGCAAATCTCACTTATTCTAGAATTTGTCTACGACAATGACAAAGTAAGCTTAAAGTGGAGCAAAACTCTCAAACTGGAAGTGGTTTCCCCAAGAGGTAAAATGCTTTTCCAATCTGATACAAATTACCTCCCTAATATGCAATCTTGCTCACGATCAAATTCATCCTCACCTTAATAATAAACGACTATTTAACAAGTTTAATCAAATTTAGATCAGAAATATAGTTGCAGGATTGTTGACAAACTCATCCAATTAGATGCAAGGTCAGGTCATTAATATGCATGAGATGCACTCATAATCATAATCAGCCAAGATCCTGCTGACACAGACCTATTTAACAAGTTTATTCAAACTCCTACAAAAAACACAGTCCTGACAGTGCTGAAAAACAACTCAGCAAATCAGATGCAAGATCACCTCCTCAGTATCCATTGGTCTTGCTCACAGTAAACATAAACAAAGTTTGATAAAAATTAGATCAGAAATAGTCTTTAAAGTTATCAAAACCTCAATCCATCATATGTTAAGACTATCTGATCATATGCAAAGATCCTGCTGTTAATACAACATATCATATATCTTGATGATGTACCTGACAAGCTCAACCAATCAGATGCAAAATCTCCTCATTATATGTGTGGATTTTTTTCACAACTACTCATCCAAGACCATAATGACTTAAGTCTATTTTACCAAGTTTGATCAAAATTGTATTAGAAAAAATTTCAAGTGGTAACAAGCTTGGTCAATCTCATGCATGGATCCAGTGCTTTATGTAACTGATGTATGAACATGATCATACACACCTGTATTAGAAGTTTGTTAAAAATCATTTAAAAAAAAATAGGTAACAAGTTCAACAAATCAGATACATTTGTGTCTGTGTGATTAGGAATTTTAACGTAGCTTTAAAAAAATTTCAGTCATATCGCTGCAATGTCAGCAGTTTATAGTGATGTCTAGCACTGGGGCATCATGCCACAGACATGTAGCATGATTTCCCACCCAGTCACATTATCCTGACACCAGGCCAACCAGTACTAACACAAACCTCTTAACGCTGAGCGCCTAGCGAGGCAGCTGTTAGTGCCATTTTTGAAAGTCTTTGGTATGACTTGGCCAATGATCAAACCCATGACCTCCCGCTTCCGAGGTGGACGCTTTAACCGCTAGGCCATCAGAAATCATGTACATAATAATCTCATTAATATGCATGGATCTTGCTCATTATCAAATTCTTTCAAGATGGTGAAGACATAAGCCCATATTCCAAGTATGATTAAAATCAGATCAGAAATCTAGCATTCAGAGTGAAATCAGGACCATACAATCAAATAAAAATTATTGGAAAACTGAACATGCCCTTGGGAGATTTGACCTTGCCCCAAATTATGACCACAAAATATCACACCATTAACCACACAAGTTCACTCTTTTGAAAGTTTGCAATGGGACTCACCATTCAAACTGTGGGAGGAGGTCAGGTATTTTCATTTTTGAAGAAAAAAAACTAATCTAATTGATACAAGAGGTTTTATTTGTGGCATAAATCAAAGACAGAATATTACTTTGAAACTACCTGAATGCCAGAAATTTATTCCAAATAATAACAACCAACAATTCCCCTTTATTCAGAAAATTAATTGGTCAATGCCTAAAGTTTTTTCCCAGTGGAGTAGCTACAAATTGCTGAGTAGCTGTAACCATCCAAGGTTTTAATGAGGACATTCTCCTATCTTCATGCATGCTCTCTGCAACCCAGTCCAAGCGAACTTTGGTCAGATCATGGGATATGATAATATTTTTTATATAACTGACAGTCCTTGGTCTATGGGAGTATGCTAGCTATCGATACTCATAACTCCATATGGAACTTTTTTGCATGTTTTGCTGCATCATACTCACAACTCTTCTTTGAAACAGATTCATCATTAAATTTGTTTTTCAAAACTTCATTAACTTTTCTTTTTATGCCCACTTGTGTTAGCAGATCATTGTCTTCAACTACATCAACAATATAAAAGCTAGAATTTTTGTAATGGTTTATTTATACCCACAACCAATGATTTGAAATTTCTTATTGGAGCCAATCATTACCTGCTGCTTAGCTGTCTCTCAAAATATGACCTGCTTTCCCGCTCCTCTATTGGGTATTCAGGAACCTCATATGGAGCTGTCACTTCTTTTTGAAAATATTGCTGGCCTTGTAGACTGCGGTTTAAAATTTTGTCAGCTAGCTCTTTGAACTTATCATCCATATCTGATCGTATATGCTTCGGGAACATGAGTGACTTTGGCTCAAAAGATGGGGGTAAAAATTCATCTGGTACAACAAAAGAGAAAAAAAAACATTAATCAGAATACTTTAAACAGCAAACTTCTTTCATTCAATATAGTACATATATAACAGCAAAATCCTGTCATACAATACTGTACAGACAAGCTTTGCTATTACAAAACAAAGTATTGCCATGTGAAATGCTGGCTTGGCCAACATAGGTTACATACCTATGTTGGCCAAGCCAGCATTTCACATAGCAATACTTTGTTTTGTAATAGCAAAGCCTGCCAGTAGCTTTGATTGAATTTGTGGTTCTTCCAACACCAAATATACTGTTCACCATGTATATCATGTATTGAAAACTGGCGTTACACTCACAAAACTGAACCACTGGATATAAAATGTTGGAGCAATCTTAACAAACATTCAGTTCTGGTACAATGAAGTTGTATTCAGTAAAATTTCAAAAACATCAAAGAACTATATGTGGACCATGTTTTTATGCAATATATGTATTATAATGTCATAACATTATTTGGCTGTAATGAAAAAAAAAATGCTGGTCCCTTCAGGATTGTTAGTTATGGGCTCTGTAATATCAAGCTGTAATTTACAGATGAACTGTTCACACTCACACTACATGTGAAGTAAAATATGCGAACGATGATCCACCTCAGGCCTTGACACAGAGGACACAACAGATATGTCTATACTTGAAATTACTGCATCAAGAAATTTTAGTCAATTTTTTTTTTTTATTGTCTGTTATTAATTTCAGAACAGTTTAGATTTTTATCTCCACAGGTATCCCATGGAGAGTAGCAAAAACATTATCCTTTCTGCATATGCTTATCATATTAATAAGAAATCAATCGAGTTTGCTAAAATTTCTATCCTGCAGTTTACACTAAATTAGGTGATGTAGCTTGAAAGTGACTAACACGCCACTCACTAATATGCATTGTTATTTCTTTAAAATATGCATTTCTTCTTTGAAATATAAAAAAAATAGATCAGTGATTGACATATGACTTTTAAGAATATAGTAAAAATGTCCATGCATGTAATTAGAAAATATTACTCTTAAACTGAATGAGTGTAATTAGAGAACATTCACACTTAACTAAGTGATCAGACTGGTAAGCCTGCCATTGAAACTATGTTAGGCATTAGTTAATCAAGAGCTAATCCCTGTTATAAGAGCTAAAGGATAAGTTTTGGTTTAATCTTCTGAATGCACAACATTTTCAATTACCTGTAGTGACATTTTCAGCTATTTCTAACCTGTATTTTTTAATGATGCTATTCCAGGATGACATGATATATCACAGACCATGAGTGATGACTCATTGATAAATAACCAGTGTATACATGTGTGTTGGGACTGGATGTTAAAATGATCAATTTTAAATTAGGTCTGCAATAAAAACATGTTTCCAGTTTCCAAACTGTCTTAAAGAATGGGTCCCAATGACAAGGTATGCAGTCTTGAACTAAAGTTACCATGAAGAAACCATTATATTTTATTAGCTTTACCATAACTGCGACCTCTGAACTTTTAGACACCAGAATCTAAAGATTATTTCGTAACCACCAGTGCAAACCATCCAAAACAAAATTTGGACAAGAAACATACTCTAGAAGAAAAGTGAATGTGCAAAATACATTTTTCTTTGAGACACAATGTCCATGACCTTTGCCCTTTTGTCCCCAAATCAGTCAGTCTCTTCCATACCTCATCATCAACAGGTTTCTTTCTTACCTAACTTGTCAGACATCCACAAACTTCAATGGAAAATTGCCTTGAACTGAAATTTTTTTCTTCTACGCAAATCAGTGTTACCTCAGTCAGTGTTCCTGACCACGACCTTATGGTCCAAACTGAATAGGCTATCTCATTATCCCAAGTGCAAGCCATCCACAGAGTGGGTCTATCATTCAAACTAGTGCAATTGCATGGATAACAATTCTCACTGAGAAGGTAGCCTCTAACCTTCTGACCCCCAACTCAATGGGTTTCTTAATTACCCCGAGCATAAGCCATTATCAAAGTTTGGTCACGGTACATGATGTAGTACTGTTTTTTGTTGTTGTGCAGAACCATTTTTCTTCGTACTGTCACAGTGATTTGTGTTTTTATCTGGCAGGTTGCAGAAAATCTCAGTGTTATAAATGTCTCTGGACAGCAGCTTAATGTGGGGGGGGGGGGGGGGCAGCCAATCACATCTTGTCCTTCTAATATTAAATGTACCAAGCAATATATTTGTGGCAAATCCTCCAAAGAACTTGCAAACTAATGAAGTACATATAGGACAAAGATTTTAACAATAAATCTAAAATTCAAAACATTATACAGGATAGCCATAATTCATTTAATGTTTTGGACACAAAATCATAATTTGTTTTAGAGTATGAAAAATGATATGCAAAGAAAGAAGAAGTTATTTGGGATACGAAATGCACCATTTCAGATTCACCACCAGTGAAAAAAAGCATTTTAAAGAAAAACATTTTGATGAAAACCTTATGTCAGAGCCAATGTTCATGCAAGAGTAGTAGCAGTACACATATTAACAGTAGGATCACATGATTTTAGATATGGTTATTAAAGTGCCATGCTGATGGTCAGATGAACACCATTTTTATTAGAACTTGAAATATTGTGTATGACCAACAATATATCATCAAGATTTTTAAAGAAAATGCCATGCCAATACTACCATCCATTCTGGATGGCTACCTTTAACAACATTTTCAAGATCGGCAATGTGGCGGCCATACTGGATGTCAGATATGCAAAAATCTACCTAAGTCTACAAAGTACCTGACTTCAATCCATAGAAGATTAGCTCATTAACATGGTTGCAGCTCACTCATGATCAAACCTGTACAACATCCTGATGATACATGTATAAGCATATGTTCAGAGAGTGATCAAAATTAATTAGATATATGACCTCCAGGGTGGTAGAGATTTCAGCCAATCAGATGCAAGACCACCTCATTAACATCCAAGGCTCTCACTTGTTACTAAATCTATCCAAGATCTGGATAATACATGTATAAGCATATAGTCCAAGGCTAATCAACAACGGAACCAAATCAAATGCAAGGTTATCTCATTACTATGTATATCTCAATCTATTTAAGATCTTGATTAGATAAGCTTATTTTTTTGAGCGTGATGAAAACATGATCAGAAATATGGGTTTTAGTCCAACCCAACCTCCAAAAAATCCTACTGCACTGGTTTTACAATTAGGGTAGGCACTAGTCTGGAAGTTTTTAAAAAATATTTTTAAACATTATATACATGATAACGGTTGTTATATATAATGTACTAAGCACATCAAGTACTGGGCTAAACTTGCTAAATTAGATGCACAAATGAATTGCAGGAAGAAAAAAATTTAAAAAATTGTATGAGGGGAAGGGGAGTGTCCTAGGGTCGGCATCAAGTGCATCAAATCAGATGCAAGATCACCTCCTTAATATGCATCAATAAACTATATAATTGAACTCGTCCAAACAATGAGACACTTTCTTAATCTTCTCTTTCAACATTCATGAACAGCTTGAATAAATGAATTTCAGCATAATATTTTTCTCAGTCATAGTCAGCTGCTTGGCTCTTGTGCCTAGCAGAGGGGTGATGTCAAAAGTTACTAATAGTATAACTGCACAGCAGACAGGATCATATTTGGAACTTTTCATTTTCCTTGCAGTCTGTACAAAAGATTTAATTCTACAAAGTACTTTTGAATCCTTCCCCATGAACTATACTAACTAGAGAAAACATGAGTTCATGATGGATAGTTTTTCAATACATCGCTGCCTCTTCAATTTTAACATACTATGGTGTGACTTAAATGCAGTAATTGGCTGTTGGGTGAGTACTTTTTGACCACAGAACATGCTCAATTTTACAAGACGTGTATGTGTTTCAAATGGTTGTCATTGCACCAATGATACCCTCAGCATAAGTAGCCAGTGTTCTATTTAGCTTTCTGCTTGCTGCTTGCATCAACACAGTAAAACCTGTATTAATGGTCATCTTTACAGAGTTACCTATTCACAATGGTCATTCTAATTCCACCCATGGCAAATTCCTGATATAAATGTCCTTTATATAATGGTTACCTGTTGTCCAAAGTCAGCAACCAGGTGTTTCACAACAAAACAATGGTTTCTCCCTACCGCAAGTGGTCAGAATGTGCCTCCAGTCACTACACAGTATATGCAAATCAAATGTTTGCTTCAGGAAGAAGGCAATGTTTAAAGGAATATCATGTGAATTTATGTGCAATCATTTCTTATCTCACTCATATTTACTCCATTTATGCTAATAGTGTAACTCAAAGGTATCAATATGTCAAATCTGAAAGTTTTTATCATTCGGGTCAAAACAATTCATTTGTTGGATAGTTGTGTTATTGCAGCTACAATGGAAGTTCATCTGTTACAGGTCATGTTCAATATCTTTATCTATTTGTCTGTGAATTAAAATCTATCTCTGAAGAAAAAAGTTCCTCTTTGAGAAGATAAAGTAACATCCCTATTCAGTGCACAGTATTGTTCAAAAACCAATTTTAAAAGGCAAACCTATGTAGTGAGGTCACCTCTGTACAAAGGCTACTTTTCACAGAGGTGGCTGCTATTGACAGATTTGACCATACTTCCAAACAGTAATTTGAGATCATTTGCCATTCTTATTTTCAGCCATTTTGAATAAGACCAGTCCTTTAATTATGCACTTTATTTATCATTTAAACAGAAGGCAGATTTTGTAAACTGTATACAGAGTTAACACAAAACAATCTCATTTACACATGTAAACATAATAGCCATACCTAGTTCCACATACCAAAAAATTATTATACACTTAATTGTGATTTTTATTAAGAAAACTTAGATAAAATTTATATCAGTATGGCACATAAAAAACATATATAAATTTAAGTCAGGTTATAGGGTTTGGCACTAAACATTTGAAAACAAAGTGGCTTCCATGACAAGGAAAGGGACAGCAAACAGGCTATATTTTGCAAACTCCCCAGAAATGAAGAAAAAAATCACCAAAGGTTCTTCCAGTAGTATCTGTTGCATATGCTGTACATTCTACTTTATTGATTCCTAGAGTTACCATAATGTAAGGACTCAGTGTACTCTTACTAACATAACACTCTTTGCTATAGTGCTAAATAATCTATAACACACAGTTGAGAAATCCTGGTCAAAAGGTCATAATGCAGTCAACTTTGCTATATTCAAAAATGAACGCATATTCTGTCCTAAACTGTTTACATGTATATGTCTGGCCAAGAATTTCATGCTGAATATGAACTTGCATTATATGACCCATAGATTACAAACATGCTTTAAGTGCCATTTGTAAGGTTTATATCCACTCCTTTGTCAAAAGTGGTGTATTTCGCCATATGACTTTGAAATGAGCACAGCAAAATCTATACATGTATTGTAATTAATTCCAACTGCTGGCAGTATCCAAATATTATGTTAATTGCTTACAAGTAAAAGTATTTATTGAACTGACACTTGAATAACTGATTTCTTGTTAGTTTATAAAACTTCATCACAAACATTTAAGTCCAAAACATTCATGTAATTTTTTTAATTGCCCAAGAAACATATAACTGAAAAATGTATGTAAAATCATTCACATAAAGCTAATGCTAAATGTAACCATAATTCAATATTATATCTTCTAACTTGCGTGTCACTCAAGAATATTTTATTTCACACAAAAATATTTGGATGGAGATTTGCAAAAGGCACATAAAGGCTTCAGAAGCACAAGAACACAGAAAAAGTCAATATCTTCTTAAAGCTGAATGCACACAAAAGATTTCTATATAACCATATGTGAGAAATATGCAAATTTCAGCATGAAAGAACACGGTCAAGAATTTGCAACGAAAATTAAAAATATTAATACAAAAATGGTATGCGGTACATGTGTTCAAATATTTCATTGTCACAATCTTTAATTCTGATAAAAATCATCCCCTTTTTCTAGTTACAATTTGGAAAGTGCTACAGTAGTAAATTGCATAACGTTTTTAGTGGAGAATATAATATCACGTTCTTTTCTGGCTCTGCCTTAAGCTTCTAGTTCTACTTTATTTTACAAAAAATGACAGATACTTATAGGTTACTGCATTTGTATGGGAAAATATGAACGAGTTTTTGGATGGAATACTGGAGTGAAGTATATCCTTCCAACAAAACGAGTTCATATTTTCACATACAAATGCAGTAACCTTTTTATTATATGTTCATTTCTTTAATTCTACCTAAGGCTTAATTACATAAACAAAATACACTACAATAAACAATGTAAATGAATGTATGCCACATGCCAAACTAAATACACAAGCGCATATTCATCATTACACAAATCGGGGGCCCCGAGTGGCCGAGTGGTCTAAAGCGTTCGCCGTTACGGATCACTGCCATCTCACCTCTGTCTGCGCCGGTTCGAGTCTCAGATTCAGCCAATGTAGATATGTGAGAAAGCATGCCAGTAGCTTCTCGTGGGTCCGTGGTTCTTTCCGGGGTTTTCCCGGGTTCTTCCTCCACCATTAATACTGGCCGCCATATATGGCCTATCATGTGCTGAAAAATGGCGTTAAACCCCACAACAACAACAACAACAACATCATTACACAAATCAACATTATTACTGCACACATAACTCCGCCCAGATAAATTTGAACTTAGTCACCCGCTCGACATAACTTTCGAATGAAAATGGTGTGTCAAGTTAAAATTGAAATTTGGAGTCATATTGTGAATGAATGTGCATTGCAACAACGTCTACATTTGATCTGGAATGAATAGATTTTGGTATTTTTCTCGATTCTAGGAAAATTCGTGATTATGGACTGGATGTGTATGTCACAATTCCACATGAAATACATCAGACTGAAGAAGCTAGGGAGAAGCATGTTGACATCTGCAAATGTATTTCTGTTTCTGTCATTGAATGTTTGAAATCATAATGGGGGAAAAATATGAAGTCTTTCAATTGCAATTATGAAAAATACTATGGAATTTAATGCTTATTTTATTTTCAGTGCAGTATGGAGGATGTAATTGCACTTATCATCAAAATTATAGTACAATTTCGAAATGTGTAATCCAGATTGAGAACCTATGACATGAGTCATGTAATTCGGATTTGCAGAATTAAGAAAATATATTTTGAGGAAATTCAGGATGTAAAACTAAGTATATTTTATTTTGCCATTCTTATCACCAGCTAAAGAAGAGAGTATATGACTTGTCACTTGTATGTTATTTGTAAGGACCTTATCTTGCATCTTTTATATATTGTAGTAAGCCTAAATCCGAAACATTGTATCAATGAGGAATGTGCCAAAGCAGCTGGTATGTGGCAGTCCACGAAACATGTTTTATTTCATTCAGAAACAAATTTAAACAACTACAATGTAAAGAGCATCTTACGTGAGTGTACATGATTTGTGTACAAATCAAAAGTGCTGGCATCTGCGTCCATTGTTTGTTTACAATACAATGTAGTTCCTTTATGCATGTGAATGCTATATGTGTATTGTCACGCAGGTTCAATATCGGGTAATATTTTGTAAGATTCTGACAATGTAAAGTTAATGGGGAAAAAAATGAGCATATAATAATACCCCATATATATATATATATATATATATATATATATATATATATATATATATATATATACCATCTGTGTGTCAGGTAATTCTGTGCAACAATACGTCATTTCTGTAAACATTGGATCACATGTCATTTTGGGTAAAAAATCCATTTTGTATCAAGAAAGAACAATCATACTTTAATTGAGAAAAGTGATATTCATAAAGTGTACAAAAATATCCCACATTTCAACTCGAAATGCATACGAAAATGTGATTTCTAAATGTCAACATGAAGACCCACTCCGTTACCTTCTTGAACCTGTAACCCATAAAATCCTATTTACTATGCATCTTTTAGAATCATACAAATAAATACATTATAGAAATGTATATTTTAAAAAAAATGCATCTTAATCCAAGTTTCCAGTTTTGCAAGAAGTTGTTCCACATGTACAAAATCATCTGCCACCCAATGTATCAAATTGCTAGAATGTGATTCTTAAGAAATTCCCAGGTGTACAGTCCGTTTCTAAATTATTTAGTAATTTTCCTCCATAAACAAGACATAAACACATTACATTATATTCATTGTTGTTTCTCTTCCACATAACTGCATGTTTTTTTTATTAAACATTGAACTTCACTAATTTTTTTACAAGATCGGTTTAGTTTGCTTAATATTTCTTGCCATTTATTGGCAATGTTACGTTGAAATTTGTAAACCTAGCTATATACCTGACCTAATTACTCAACAACTGCTGACAGTTCAAAGTGATGTATTTCATTTCTATAGCCCAATGGATAAACATTACATCTTTTCAAAGCTGTGCGCAGAATAGGCCGACATATCGCGAGTCATGAAAACACGGGGGTGTTATCCCGTATGTCCAAAATTAATATTATTTTGAACACAATATTTTGGTGACAACTGCCTTTATATAAATGGTAAGTACTGCAGTATTTTATTTTCGTTAATCGGTCGAATTCGGTACCCGTTTTGCTTCAATACTGGAGACGGAAACCTTAGGTGCGCAGAAATGCCCGACAGCATTATATATATATATATATATATATATATATATATATATATATATATATATAGATATATAAGGTATCGACACTTGCCAATCGATTGGATGACACTGGGTCACAAGGTCATCGAATGTGCTAGAAAACCAGTGCATCTTATTTATTTGCAAATGCAACATTTTTTATGCCTTCACAACTGTGCTATAAATATCACTGTGAAGTGTTATTTATAGGCGCTAAAAACACAGATATATCATAAAATAAACACCAGCGCTAGGCTAATTATTATGTATGAAATACTAAACAATTTACCAGCCCCGTCTTTGTGCAAAATATCGTCTGGAATTTGATCCTTGTTGTCCATTTTCTTCTTCGACTGTGGTGCTGATGTAAAAAAGAACAATTCCGAAGTCATCCGTGTGAATTTGCTAATATACCGCTTTCGACTATCAACTCCTCTCCGACGCAGAATAACGTTATTGACAACACAACGCAGGTTAAAACCGGTTATAGAAGTGACGTCGCAAATAGTAAGCAGGTTTAGCCATCGGTAGAAATACCACTCCTTTCATTACGTTTCAAAGAGATTTGCTTGAAAACGAACCGTTCATCCTACCGAGCCACATATAATTTGCAGCCCATGCCCATTTCGTGAATTAGCAATCTTTGTTATATTTGTTAGCAAAATGTAGTGTAAACTTCCCAAACAAGTATCGATTGTAAAAGAAACAGAAGAACAAACAAATCCATACACATTAATTGACGTGAGATTTTTTTTTATTATCGCAAAACATAACAATTAATATACATTATAGAAACAACGAAATTCAACATATGTAAAGCAGCATCAAATGAAATATGGTTACATAAGCGTGTCAAATATTATGATATTTAAGTACTTTAATTCCATTCGAGGTTCCAAAACTACATTCAAAGATGTACAATGATACACCAATAAATATAACAAAAGAAACAAGATACTTAACAAATAACAAGATACCCGTGTGGGGCTGCAATCGTTCACATTGCACGCATTGGAATTAAAGGCAAATTAAGAAAAAAATATGAAAAGCGATATAACAAATTAACAAACATGGCCTAGCAGGCTCAATTAGGAAATATTTTGAGATAGCATGTTAGTGAAAAATATTTCATATGATGCTCTAATTAGTATTCTCTAGAATATATCTGTGAACAAAGTTATGAAAGAACTAAAGCCTTGAAAGTGATTTTCTGTGTTTTGTTTGGGGGTGTCTTTTGTTTGAAAACGTTAAGCTTAAAAAATTGGTGGCCTCAATCAGTAAATAAGTATATTTCTATACATATGTAGAAATTGTACGTTGAAATGTGTGGAAATTTCATTTTTTCCCTCATTTATTTGTAGTTTTTTTAAAGTTATTTTAAACACACTATTGAGGACCTATGAGCTACATGCCATTTCCAAGTATACACGGAGGCAGCCGATTCGGGCTGAAGTTAAATCTGCCTCATTTGATATATGTCTGTATACATGCTTGTGTGGGCCTAAGCACATGTATGTAAAACATTTTATCCAGAAAGAAAAATATAGAATAAAAAAATGGATTGTAAGTTACTCGTAAATGTATTGATAGATATACTTCAGAGAAGAATTAATGTCTGAATTATAAAATACAAAATCTCCTAAGTTATTGACTTTTTTATTTAAAAAATCAGGTTTATATAACTCCAGTTCGGTCCAACCCTGTCCGATGTGATAGCTGGAGGTGTCAGGGCCGGATCAGATCAAGTGTTCGGGGTGAGGTGGGTTTTTCCAAGATTTCAAAAGGGCCCTGACTGGAAAGGGCACCAAAAAGAAAGTCTATGTGACTATTAACTCAAAGTATTCATAATACCCAAATAAACGTGCGCAAGAATAAAATGATGGTAAAATTTCAAGTGACAAGTAACTGTACGCGTGTGTGTGTGTACGTTTTTTTTTTTTTATCGGGGAGTACAGAACCTCACCCCCTATCCGGCCTTGAGTTTAATTATATAGAGAGTTATGCACAAATAAACAAATGCATCATGAATTTTGATATGCATTATTTTGCCATAACAATCATTGTGTGAATCAAAATATCAAAGATAGTCATAACATAGAAATATCAAGGATAGTCATAACATAGTAATATCAAGGATAGTCACAACATAGAAATATCAAGGATAATCATAACATAGAAATATCACCGATAGTTCTAACATAGAAATATGACTGATAGTTCTAGCATAGAAATATCGCTGATAGCTATAAAATAAATGAAGTTTAGAAATCTTATTTAACATCAACAGTCAAATAGAAAATTAAACATGTATCATTCTCACATGCATATCCATGAGAACTGGTTCATCGTTTGGTAGATTCTCATTAACAAAAATGTTTCTGTATTAAGATTTGATATTTATGCTTTATTCATCATTACAAATAATTCCATTGCATGGTCTTATAACGTTTATGCACAAATATATTTTACCGATTTTGTGCAAAATTTTGAAATGATATTAATTTCTAAATTTAATTTGAATCAAGCACTTATTATAATATATAAATAACACAGGTCCTGTGATCAAAGCAACAATCACCTTGACCTGACGGCAACAACCCCTACAACCCTTCGACTACGCATACATCCCTAAAACGGGTGGCATAAGCCAATCTGGTTAAAATCAGACCTCCATAGTCCTACGTGTAGTGACCACTTCTGGCGTCGTGCTCTGGCGACCTTTGATTTATCCAATGGAAATGCAACTTTCAGAAATCTGAAAATGAATCAAATCGTTCGGCACACGTTGATGCTCTTCAGCTATGCTGTCCAGTCTCCCAAATGGGAGGATATAAAACTTCATCTGACTAACTGATAAAATTCGCGATTATGGTAATGACATAGGTCACCAGAACTTGACCTCTTAGTGGTACTGTCAGATGTTCGCGTCAGACAGTGGAAATGGGATTTGAATCAGTTTGGCATAAGCATTCGTGCATAGCAGACACACCTGCATAAAGACGACAAAAATTCACTCTCTTCTAAATTACCGACACTCCAGATTCCTACGAAAGAAATCAGGGATATATCTATTAATACAGACAAGTAACATATTGAAATATACATCAGACAGCGGAAAGTGCTATCATTGAATCTTACATGAGGATGCATGATAATAAAGAAATAAAATATTATATATTGAGAAAGAATATTAACGCTGGTTAGAATATATGTTTGATTCAAAATTACTCTCTAATCTGTATGATAATTTTGTTTCCAATGTATAGTATTAGGTGTGGCTGTGTATTAGAAGAGAATTTATGCTGGGTCGTCATGCTCTCTAGTTCTTTTTCTCTCTGCTTTAGCAGGGCTTTTATCGATAACTGTTTGTTCAAGCGGGTTTACTTTATCCAACCCTCAATGTTTGTCCCTTGTTTGCAAAATTCTCAGTTTGCTTCCTGCTTTTGGCGTGTCGAATTTATCTATCTCGTTAAGATATTTGCTACAAAATGCAGCATTGGATTCCAAATGTTTGGTGTACAGTGATGATAATAAGCGAACTGGTACTCTAACCCTTCCCACCCATGTGAGAGAGAAATCTAGCTGTTTTGTTAACCTTACTTTTCTTATCTCAGTCTGGTTGTCTCAGTCAGGTCGTCTCAGTCATGGTGCCCACGAGCTATGAACTGCTTTTAAAAAGAAGAAACCCTTGTTGTCTTCTGTTGTACATAACGGAGTTGTTATATAAAAAAAACAAGAATAACAAATATATAACAAAATGAAATTCACCCATTAAGCAACATAAGGTCACTCCAACTTTGAAAACACACCATGCGAAACATTTTGAGAGAGACAGACATGCACACGACGTAGTCGAGCCATCTGGTATCTATGCTAGAAACTCTAGTTCGTTCCTCACATCATGTCGAATGTTATCCTATCTGTGACTCAGTAAATTTTCGGGTCAGCGTCATTCAATGTAGCTAAAATTACCCATATCGTTTTCCTTGGTGTGAAACGAATTAGGTACTGCAAACTACATTTAATGACGCTTACCTGAAAATTTACTGAGCTACATATAGGATAAAAGTCGCAATGATATGTGGAATGAAATTTAACAGTATCAATTGTTCCAGACACAGACTGTGCACGTTATTGGCTATATATAAAAAATCCCCGCAAAGACGGCAACAACCAGCACTGTGCTATGTCAAACTAGTTTCTTCAAACTTTGTAAAACACCGCCAATCCGCCCGAGTTGAATTAAACAATCAGCTACATTAGAAATAAACACGATAACGCGATTTGCCAATGAAAACTCATATATGTACCAATTAGAGTAGTTAATTCAAGAGTCCACACCTATTACACAAGAAAATTTCCATGTAGCCAATCATTGCACTAGTAATAGCAACACTTGCCATATTTTCAAGCCAGGACATATAAATTTCCAAGAAAGTCACGAATCAGAAATCTTCTCAGTCACTACACAATTGGTTGGAGCTGAACACATTATTGTACTGCATATTAATTATTAAAAGGAAAAAAGTTAAGTTCAAATACGAATCAAAGCCAAATTCGTTTAAGCCTACAAAACGTCAGAGAAAGAGGACAGCATTTCACCATTAATATTGATAAATTCGGACCATTATCGGAGAGTTTTTTTTATCGATTTTCCAGATTCGGTTCTTAGAAAAAGCTTGTACCACTCTGAACGATATTGATAACAATGTTTCTTTCACGCTATTGAATCTATTTTAAAATTTCAAAACAGTTATCAAAGGCCTTCAAAGTATAACATTGAAAAGTGTAATCGCTGACTAAACACTTTATCTAACAGATGTTTGGCAAATTATAGAATATGTATTGAAATAAATGTGCTGCATCAGTTAATATTTACGATGGAACAGACAACATAATACATACGACAGGAAAAGGTATTTAAAAGCCAGAAAGAAAAACTCCTTGAGGTGTTAATCGTTTTCAATCCAGACAGTGATGTTGTACATTTGACGGCACGTGAACGTTCAAAGAAGAGAACTGTGTACAATAAAAATGACTTTATGAACAATTACAACTAAGGAAGGTACATTATGCTGAAGATAAAAGTCATGCAATATATGTATCAAGCCAGATGAATACATGTAACTGACAAAGAATGCGTGAGTAGTGAATGGGGTCACTTTAGCGTCAAGGGGAATTAGCATTAAAAAACACCCTGGGTCACTTTGGCGTCAATGGGAAATTTAACATTACGAAAACCCCTGGGTCACTTTGGCGTCAAGGGAAATTTAACATTACGAAAACCCCTGGGTCACTTTGGCGTCAATGGGAAATTAACATGGGAATAAATTGTGGGTCTGTTGAGCGTCAAGGGGAAATGGAACAGGGTCGGGACCCTATTTTCATAACGTCCCGACCTAATGGGTCTCTATTTTTTTGTATTTTTAAATAAAAATAAAAAAATAAAAAAAGGGGTAGGCAATTGAAAGTCTATCTCTTTTCGAGACCTATGAGTGGCCCTGAAAAGGGCCTTTGGGTTTCTTCTTCTTCTTCTAACTCCTTAACTTCTTTATCCATTCCCTTATTTTTTTCCATCATTCCTTTCTTCTCCTTCTTTTCTGTTTCCGGTATCCAGTCCGGGTGACCCATGGCTCGGAACTTCTGTTGGATTTTCATCCAGTTAGCGTTCAGTTTCTCTAGTTCTTCCTTTTTCTTTCTATTTTCTTCTTCTTTCCTATCTTTTGCCCACCTGTCCTTGATTTTCTGCACTTCTTCATCTATCACCTTTCTCATCTTTTCTTCCCCTTTTTTCAATTGTTCAACACTCCTTTTGACAAAGGGCCACTCTGACCTTTGTTCTATCTCTTCCAAGAGCCTTCTTACTTCTTTTACCTTCTCCATGACCTCTTATTTTGTCCCCACTCTGACATAAGGGGGATTTATCAGACCTCTCAATCTCTTCACTTCTTCTTCAATTAATCCTTCTATCATCTCCCTGGCTAATTTTAGTTCGTTCACGTAGTGCAGACTTGTTCTTAACCTCCAATCTCTTTCAATCCTTTCAACTCCATATTCCCCATCCACCATCCAAAAATAAACATGCCTTAAATCATTAAACAGTTGTGACACCTCCATCTTCGTTTTGGTTATTCCGTATAATGGTTCTAACATTGAACCTTGTGGGTTCTTATAGTTAAAGCGCGGACGTGAAGGAAAACATCCCCTACTTTTCTCATTTCATATTATCTACTATCCACATACGTGAACCAGCAATAAACAAACCCCAAATCTACAATTCACACACGCAAAGCATTAAAATGAAACCCAAATCTACTATCCACACAAACCAGCTTAAGCTCTTACAAAACCCAATAATCTACTATCCACACAAACTTACGTGAGCGCTTACAAACACAAACACATACACTCTCACTAAGAAAAAAAGAGTCAGTGTTTATATTCACACTACTCTACATACACACATTGGCAAATCGATTACTATTTTTTTTCTAAAGGTTTGGGTAGCCCTGAAAAGGGCTGTTTGTTTTTGAACTCCAGTGACACCTGGTTAATGATGGCACCTTCCAGGCCTGGCACCACACACACATCTTCTTCCCCAGTCTCCTTTTACTTTTTTTCTTGAGAGCGCAGAGGGAGGATGATTGGCTTCAGCACCCCAATCCTCTGTCTCTGGTATCTTGTAAGCCATCCTCTCTCCTATTTTCTTTTCCTCCTCTTCCCTCTGTCTTCTCTCTACCTCTTCTTTCTTTATCCTTGCCTCTTCTACTATGGCCTCTGCAGCCAGCTCATTCACTATACGCCTGGCATATTCCAGGTGCATCTGGAGTTCTAGAAGCTTTACAATTCTTGTATTCATTGTCTTGATGTTAACAGGTCGACGATGGGTAGCCCAACTGACGATTAGTTTTCAATTTATACTAAAAGCGCGGACGTGAAGGAAAACATCCCTCCACGGTTTTCGAGCCGGAACGTTCAATGAGTGCCATGAGAGGGATAGTAAGAAGTCAAAGAGCATGAATCAAAATTCTTATAGCCAAACAAAAGACAAAGGCATTTTTTTTTTCAAACCAACATTTTTTTTATTCAAAATCACTTAACACTAACAAACAACTATAACATTTGTAACAATAATCCAACAATATAACATCAAACATTTTTTTCAAAACACAAACATTTTCTTTCCAACTAACACATTATTTTGGACAAGGCTGACAACGTTGTGAATGAAATTGTGATTTCCACTGTTGGAAGTCATTAGGCCATTGATGGACACTACGTTTCCTAGCTTGAGACAAAAGATAAGCATAATGGTCACAAAACCATTGATCTATTTTCAAATCGTTTCTAGAAGAAGAACGAGGATCAAAATGAGTCACTAAATGTTCTAAGGAATAACCCTGGCTGCGATGATGCAGAAAATACACACAATATTGTCCACACACCAAGGAATCTGTGCCTTGTAATTTCACATTATTGAATCGGGTGGTCTGAGCATTTCTTCTCATAAAGTCAATGATATCGTCTTCCAAAGGAGGCAATCCATACGAATCGAAATATTCCACACATCCTTCTTGAGGAAAGTAGACGGCTACCCAGTGGGTTCCTGGGAGATGACTGTCGTCCGTGTTGATCACATAAGCTAGATGGTCTTGAGGTTTACGATGAGGGAGTTCATCTTTAGCACAGACGACAGGATTCGAAGAAGCCGTATACGAGCGTGGTTCAAAAGGTAATAAAGTTCCTAGGTATCCATTGATTTGTGTGTTTCTTTCTTCACAGGTAATGATAAGTGATCAATTCGATCCTGACATTTTGCTTGAAAATGTCTGACAAGTAAAAGGCGTTTAGATCCGACTTCTTACTCTGGTCAAAGAGAGATTCGATGCGACGACACTCCAGAGACGTTAATGGAGGAGAAAAATGTTTATACAAGCCTTTATACTACTCGTTCAACACGAATTCTATTTCGATGTGATCCCAAGCTTTGTCCAGATATTCGTCCAATTTTTCTTCTTGACTTAACATCAGACATTTGTCGTGTTGAATTTGACTGGGATGATCGTTGTGACATCCATAGCACTCTTCCTTGATCAATTATTTCATTATATCTGCCAGGACTGTAGCAAAACAGGAGACTAAATGGGCTTCTTGTTCTGGCCATCTTGACTTCATCATGATAACTTCTTCGTCTTGGGATTCTTCTTCTTCTTCCACGGTCTCCTCACATTCCATTTCCAAAGTTTCTCCACTAGGTAAAGAGGGATAACAGTCTTCCATGGCTTCTAATAATCTAGAATGACTTCTCTCAAACTGTTGATTTCTATGGTATTGTCAAATTTTGCATACAGGATGACGTTCACTGTGTGATCTGGAGGTGGATTTGCAAACTGAAGTTCCACACGAATCTGACCCGATTTTATAGGGTGGAAATGTCCCTCGTCGCTGCCTTGGTCTGGAGTGAAATCAAAACCCCACAAAGCATAGCCTCCTGCATAATCGTCGTACGAAATACCGTGACTGGTGTTGGTTCCTAACTGTCCCGTGGCTTCGTACAGGGACAAGTATGATCTCAAATAATTCTTCGCGACACCAAAGTTAGGCTCAAAGGGTCGGGTACACAAGGTCTTGCCGTCGCGACTGACTTCGATCTTGGACACATTGTAATGTTGAAACTCAAAAGGATTTTGATCGTGGGTTCCGTTGAAGGCTGAATTCCTGACGATACCAACAATCAAACGCTTGGGTAACTGTCCTTGGAACAGATGATCTTCTATCATAGATCGCTGTCCAGCGGGAATGGTGAACGTTTTCACTTCTACGCGTCGTATCGGATACTTGGCGGTCGTTCTGCTCAACGTCTGACTGACGTCGTTTCCCACTTTAGGTAACACTTCCACACGACGCACGTAAAGTCGGGCTTCTTGAATGATAGTTTTGTATTCATTGGCATGGGCCATCAAATGGAAAGCGGCACTGCTACGATTCAGTCTCAGACGGATATCCACCCCGTTCAGCAAATACTTTTCTTGTAACCACATGTCCAAATGCAAACGATCCATCAGTTCTAAATTTCGCCCTTGCAGAATTTTCTTACGACGGTCGTTAAACCCCACATTGTGAGGATTGTCATCTTCTGTCAGGACTGTGTCGCTAAACGTGGCTACACCTGCCGTGTCAGGTTTCCATACCACGCAAGCATCCAGATGAGTATTCTTGGCTTCTTTTCCGTACGTCAAGAGATTTTCCAGGTAGGCACGATATGGGTAAGTATCCATACTGCTGCTGACCAGTTTGTTATTCAAGTACAAGTCCACTTCGCTGAACAAGGAATGCATGAAATTGTTGACAGGAGCTACTCTAGCATCGCCTCCTGGATTGGTGTTGTCCGTTTTGATCACTTTCACTTTCAAGTACAGGTAACTGCTATTCAGATCGATGTAATCTTCGGGCTGTCCTTTGATTTCAAACTCGATGGGAGCTGAGGCTGTCAAAGAGGAGACGGGGTGAAATTCCACCCACTGGGATTCTTGCATGGTCATCATGGTGGGGGACATGGCAAACAGATCCAGTTCCGACTTGGAACAAGTGCAAGACTCTCGGTGCATCATTTTTCTCTGTGTCTCAATAATCGAAAACGTCTAAGTCTCGGACGGTTCTTCTTTTCTTTGCCTTTCTAGCTTTAGAAGTGTGAAGTCTGGTGAAAGGGTGTTTTCTTCGTCGTCTCTTTCTGCCTTGTCCTTGCTGAATGCCTGACTCGGTAGCGTGTAGGGCATTTATAGGTGTTTCTCGTCGGCCCAAAAGGTCTTTGCCCGTTTGCAGCAAGACATTTTCGCCTGCCCTCATGAAGGCTTCTTTAGGGTTTTGTTTGTCGATGATGACATTTTGGAGAAATTCTTTGCCTTGCGTCAATGCCGCATCTTTCAAGGCGTGCAATCCGCGTGTCACCATCGGTTTCAACACCGGGGCCACCGAACGAAAGGCCGATTTCAGCATATCTCCTAAACCGTGTCCTCGCTGTCGAGCAACCCCTCGGTACACTGGATACATGACTTACGAGTCGTGAGAGAACCGTTTTCGAAAATGGAGTTTCACCGTGACTTTTCCTTTGGTGAATGGAATATTTTGTCCCAGATCTCCTTTTATACCAATGTTGACCGTGTCCAAATACGACATGCTGACAGGCAAATAGTGAGGATGTACAAATTTGCGGTGAACGTGGTAAGTGTTTCCACCTTCCTCGTCAGCGTTCGTGGCAGAATCCACTTTGAAAGGAATGACACGCAGTAACGGCACAGAGGTGTGTCCCACCACGTTATACTCCACCACATCGGAGTACAAAAACATCAAATTCAGTCCTTGGTTCAGTTCTACCGGGGCACGAAATAACTTGCTAAAAGATTCGTTGTCGTAAATGATTGGTAATTCGTTTTTCTTGAGCATGGCCATTCTCATGTCCATGTCTCCGCTCAACATGTCAAACAATTCAGGACAAAATAAAATGGACACGATTTTACTCCCGTCAAATTTCATCAAGAAACGACGAGCTGATTTGTGGTATTCCATGGTGACACTTTTTTTGACACTTTCCAAAGCTTTCAGAAACACGACGTTAAACTTGGAGGCTATGGTGCTCACTAAATGTTGACCACTAAAATAATAGCCTGGGGGAATGAACAAGTGATAGGTGGTGTACTTTTGATTTTGTGTGCCAGGGCTTTTTTTGTTATATTTGCCATGGGTATCCAAGTACTGTTGCATTTGCTCGTCATAAACTTCCACATCAAAAAAATTTTGATTGGGAAGGACATTGAGGACTTGGGTCGGGTGAATGATTTCTACTAAAGCCACTTCCCAATGGGCTTCGTAATCTAATGGGATGGTCTGAGGTAATTTGGCCGTGTAACAGCACAACGTGTTCTTGGGAAACACCTCCATGGAACTGTCACTGGGTAAGGTTAAGTAAAATTGGTTTTGGTGACTCATAATTCCAGAGTTCTGTGGCTGTCCGAGGGGTTACTGGACGTCAGAGAAGTGTCTCCGCCCAAAATAGGGTTGTTGTTGTTATTGGAGTGGTGACTGACACTGGCACTGGACACAAGGTTCCCGTTGTTCCCTTTCGAGGAGAATTTCAGGGAGGGATTGGGAAGCAGGTAACCGATGCAGCTGCTCAATAAAATGGTCCACAATTGTTTGTCTCCTTGTTGCAAACTCAAATTGGCGATGGCTGCCCCAATGACACAATACACCACGAAGATTTGGCAGAGAAAGACGATTTGCGTTTTAGGCACACGTTCTCCGCACCACACCCACAAAGGTTGTTTTTGTAAATCTTGCAGAGAAGAACTAGGTGAAGGAGTGGTCGACGTAGCTGCGTCTGTGTGAAAGTGCATGATGGTCACTTCTTTTTATAGTCGATGACTAGCGAAGCGTCGATCCAAGAATCAAAACTGGGTGGATATCCTTTCCAACGTACTTTGACTTCTTTGACACGTCGTTTGCCTACTTTACGGGTTCTGCGTTCGAGAATGCTTTCGATGTCGTACACGTCCTCTTCTTTTTTGGTGACACGTTGTAACTCGGGCAAATAAAACGTTCCTTTGAGCACTTCTCCGTTCATGTCTTCCAATTTATAGACGGCAGGATCACGGCCATGCACTTGTCCAGTGACACGAAACAATTCGGTCGTCCAGTTAGGTAAGTAACCTTTGTCGAAAGTGCGTTTGGTTTTGCCAATGCGCACCCAATCTCCTACGGTCAACACTCCACTTTTCTTGGGGGCAGCCCTCGTCGGGGACGTACCAAACAGGCGCTTAAACACCAACACTTCGTTCTCGGGAGTCACTTCTTGCGGGGTACGTCCGATGCTTCGATGGTAAGATTGGTTGTACGCTTGCACCAGGTGCGGTAAGATGTCGATGTACTTCAGAGTCTGGTGATGCGTAAAATATTTCCACATGCGTTCTTTCAAAGTGCGTTGAAAACGTTCCACGATGCTGGCTTTGGTTTCGGGATTCTCGGTGGTAAAAAAATGAATGTCACGTTTCTTTAGTTCTTTTTGGAACGCTTGGTTGAGAAATTCGGTGCCTTTGTTCGTTTGCCATCGAAGAGGGTGACGACCACTTTGTTTCAACACTCGTTGCAGGGCTCGCACTAACTCGCTGCTCGATTTGGAAGTCAAGGGCACGACCCAGGCAAATTTGGAAAAGACGTCGATGACACAAAACAATTATTTGTAGCCGCGATTGTAGCTGGCCAAATGAGAGACATCGGCTAAATCGGCTTTCCATTGATGATCGATGCCTTCCACTCGGGTGCGACTTCTGGAAAACTTGCGTCGAATGGGTTTGTGTAAAGTGTAGGTAGCTTGTTCTTGTAACCATCGTTGCACTTGAGGTAAACGGAGACTTTTCAGTTGCGTTTTGGCAGCACGATACAATTTTTGAATTCCTGCGTAACCTGCAGGATGGGAGGGATCGTAGTAAATGCTGGCTAACACTTTTTCCATTTTTTGTTTGTGTGTTAATAGGACACCCACTCTTGGAGGATGCTACTCTTTTTCTCTTGGGCTATTTTCTTGGATTGCAATGCTTTGCGTGTGCGACCAGCAATAGGTGTCGAGGAGGACGATGTCTGAGCGGGGGATATCGGTTCTTGTTTCACTTCTGTCTTCACTTCTGTCTTCACTTTCTTTTTCTCTTCTGATGAAGAAGGAGTGGTCATCATCTTTTTAATCCATCCAATTCTGGAGGTAGGTGGTGTTGTTAACTTGCGTACTTTTTCTGGAGGAGTTTCAAACCCTTCTTCTTCTTCTTCTCCTTTTTCTGTCTTGGTCACTGGTAGTGGTGATGGTGCTGGACTTTTCATCAAGGTCTTAAAATCTTTCAGAGTGGGAAGAGCTGTTTCGTCTGAGGCTTTCTGGTGAAAGAGTTGCAGTCGTTGCAAGAGTTGACCGTACTTTTGCGATTTTTCTGTTTCGGACAAATCTTGGCGATCCATTAAGGACTGCAATTCGTGTTGTAACTGGGACATCACGCTCAAATTGGGATTGGGAGGTAAATGCGGGGTGCGTTGTTCTTGCCAACGATGGTATTCCATCCATCGTTTGTAAGACACTAAAGCTAGTTTTCGTCCTTCCATGGGATGTCAGCGGTCGATTCTGAGATCTTGGGACTTCAGAGGGCCTTTTAATCTTGCTCCCACAAGTCCTCCCAACATGGTTCCCAAGACTCCTTTCAGCAATGGGCCTAGCAAGAGGGGTAAAATTCCTCCACGTTGGACCAACATCTTCTTCTTTTGTAGAATGGGAATTTTTTTTGGAACCATTTGGCGAAGAACGTGACGATGTTTGCCTAAGCATTGTTTCTGGTGTTTGGACAAATGGATCGTACCTTTCAAGACGTTCAAACAACATTCGCACACGGTATCAATGACCTCTTTGGAGGCTGATTGAATGAGTTTTTTTCGTAGGGGTGGAGAAGCTTTGGACAGGACAGATAACATGTCCCCATGTCTGACTAAACGTGGTGGCAGTCGTTTCCTTTTCTTTCCTTGGGTTTTAGAAGAGGGATGTTTTCTGGAGGGTGACATCTTTGAGTCTTCAGGAGCACCAAAAACACAGATACCCCGACTTGGTCACACACACCTTTTTATACTGGAACGCGTCGACACTGATTGTTTTTATGTCGTATCAACTTCATGACAGGCATGACACGTCGTGCAGGGGTACGCAACGGACTAAATCGAGCCAGTTCTTGCTTGGACAAATTCAGTAAACTTTGTAACATACCCGATCTTTCTTAGACTTTGATTTTGGGAGAAGGTACTTTGTGAGCAGCAGCCACTGCCACTAAATTGGAGGGTCCTGCCACTGGAGAAGTTCTTGGGGTTATCAACGGAGAAGTTCTTGGTGTGATCAACGTCTCCAAGTACTCTTCAGTTCTTGGTGACATCAACGGAGAAGTGAATGAACCTGAGGCTACCGGAGACGTGGTTACCGCCGTTGCAGGTCGTGGTTTGCGAGTGTAAGGTTGCGTCCTGGCTGAAGTGCCTCTCTTGCGACTAGATTTCTTCTGTGGACTTTTCTTTTTCTGGGGACTTTTTCTCTGTTTCTTTTTCTGGGGGCTTTTCTTTTTCCGGGGTGGTGTCTGGTAAGAGGAGGGTCCCGCCACTGGAGAAGTTCTTGGAGACACGGGCCTTCTTGGGGACTTGGTCTTTTTCTTCTTCTTCTTCTTGGAGCTTCGTTTGACTTTTTTCTTGGGAGAAGTTTGGGAGCATTAGGATCCCATCTTAAGAGAGAGCGAATGATGACCCCTCCTAGAGTACCGCTTCCTCCAGGTTTCAAAATGATTTGTTTTTTTGTTTGAGTGTCGATGCGAGGATCGGCCAGTTGGGTCAAAGCGACTTTGTTTCGATCAAAAAAGCGTTTGGTTTGATGAGGAATCTGAATGATCCCTTGGAGTAATTGACGTGCTGTCACTGTGAACCATTGTAAGACTTCTTTGAGACCAGCTTCTAAGACACGAGCCCGTATTTGTGGATTTTTTTCTCGACTGATGCCATACAAGGCACGAATCAATTTGACGGGAAGATGCGACTGAAGGGACGTCATGTTCAAACTGTGTGAGACAAACGAAAAGTGTCTGAGGTTTTTATAGATTTTTTTGTTGAATGAAATTAAGTCGAGGACGGAGACGTGTACAGGACAGGCCCTCCGTCTTGGCACCAGTGGTGAAACAAGTGGATACGAAATCGCAAATCATCGGGGGTCGTAGGTTTCAAATCGACGAGTAAATAGGCGTGTGGAGTTTGAGTGGCATCGTCGTACGCCTTAGTCAGCCAAGGCGTTCCTAACTGTTTGGCTAAGACTTGCACTTGCGATTTATCTCGAGGGCTTTTAAACAAGACCACGTAATGCGCATTGAGACTGATGGTGCGATGGGCTTTACTTTGTTGAGACAAATTTTGAGTAATGTAAATGACACTGGCATTACGGTGATGCCCTTTGCGCGTGAACCACAGTTTAATTTCTTCTTCGTCTTCTCCTAACATGTCGTCGAAAATGACCAAATGGGTTTGACGGGAGTCAGAGACGATGCCGTCGTCTTCTTTAGGAATGCCTTCCACAAACACGATGGAATCGCCTTGACTTTCTCGCAAGAGGCTGTACGCCGATTGCCACTCTTTGTAACACCACACGATGCGTTGAGGTGGACGATCGATCAAATGATGTTTATGTTCGATCAAACGTTTGACGAATTCGGTTTTGCCTGAACCGCTAGGTCCAGCAATGAGCATGTTAAAGGGATGGCGAAGATACAAAGCCTCCCAACTGGCACGATCTAAGTGTTCGACGATGACTTTGACAGTGGAGGAAGAGGGAGCAGAGACAGCAGAGGTATCCATAGTGTTAGGAATGTCACTTGTGACACGAAAACAAACAAGACGAGAATTTATATACTTTTTTTAGGACACGTTTATTGAATGTTTCAAATATGAACAACACGAAAGACAAAATTACATAAAAGCCAAATAGTTATGTACAGGAATAAAAAACACATCAAAACGATCAAAGTGGAATATAAACAAGTCTCTGTACAACATGTTCTGGGTAACCAAGATGTCCTAGGGACAGTGTGTAATGTTCTTACAGTCTCTACATGAGGTATTGTCACACAAGTGTCCTCCCGGAATGACCTTTCAGGAATGTCCATGACAGTCCTGTCCTGAAGCGAATGGTTGTTCTCGGTGACGGGTTCTTCTGGCACTGTCACTAACACAGGTTGAAAAGTAACTTTTTTCCTTGAACAACTCTTGTGCATACTGGGCCACTTCTTTGGTCCAAGCCTCAACCCCCCCCCCCTTTTTTCCAGTCACGAACATCTGTCCAATGGGGGTGTAAGTCACAAGCTACACACACATCGTCATACACGTCTTCGGTAGCTAAAAGTTGACGAATCTTTTTTTCCTGTTGAGGTCGAGAAGTATCCAGATGAAAACGCAAGGCTTTGAGCAAAAGGAGTCTTTCGTGACCATTTAATGCCGTTGGGGTGGTAAGTACTGATCGTAAAGAGTCCACAAGTAATCGGCTGGTAAACGAAATCCCAGAAAACAAGTCATTAAGACACACACTATGCGTCGTCCCAAATTGAATGGATACAGTTCTTGTAATAATTGATGGTAATGATCCACGGTTTGAATATGGTCATTGAGTTCCTTCCACGGAATCTGTTCAATCACTTGTGACATAAGCCGTGGCATGGATTCCTGATTTTATAGTCTCTTTATTTCGGAAGCAATAAAGGTACTTTCTAACTAGACATCTTCGTTCTCCAGTAGGGAATCTAAATCTTGCATACTGTAACCTACACTTCAGAATTTGTCTAGATGTTTCGTCTTCCGCTAAGCAGATTCCACGTAAAATATGTTGGTAATCCTTTAACTCGTCTTCCTCAATACGTTGCTCTAGGTGAATCTCGAAGTAACCAAAATTACGAACATTTAGTTCATTCACTAACTGAAAGTGATGAATAAGGTCTGACCACTGAAACAATTTCTGACGAATCAGTCCTCTTATACCATTCAGGTACCAGTGGTTAAAGATTTGGTGACGTAACGGATGCAATTGTTCTTTACGTTTGACTTGTATTTTGACCAGCTCTCGGTAAATGCGTTCTCTCAACTCCACAGGCAAAGCACAAATGTTCTCTTGTAAAGTATCCATGAATAGGTCAGTCCGTACAATTCACAATCTTCTCCTAGAGCAAACGTAATCCACATAGTGAGTAATTTCTGACCACTGCCATTCAGGGTAACGTCCAAGAATCTCACTGAACTCTTTTGATGTAAACGGTCTAGAGTGATATAATAGGACGAATGCACACCTGACCCAGAGAAATCTAACACACTGATTGACTTTTTTCACTTTCCTCTTGTGAATTTCTCGGCACAAAAGTTCTACAGTTACCCATTGAGATTTCACTCTGGCAAGTCCCTGCCAAACTTCCTTGTAAATCTTCTCTTGCAGTTCTTTAGGTAATGATTCAATATCGCATTTGAAATGAAGTTTAAATACTGGTCTCGGTGATGTCCAACATTTCACACCTAGCCAATCTGGTTTCTTCTTCAACGACATGGTAAGTTACTTCAATGTCTCGGTCCCACTAAAGGTTAGTAATGACAATTCGGTGACCAACGAGCATGTTCTAGGTAGGCCGAATCTTGAGGTTCCCAGTGGTGAAGTGACACACCGCAACTGAAGCACTTGACTTTATCCCCTTCACCCAAGTAGAAAAATCCGGCTCTGGCTAATTCTTCGGGGGTCGGTCCTCGCAGATACTTAGGCCATTTTCCTTTGAACGATTGAAGACGATTTTCAAAGTCGCAGTATTCCGACAAACGCACAGGGAACGAATATTCGTCTTTCACAGGTTGGTTTCGATGAGGGTTGGGTGACATGGACAGGAGTTTGCTCAGGGCTGGATGACATCCGTAGGGAGGTAGACGTGAAGGTGGACATTCACCTTTAAAACGAAACCCAGTAAAGTGTCCAAGAGGACGAGTGGCATCGCCTTCGCATCCCTCAGGTATGACACGCACAGCATCACTTTCCATGATAGGGGTAGTGAGAACAAAGTTCCCATGATGCTTTACGGCATCGCTAAGGTCACAACGTACAGCATCGTACCCATCGCAAGGCTCACAATCGCATTCCACTTCAGAGCACCCAAACTTCAATTGTGCCATTCTGAACTTGTTTTGTGTTTCTCTGAAAGTATTCATCTTGTTCGCTTGGTCTTGGTAGTCACAATGAACTATCTATCTTGCCTAGGGTTCCTTTTTATATACAGACCAATACCGACGTGTCCATACGGTAAGGTGAAATGATTGGGAAGTCGCACTCGCTTCTGGTACACGATTTGATAGACTTTTTCCAAGGGTCGACTGACGATGTGGTGAGTGGGTAAACGTACAATCTTATTTGGTTGATAGGTGGTCACTTTAAAGTGTTCATCTTCTCTAGACTGCAAAGCTTCTTTCAATACGCCAAAGTTCACCACTCGACTGGTACGATAATTCAGAGTCAATCCTTTCACTTTACACGTCGTGTGCACTTCTCCTTGTTTGTCCCGGTATTCGTAACCGTAATTTTTAGGACCACCACTGGCGAAACATAGAATCTTGTCGTCGGGGTGCTCGTCTGTCCAGGCTCCTAAACGGTCTCCTTCTATGTCAGGGTGCTGTTGACTCGGGTGATCGATGTAAATGCAACTGTCCGTGTCAAAGTACAGGACACGTTCCCCTAACAGTTCTAAAGCTTCGTACAATTTTAAGCGAGCATGAGCTGTCACGTAAGCCGCAATTATGACATTTCCAAAAGGGTCGTCTTGTACAAAGTCCAGATCTTCTTCGTAATTGACCAAGATCAAATCCTCGCGAACGACGTCCACGTGTTTCATGAATTTGGTTTTGTCGTGAATCATCTGGAAGTAGCGGAAAGGTTCGGTCAAATATTCCGTCTTGGGTAAACACGGTCTATGTGCCATTTTGCCCCACAAGCAATTTAACATCACTTTGGCAAACGATCGCCTGCCTTCGTTTTTCTCGATGTGATCTAAAGAGATGCCTTCTTGTGCCCAGTATTTCTCTTTGAATGTATTTTGGTCTTCGGGAGTGTGACACCAGGAAGGATAGCCGCTGGCTTCTTGCTTCAGTTTCAAAAAGGCATTCAGGTAGTCTACGAAAATGCCTTTCTGCGTGGGGACACCCTTGTGGTATTGTTCTGTCTTGGGAAAGTGACAAATTTCGTACACTTCTAACAGTTGGTATCCCATGTCCAGAGCTTTGAACAATTCTACTCTGACCCACGTCCCCGTCAAGGCCCGTTCTTCCTGGTTGTGCTGACAAGGTTGGTCTTGGTTGCACGTTTCGGCACAAGTACGGCACAAAGGAAACATCAGTTTGCCTTGACAATGGTGAGGTAAGACGGGATGGCATAGGTTCGTCGGAGGCAAAACTTTGCACTTGATCAAACCTTCGTATTGTCGAATGTTTTTCAGGTCGATGTTTTCCGTTAGCAATTGCGGGTGCCCTGCAGGAAAGCGACAATATTTGCACACGTAGGGATACAGCGAACACACGTCCAAGTATTTGATTTCTTCTCCTTTCTCTTCGTCGGCTTGGTACAGCAAACAGGTGGCATTGGTCCTTCCTCCGTACAAACTATCCCTCGGGTTCAGCGGGTCCATGAACTGGTAACTTTCCACGAGGCGTTTAAATTCGGGATCGGTTTTCAAACGGTGATCGTACTCGTGTTCCCACATTTCCACCACTTGGTATCCTTCCTGTTCTAACTTTAGGCGTCGCTGACAAGTGGCCTGGTACAAGTCTTCCATGGTTCGTTGTAAAAACTGATTTTTAGTGCCGCGGTCAGGGTAACAGACGGGGCATCCATGAAATAAGCAACCGTTAAACTCGTACACGATCTTGTGGTTTTCTAAGTCCCAGCCATCGACCGAATGAGTTCCGATGGTCTTTTCGCCCCCTCCGTTGCGGGCATGCTGAATCCATTTGTCTTCCTTGTCGCACAAGTAATGTAACCAGCGTAGGGCTTTGACCGAGTACTGACGTTTGACATAGTTGGTCGTTTGAGGACTGATGACAACCACGGTGTTTTCAGGCATGAATCGTTGCCGGTACACTAAGGAACACCCTTTGGCAATGGTGCAAGCTTCTTTCAAAGGATCGACCCCTCCGTGTTCCATGAACAGTTCTCGAAATTTTCCACAGCAACGTCGTAAAATGTCCACGTCGGAACGACAATACTTTAACATTTCTTCCTGAAAGTCGAAAGGGTCCGAGGCGTGAGCCTGGTACCAAGCGTAGAAAGCTTCTCGTTGTTCGGTACGCATGTTGTCGGGGTTGTAATAGTGAGCCTCAGGCAAATGGGGTAGAACGGCGTGTTGATTGGCTTCCGTATTGAAAAAGTGTGGAAAGTACCCTTTAGCCATTTCTGTCATTCCAAACGTTTTAGGCATTCGACTCAAAGGCATGGCCAAATAGCTCATCGAATCTTTAAACTGTACTTGTCCCACTTGCATGAAAATGATTTTGGCTCCGTTCAAAGTCACTTTAGGACGCTCGGTACCATGTTCCGTATAGTATCTGAGAAGAAACTGTCCATCGTATCCGGAGAAATTGTGAGCCATCACCGTGGCATGACGATGACAATCTCCGTAACGTTCGATGTCCTCTTGGCTCCATGTCTCGTCGATGGGGTCTAAGACCCATCGGGCAAAATCGTCTAGCGTCTTTGGTCCTCGAAAGATTTTTTCACGTCCTCCTGGAATCTTGCTGCAGTGAGGGCAATGACTGAAAATAGGTTCTTGAATGCACTTCTCGCACGCTCGATGAGCCACGCAGAAATTAGGAATGTGAATGCCGGTCTCTTGCATGCATTCGAAATCGAAAGAGATGAAATTGCCTTTCTTCTTGTGTCCATCCTCTATCTCTGGTTGGAGTTGGTATTTTTGCACGTAGCATTGGTGTTCCAAGTCCACGATGTGGTGACAAATGTGACATTTTTTCTTTCCTGAACATACGTGTGCCTTGGTACTATTGGTACGTAGACCTTGTCCACACGTAGGGCACAATCTCAGCAGTTGACAAGCACATTTCTTCTGTGAACCTTGCATCTTCAAATGTTGCTGGTAACAGGCAGGGCTGACGAACGTACGCAGACAAGCTGGACAATGCACTGGTTCTTGCCCTTCGTTCAGACAGGGTGGAGAGGCCAAACATCCTGAGCATTTCAATCCACAATGCTTGTGTTGTTCTCGATTGTTATAGCCATAGTCACATTAATCACAATAATAAACGTATCCCAGGAGTCCGGTGATACTGGTAATGGTATCGAAATGTTCATCGTGATGATAGACATGAATGTATTTTCCATCCTTAAAGTCTTTCCCTCGAAACAACAGAGGCCCACGCATTTCTTGAGGGTGCACTTTCAAGGTGTAGCGTGGAGCTAGGACATCTTGCAATGTTTGCATTTCAGGAATGCCACAGGGTGTGTCTTTGGACAGGCCGGCTTGTTGTAACAGGAGTTCTGCTTCGTTTCGTTGTTTGGCTCGGTCCGATTGTCGAATAGTTTTCCAGGCTCTTTTCCATTCTGCCGTGTCGTTCTTGTTGGCATAGGTTCGTCCCACCACGATGGCCCTGGCTAAACACATCTGGTCTTGAGGGTTGTGAATTCGGACGAGACTCTTTTTGGTGCTGCGAAGGTCGTTCACCAATAAGACTTTTTTGCGGCCAGTCCCTTGAGGAGGAGAGATGTGGGTCATGTCCAGTGTGGCTTTTCCATCGGTGATGTCAAACTGGTCATTGGATTGTTGCACGTGTTGAATCTTGTCCATGACTTTGGAAGCAGTCAATTCTGCAGGGCTGCTAAACTCGATCCAAGCAGGGGATTTCAAGCCGTCGTGTTGTATGAAAAGTCTCAAGCGATCGTCTTCTTTGGGTTGACATTGTCGCTTAAGTGTGGTGAGCAAAGAATCCCACATCTCGGTTATGAACCCTTCTGCTTTCTCTAACGGTACTTCGGACTTGAAATCTTTAAACTTCACCGTGTATTTGTAAGCCGTGGTTCTAAATTTTCTAGAGGGACGCTTTTCCGTCTCTTGAATGGAATAGTACTTTTCAGGGTTGACTAAGGGTGGTGAACTTTATTTAGAGTGTTTTGATTCTGGTTCGCTCATGTCCTCTTCAAAATCACTGGCATGAATTTGTGCCAAGACTTCAGCCCTGATACGAGGCGATAGATCGCGTTTCTGCCTCTTACTTTCTTCTTCTTTCTTCTCAAATGAATTGGATCGTTTCATCTTGATAGCAAAACGTCAAATGACTAAAGTTTAAACACCATGGACTAATTTATAGTCATGGCAGACCAGCGTATATAAAAGGGTGTGTGTCTTGTCCTTTCACTATTCATTTCACTCTCAAACCGAGCACAACGATGGAAGAGACTACCCAGATGGAACGTTTCATCAGAGCTTTGCGAGGGGTCATTAGAAAATTCTCTTCAGACCAGCCGACGGACTACTCTCCTTCCTTGCGAGATAAAAGTCAAGATACTTGCTATATCTGTCAGAAGAAAGGGCATTGGTCTTCAGAGTGTCCAGACCGTCAAAAAAGAAAAAAAGGGGTTAGAAAAGACAAAAGTCAAGATACCTGTTATTATTGTCAAGAAAAAGGACATTGGTCTCCAGATTGCCCCAAAAAGAAACAAGAGGAGTCAGAAGAAGAGAGGAATTCTTCAGAGGAAGAAGAAGAGGAGGAAGAAAGCAGACAGGTGAAGAAAAAGAAACAGGAGAAGAAAAGAAGAAGGGAAGAAAGTGAGGAGGAAGAGGAGGAAAAGACTGTGACGGTGAAGAAATTCAAAAAACAGAGAGACTAAACAATGAGACAGAAGAAGTCTATGAACTTTTTAAAGTGCTCTGTTGTGAATTGTGAATTGGATTGTAAATATTTATAAAAGAATAAATTAGGTATAAAAAGGTAAGTGTCTTTGGGTTTTGATTTTAAAATAAGAACGTACACTCACACATTCATGCACACGTACTATAGGGGTAAAATGTTGTTTTTTTTTCTTTTGAGTTATTGGCAATTGAAAGTCTATCTCTTTTCGATAGACGTGGGTGGCCCTGAAAAGGGCCTTTTTTTTTTTTTTTTTTTTTTTTTTTGGTTTAGGGGTCAGTTTAAACAATCAACTTTAAGTGTCTTAAGCCTTTGCCACGGCCAAGTCCTACTTCTGGACTGCGTACTGTTGTTGTTGATGATGATGATGATGATTTGGTTGAAATCACTAAGGGTGGCACGGTTGGCTTAGTCACAGGGTTGGAGTGTTTAGCTCGGGAAGGTCGTATTCTCTTCGGTCGTAATAAAGAAGTCTGATACATTTGTTTCAGACTTCTTAACTCCGCTAAAATGTCTAACAGTACCGTGACCGTTTGATTTTTTGTTTCTTTGCTGCCGCTTCTTCTTCTTGTTGTTTTTTTCTTACCTCTTCTTCTTGCTGTTGTTGCTGTAGGAGAAAAGCTTGTTCCGCTTCCTTTTGCTGTTGTATAAATTTCTCCAATTCTTCTTTCTGTCTCTGTCTAAAATTCTCCACGTGCGGTAATGAAGGTGACGAAGGTTCCGGAACAAATTCTTGCGAGGTAAGAAAATCCACAAAATCCCAATGTACCTCTTCTGAAAGTAAGTCCGGGTTCCCTTGTGTAGTCTCCACTGCTGGTGCACCCCAATTTATCGTTTTCTGAGTTTCTGTCATGTTGAATAACTGTCGCATGAATTGACTGCGCACAGGCGCTAGCGAATCTATATAGACCACGTGACGTCACAGACTGCTCTCTTCGGATTGGATGCGGGCTGACTGAATTTTGTAACGCGTGTTTGGATTGGTCAACAAACTCAATCCGTTTCAATCCTTTCTCTCCCTATAAATAAGTGCAGTTCACTGCATTCCTTCACTTGTTCTCGGCGCCTCAACATGTGGACCGATGTGCAATCTTCTACGCTTGTGTCAACGATGATGTTCAGGACGGACATACCGATGTATGTCCGATCCGAGTGGACAGTTGTCCATAGGACCGCCACAAGCCTATGGATACGTAGGATTTACGTGGAGAGGCAAGGATGCCTCAAAAGAGTTTTAGTCTATGGACCTACCATTAGACGAAGCCTAAGACGAAGAAGATGTTGCAGATGCCCTTTATGTTAAGGGCATATTAACATAAACCCATAGGCCCTTTTCAGGGCCACTCCAATCTCTCGAAAAGAGATAGACTTTCAATTGCCTACCCCTTTGTTTTATTTTTTTATTTTTTTTAAAAAAAAATAGAGACCCCTCCCTGTTTCAATTTTTTCCCCTGTTCCATTTCCATAGACCCATCAGGTCGGGACCTTATTAAAATAGGGTCCCGACCCTGTTCCATTTCCCCTTGACGCTCAACAGACCCACAATTTATTCCCATGTTAATTTCCCATTGACGCCAAAGTGACCCAGGGGTTTTCGTAATGTTAAATTTCCCTTGACGCCAAAGTGACCCAGGGGTTTTCGTAATGTTAAATTTCCCATTGACGCCAAAGTGACCCAGGGTGTTTTTTAATGCTAATTCCCCTTGACGCTAAAGTGACCCCATTCACTACTTGCGTGTAAAAATTTGACAATTGTATTTATATTCTCAATAATATTTAACAGAACACAAAATACTTTGCTATACGTATAATTGGAAAAAACACAGAAATCATGCATGAAAAGAATGCTGTTCTTAAATTTGTCAAAGGTTTAATTCATTATTTTTAATTCCTCTGTTGCCAGCGGCATGAACGCGAGTGTAGTTAATGCTATCTGAAAGTGCACCAGTGTGGTTGCTACTCCTTATAAAGTTAACCAACTAACGATGCTCCCTTCTTCATGTTGATTGCAATGCTTTACGTGTTCGACGATCAATATGAATAAAGGGGTGTCTTTCGATTCCTGTTTAACTTCATGCTTAACTTTTTTCTCTTTTCCTTCTACTAGCATAAGCGTGGGCATCACTTTTTGATCCCACTAAGCGTTTTAAACTTGCGTATTTATTTAGTTGTGGAGTTGAAAACTAGTTATCTTCTATTCCATTCTATGCCATATTCGCAGCCCCTTCTGTCATCCTCTTGGGAGCTGTTGCTATTTTTTTTTTGTTCTTCTCACAGTCATTTTGTCGAACAGTTGATACCACTGCCATTTTTTCTTCTTCTATTTCTGACAAATCTGGTTGATTCATGAACGACTGTAATTATTTTTCTTATCATGACATCCGGGTGAGATTAGAATTAGTAGGTAAATGAGGTGTCCGTTGTTTTTAGAAATAACAGAGTTGCACCCATCGTTTGTTATGAACTAAATTCATTTTTCATCCTTCCATAAGATCCAAGAGCGCAATCATGGTGTCGTTCCAGAAAAACTAAAAGCATGGAGAAGACTTAGAGTTTACCTTTTTCATGACATTGATGTAATGATTAATTACAAATCATAGATCGCACATGTATGATTAAAAGGTGTAATTGGACATTGTTTTCTCTCCACTTATCAAACAGTTCAGAAATCCGTTATCTGTGTAAATAGTAACAATTATTCCTTATCTTATCTTGTGTTGATTGTGCTGAGGTTTATATATATATATATATATATATATATATATATATATATATATATATATATATATATATATATATATATATATATATATATATATATATATATATATTTGTGTGTGTGTGTGTGTGTGTGGAGGCGGTCTTTTTCTTCTTCACCGTGTTAGACTGTGAACCTGCTGCACCTCTGTTCATTTCGGTTTTAATATCTGCTCATTGGTTTCAGAATGATTTGCTCCTTAGTCTGAGTTGAGATTCTTGGATCAGCCAGTTCTGACAAAGCTACTACATTGTTTAGCAACGTTTTACTTGATGTGGTACGTAATAAACATGATGCATAGTAGCCAACGATGTGCTATAGTAAACTATAGTAAAACGTATTTTGAGACTAGGTTCTAAAAAAGATTTTGCGATTAATGGCATTCAGAGCACAAATTAATTTGGCAAAGATTATGAAGATGCAATGACGTCTTGTTGAATACTGTTCGAGACAGAAAAGCGAATAATAATAATTTAATTATTGTTGCTGCTTTGATTGTTTGTTTTTTTTGGGGGGGGGGTCCTTTAGCTTTTCGTTTTGTTTAGACTGGCAAAAATTATGAAGGTGACATGTAATTGATCTTACACCTACAATGAAACAAATTTGTACGATGTAACAAATAATCGAGAGTGGTGGGTTTGAATTCATACATATATGGCGACTGAGTGTCATTGACATTACCACAGTTTGGCCAAGATATTCCTAACTGTTTGACTAGCACTTGAATTTATGATTTGTCTCTTGGACTTTGTTGAAATAAATTTCGAGCGATGTTGAAAGTACAAGCATTATGGTAATGACCTTTCGTCCGAACCAAAGTTTAATTTGCTTTTTGTCTTCTACTAAGATGTCTTCTAATATAATAAGTTGTATTTAACTAAAGTCAGACTCGATCTCGTGGTCTTAGACAGGAATTCCTTCTACAAACAAAATTGGATTATCCTTGACCTTCTTTCCATGATTCTCCTTGACCTTCTTTCAGTAACGCCTAAGCCAATTGTCAATCTTTGTAACACCATATGATATATTGTTCAATTAATTGTATAAAATTCGATTTTGCATGGACCACAAGGTCAAGCAATCAATATGTTATTGGGAATGTGAAGATACAGTACCTCCCAGCTGTGACTCTCTAACGTTTCGTCGATCAGTTTGAGAAAGGAGGATGCAGCCATAACGTTCAAGATGTGTTTATAATTCGTAGATTCGTTCAATGACATTGAGAAATTTTTATATAGATTGTTTGCAGGTTTAATTTGTCATTGTGGAAGAACATCAACAAATATTTACATTTTTTAAAAACAACACAAAGATCATATCTTTCTTTCATTCTGTCATCAATCACACACTATGCCTTTGGCGTAAGCAGCTACCTCTTCTTTCCAAATGTCGTGTTTATAAACAATTCTTGGTAGAATGAAAAGTGAATATGGCATCACGACGAATGCATTCTTCACGCGGTGGTACACAAATCGTCATTATGCGCAATACTTTTAACACAATGTCTTCTGAACAGATGAAGTTTTCGTGGTCATGACTTTGCATTTACTGTTCATATATTTTTGCCACTGCTGGAAAACGTAATCCAAGAAATAAAGTCAACCCCTATATATATATATATATATATATATATATATATATATATACCACCACCACAACCAGACGTCGTCCAACATTCAAATGAATTGTCTCGTCTTGTGTAATGAGTTCTTTTAAAAGCACTCGGTTATCCACATAGTCTTGAACACTGTGATTGACTTCCTTCCATGGAATCTGGTGTTACACTGAAGGTAAATGTCTTAACTTTACAGTGTCTTTTCAACGTCTGACCATTTCAACACTTTAACAATAAGAAGTCATTTATAGCACACAGATACCAATGAATAAAAAAAAGTCTATGCCATTTCGGATACAATGTCTCGCAGCTCAGGAGGTAGATTCTAAATGTACTCTTCTAAACTGGCCATTTACAGATATGCTAAATTGGTGCCACACAGATGGCAAAAGACGAGGCAGTGAAAGCCTTATATGCACGCACAATTTTATGCCTGTCATAGTCTTTCCCAAAAATCGGTCTTCTTATATTATGGAAATAGCCACTTGATTGTGTCAGTCCGTATACTTTACATTTATTATGAAATTCTTCTTTTGTTTCTGTACTGGTACACGTAATGTTTAGGTTCACCTCCAGCAACAATCTAAATAGTGTATTTAAGATGTTCATCGGTCCAAACTCATAAATGTTCGTCTTCGATGCAAGGATGACAGCTTTCATGGCGATCCATGTACATTCGGCCATCGATATGAAAGGCAAGCACGAAATCTCCTAAAGGTTCCAAGACCAAATACAATTTAGAACGGCTATTGGCTGTCAACAGTCGTGTGTTACAAACTCTATAACGTTTTCGTAAATCACCATAATCAACATGTGTTTAATCAATTTTCCTTTCTATTTGATGAGTTGAGATCCACCAAATAGTCCGTCTTTGACAATATTGGAGGCTGAGACTACATTATCCAGAAACAAATTATTATGACTTTTGCACACCATCTTGTTCCTTCCTTCTAAACGACGTTGTCGGCACCGTTCTTTGAATTCCTCTTGGTCTTCTTGAGTATTATACCAAGAAAGGCAACTGACAGCTTCTTGTTTCAAGTTCAGAAATTCGTTGACGTATCCTGAAAAAGATCATGTACTCGGGTCGTCCTCCACGTTTGTATTGTTCTGTGGTATGAAAATGCCAAATATCGTACAATTTTAGCAAGCGGTATCTGTGATCGAGAGCATGAAACGATTAGATACTCACCCATATTCCTGCCAAGACTCGTTCTTCCTCATCGTGTCCTCAAAGATGGTCTTGATTTCACGTTTCAACACGCGTACGGCATAAAGGAGACATCAGTGATTAGGTGAAATAGAATGGTACATTTTCATTGGTGGCAAAACTTGAAATATGGTGAATCTGTTCAATGTCCACGTGTTCTATCCAAATTTCAGGATGACCATTTGTTAATCCAACATATTTATGCAACTAAGCTTACATAGAACACACATCAACACAAGTGATTAGTCCTCCTTGTGATGCATCCACTTGGTACAACAAGCGTGTCGTATCGTTCGTCCACCAAACAAACTGTCGTGTTGATTTAAAAGTTTGATGTCCGCCACCTCGTAATCTTCAATGACACTTTTAAATTCTAGATCAATTTTTATACGTTGATCATAGTCGTATACAGACATTTCTATCACCAAGTATCCTTGAGTTTATACATTCTGGCGTCGTTGATATGTTTGATCGTATAACGTTTTTGTTGTGAATTCTGGACTAGGATTTTTCAGATCTCGTTGAGGATAACAAACAGGGCAACCAAGAAATAATCATCCCTGAAATTAGAGAACCGTCTGCGGATTTTCTAATTCCCAACCATCCACAGAAAGATTTCCAATTTTCTTTTCTCCACCGTTGTTGGCATGCTGTATCGACTTATTCTGAGTTTCACACAGGTAATAGAACCAGAGCAATGCATTGGATATTATCGACAGCAGACTGATAGATAAGTCTTGGATAGCATGATAGCTAGATTGGTTTCGAGCGTGAACTTCTCTCGGTAGCCTATCTGCACGCTTTGGTAATGGTAGAAGCTTCCTTTACGGGATCGATACCCTCGTGATCCATAAACAATTCTCAAATGTTGCACAGCAACGTCGTAAAATGTCCACATCGGATAGGTAATATTTCAATGTTTCTTCTTGAAGATCACATGATCTGAAGCATGACTTTGGTAACAAACAAGCGTAGAAAGCTACTCGTTGTTCTGTTCGCAAATCGTCGGGGTCGTAGTAGCGAATTTCGGGCAAATGAGGTAGCACGACATGTGGATTAGGTACTGAATTTAAAAGTGTAGAATATAACCTTTAGCAATTTCTTTGATTCCAAATGTTTATGAATTATTCTCAAAGCATTATTTGTGTGATCTTTAATCTGTACGTTTCCCAATTCCCTGTAAATGATACCGTCTCAGTTCACAGTTACTGCGAAGAATTCGATTCCTTCTTCAGAATAATATTTCAATTGTCCGTCATATCACCAGAAATCGTAGGCAGTTCATGTGCCGATAGATTTTTTCTTCGTCGTCGTTGAGATGTAAACTCTAAATCAACAACAGGACGAGAGACCCGAATTATCCTTACTCGTCCTCCTTGAACAACGTTACATTCCCGGCAGTATTGAAAAAAAAAGTTATTGAATACAGTCACTGCAAGTGTAACTTGCCACATGAAAATTAGGGATGTGGATTCCAGTTTCTTGTGAACTTTCACACTTTAAAAAGATCAAATCTGGATGTCTCTTATTATTCTTGTCTTGTTCGTCATTAATTACTTCATAGAGTTCATTGTCATCCTTGTATGTATCACCCTTGACTGATGTTGACAATTTGGTCGCATAAACGACATCTTTTCATCGCTAGACAAAAACAAATTTTGTTTATTCGTTCAAACAAGATGACCACAAGTGTTGCACACTCGCAATCATTTGCAGACACTCTTCTGCTGTTTGAGTTATTTCATGCAATGTCGCTCGTAACAGGCTGAATTGACGAACGTTCCTTGCAATTCATGCAATGAATTCTCTCTTTTCTTTTAAGAATGCATGGTCTAGAAGATAACCTCTCGCGAAATCTCTCTCGACAATGAAAATGGTGCTCCCAGCTGTTAAATCCTTGGTCATATTTCTTGCAATAATACCAGGATCCATTAAATCATGTCATAGTGGCAATAACATCAAAATGATAGTGATTATGATAAAAGTGAAATGTATTTTCATTCTAAAAAGTCTAGTCCTCCAAACAAGACATTTCCACTAACTGCTTGCACTTTCAACATGTAAGGAGGAGCCAGCACGTCACGAAGTTTTTGCGTTTCAGGAAATCCACACATGGTCTCTTTGTAAATATTTGCTTGCTGAAAACAAATTTATATTTTATTCGTTGTTGTGGTCTGTCAGATCGTCTCATATTTTTACATTATCGTTTCTATTTTATACACTATCTTTTTTCTCTGCTTGAGTTAGACCAACTACAATAACACGAGCTGCAAACGTTTGGTTGTCAACCTGGATGAAAATTGTTTGGGTCCATCGAAGTTAATCCGCTGATTAAACTTTGCGTCGACCGAAACCTTTTGGAGATAAAAGGTATGTCAGGCGAAGAGTGGATTTTCCATCGGTCATTTCAGATTCATCGTCGTAATGTTGGACTTGCTGACTTTTGTCCAAGATTTTGGAAGATGTATAAACTCGAGCCACATAGAATACTCAAAACTGTCTTGAGTAACAGATCTTTAGCTTGACATTTATTTCTGTAACATTGGCTTGGATAAGTCCTAATGTAAACAGCTTCTTTCTCTGCTTTAATTTTTACTTGGATAAGTCCTAATGTAAACATCTTCTTTCGCTGCTTTAATTTTGACCTGAACGCCTTAAATTTCACTGTGTACGTGTAAGCCGTCGTTCTAATGTTTCTGGAACTCATTTATTGGGTCGGCCGAATGAATGTATCTTCAAGGGATACCCAACAACTCTCCATGTTTTGCAGTGGAAGTGGAGGGTGTTGGCTCAGATCCACTACTGACGTCTTCATAATAGTTTTCCTCAACTTGAGCTAATAATTCTTTCGACGTATGAACCGAAAGAGAACATGGTCGTATGTTCTTGAGTTCTTCTGGTTTCTCGTTTGAAAAGCTTTGTCTTCTGATGAATAAAAGTTTGATTTGATTTCGGTAAACAATCCATCTCTTTAGAGAGAGAAACCTAATCCTAATAGAATACACTCATTCAGTTTTTATCAGTGAAGATGAAACGGTCACAAATGACCACACTTTTCGTCAAAGATTTACAGTGTCATGCAAAAGTATAATTCCAACAAGACGTCTGACAACTCTTCACGAGATAGTAGTAAAAGCGGAGATACCTACTATGTCTGTCAAGCAAAATGACACTGGGTTTCAGAATGTCCACGATGTCAATACAAATGAGCCACTAAGTCAGTAGAAAGAGAGACAAGATTAAATACACCTGTTACCGTTGTCAATACAAAAAAAGTTGGTCTCTGCAGAGTGTTCCAAGGAAAAAGAGAACATAGAGGGTTTTATCGTTCAGCATAAACAGAAGAACCCATTCGAGAAGAAAATTCGGAAAGGTGAGATCACCAGAAGAAAGCGAAAGATAAGAACTCACACAAGTGAACCACCAAATGGACTTGTGTGATGTTAAATGAAACTCCATTAAGATTTTTTATTCAAGAGAATATATGTAAAACGCAAAAGTGAACTTCTATCCTGAATTATTATTGTTTTTGTGTGGACATAAAAAATCTTTCCATATTCATCGGTGCAGGATAAGAAAATTCCACGTTTTCGACCACACGTTTGAAATCAGATCGAAAGAAGATACAGATAAGAGTGATGAAGTAGACTTTTAAGGAGCAATGAACTGCATACAAGAATCCTGAAGTAATTGAATTACTTGTTTTGTGTGCTTCATTTTCGTTGTTTTTCCGAATTTTATTTCTAAGCACTGTAAAACAAGGTGTAGAAAACGAGACTCTGAAAACAAAGCTCAAATTACACATGTTGAAACACAATGAAAGCCGAGTAAACACGGTAGTAGAATGCCTTTCTTTCTATTACTATCCGTGCTCTCATACCCCCCAAAAGGATCTAGGATGAAATCAAATGTAAATATAAATAGTGCATTAACCATCATAAGTACTATTTAGACTGAAGTGGAGTTTTTTAAAAATATTTTTTTCCAATCGTGGGGAAAACAAAATAAACCAAGATGTTTCTCGATGGGTTAATTGTTTTATTCATCCTCCCTTTTCTTTGTTAAATTACGTTTTGGTTTACATACATGTACAAATGAGGTTCTGTAGTTAGTATGACGCCACTAATCGTGGAGGATTGTCACATAGTGTGAGTGAAGGAAATGACTAATCAGTTAAAATATGTTACGGAGACATACTGTATTTTCCTTTAATTATATCCGCTCCGCTGGCCTAGTGGTTAGAGCGTCCGCCTCGAATGCGGAAGGTCGGGGGTTTGATCCCCGGCCGAGTCATACCAAAGACTTATAAAAATGGTACTAACAGCTGCCTCGCTTGGTGCGCAGCATCGGCCTGGTGTCAGGATAATGTGACTAGGTGGGACATCATGCTACATGTCTGCGGCATGATGCCCCAGTGCTAGACATCACTATAAATTGTCACACTACAGACATCGTAGCGATACGACTGAAAAAATGTTAAAGCTATGTTAAACACACACACACTTTAATTGGAAAACGCAACGATGCATTCAGCTGTAATTTTGAGCGTATCGATTTCATCTTATCAACGGTTAAGGCTGGTGTACATGAATGTTCAAAAATAGCAATAGAAACTAAAGTGTAAATAAGCAGCTTAGCGTAAATAAGTAGGACACAATACACTGATCTTCCACTCAGATTATCAAACCAGTAAGTGATGTCATAGTCATCCTCGAAGGACAAAAAATAAGTCTTATTCATCCTCGAAGGACGAACAACAACTATATATATATATATATATATATATATATATATATATATATATATATATATATATATATATATATATATATAGTGTGTGTGTGCGTGTGTGTAAATACGTATGTACTCATACTCAAGTGTGTAATATAGAAATTGGTGTTTATGGTCGGCATGAGTCGACTGTGAAAATTGGAAATACTCTGTGTCTTTAATTCGCGATTATAAAAGTCAGATTTTTACGTTTATTATGCACACGAAACAACAACAGCAACAAAATCACGGAGCAAAAAAAAAGAAAAAACACAAACCACAATATAAGTACATTTTCTGTTCAGTTCAATTGCAATTATTATGTTGTTGCTTCAACCGAAAGTAATTTAGCTAAGTTGACCACCTAATAGTGAAATCATTCTTGTTGGTCGTAGACAAGTTGGGAAAAGGAAGTCACTTGAAGCTTGTCTTGTTATACATAAAAGAATCTCTGACCTGTTTTAAAAAAGATGTCATGGACGATAGACCTCAATGAAACGCAGAAATACAAACTTACGTGTACATTTGAAAGGTATATCCAGGGACGTCATTTCAACATTTTTCGGGGGGGGGGGGGTAGAGCAAAACTGGGGGGGGGGCAAAACTTGACGGGCTTGTTAATTTTCGTATATAGGCTACATCAATTTTACAGCACATGCCAATTCGGGGGGGGGGGATCCCCCCCCCGCCCCCATGTCCTTGGGTATATCTCTAAGTGATTCTGCTTGTTAGCTATTTGGCTATTCATTAATTTCAAAGTCTGTCAATCTCTCTATCTTTCTCAAACGATCAGAATTTTACGCGGCAGTTCGATTTGCCTCATTTCACTCAGGACACTCCTTTCATGAACTGTTAAGCTTGTTATCAATAGTTTTCAACCCAAATTGATGATTTGATATTAAATCTGTTTTTGTTTATCTCGTAAAGGCATACATCAGTTATTGTATAGCCTGTCTTGCGCTGAGAAATGGCGCTAACCCCAAACTAAGAATAACAACAACATACATCATTTTTACAGCATCTCGTGCTCCAGTTGAAGTATGGCTGTAAAACAAATAATTCATTAAAAACACGAACAATACCCGCAACGGAGTGAATAAAAGCGAAGAAAAGAAAAGAAAATAAAAAATAAAAAAAACAAACAAACAGAACATTAACAATAACGTGATCACTTATTTTATAAGACCAATCGTGAAAGCGCTTAATATCCGGAAATCTATGTAAATGTACAAACTCGCTAGTATGAGGAGTCCAACTAAGACACTGCACACTGCGCCGGTAGATTTGGCGTTATAGTTTGCCAGGAGTAATCACTAAAAGAAACAACATAGACCCTGGTCTGCATGCTCATTTTGTTATGGCAGATCAGGATCTTTGTTGTTTGCATGTATATAAAATATTAACGACAAGGATCTCATTATCAATACGGAATTTTCCCTGCAGCCTATATCACACCATCCCATTTTGTAGCTCAAAGCTTCAGTATTCTCGTCTGCCTTGTACGATACGTCGCTGGAAATAGTAACTATATACAATGATGTCACTTTTATTATTATCGGGTGGGTGGGTGGTTTTTAAAGTAGTAGTAGCTCTAATAAACTGATTGGGGTTTCAGGCAGTTTAACAATTTCGTCTTCATAGCTGTCCTCATTTATATTTTTAAAACACTTACACACTGACCCATAATCTTGTGCAGATGTTGCACATTATGATCGCTCCACCTGGAAGAGTATCATCCATACTGGAGCAACAGACTGATCTTAGGAGAATTGCAGAGGCAGTGCAGAACCATGAGCAAAGTAAATTTTATAACTGCAGCAAATCCATTGTTGACAAAGCGGCATCTCCTGTCAAGGTTACCACAGACAGTTCAGAGCACAAATTGGCCTTATCAGTATCAGCCACTCACGTACTCAGATTATCAAACCAGTAAGTGATGTCATAGTCATCCTCGAAGGACAAAAAACAAGTTTTGGTCATGAAGGACGAACAACAACAACATTATGTTTGTGTGTGTGTGTAAATACATATGTACTCATACTCAAGTGTGTAATATAGAAATTGGTGAACAATTAATCAAGAAGACCTATATTTTGACATGTTTATGGTCGGCATGAGTCGACTGTGAAAACTGCACATACTCCGTATCTTTAATTCGCGATTATAAAAGTCAGATTTGTATGTTTATTATGCACACGAAACAACAACAGCAAGAAAATCACGGAGCAAAAAAAAAACACAACAATATAAGTACATTTTCTGTTCAGTTCATTTGCAATTATTATGTCGTTGCTTCAACCGAAAGTAATTTAGCTAAGTCGACCACTTAATAGGAAAATCATTCTTGTTGGTCGTAGACAAGTTGTGAAAAGCAAGTCACTTGAAGCTTGTGTTGTTATACATAAAAGAATCTCTGACCTGATTTTAAAAGGATGTCATGGACGATAGACCTCAATGAAACGCAGAAATACAGACTTACGTGTACATATTGAAAGGTATATCCAGGGACATCATTTCAACTTTTTCGGTGGGGTAGGGTGGAGGCAAAACTTGATGGTGGGACGAAAAACTTGATTGGGGGTGGGCAAAACTTGACGGGCTCGTTAACTTTCGTATATAGACTACATCAATTTTATAGCACACGCAAATTCGAGGGGGGGGGGGCAAATGCCCCCTGCCCACCCACATGACGTCCCTGGGTATATCTGTAAGTGATCCTGCTTGTTATTTCAAAAATAAGTTTAAGCTCGGCTATTTGGCTATTCATTAATTTCAGTCTGTCAATCTCTCTATCTCTCTCAAACGATCAGAATTTTACGCGGCAGTTCGATTTGCCTCACCTCACTCAGGACATTCCTTTCTTGAACTGTTAAGCTTGTTATCAATAGTTTTCAACCCAAATTGGTGATTTGATATTAAATCTGTTTTTGTTTATCTCGTAAAGGCATACATCATTTATTGTATAGCCTGTCTTGCGCTGAGAAATGGTGATAACCCCAAAGTAAGAATAACAACAACATACATCAGTTTTACAGCATCTCGTGCTCCAGTTGAAGCATGGCTGTAAAACAAATAATTCATTAAATTCGGAAATATATGTAAACGTACATACTCGCTAGTATGAGGAGTCCAACTAAGACACTGCACACTGCGCCGGTGGATCTGGTGTTTATAGTTTGCCAGGAGCAATCACTAAAAGAAACAACATAGACCCTGGTCTGCATGCTCATTTTGTTATGGCAGATCAGGATCTTTGTTGTTTGCAGTTTTACTCGACTTATAAACGAATATATACGGTATATGTATATAAAATATTAACGACAAGGATCTCAATATCAATACCGAATTTTCCCTGCAGCCTATATCACACCATCCCATTTTGTAGCTCAAAGCTTCAGTATTCTCGTCTGCCTTGTACGATACGTCGCTGGAAATAGTAACTGTGAACAATGATGTCACTTTTATTATTATCGGGTGGGTGGGTGGTTTAAATGTTGTACATGCATTCCACTAGACCGATAATTCTGTCCCCATAACGTTTCTTTTCTCATCTACTTGATGTTCGTTATTGGTCGAAGACCAATATATATATATATATATATATATATATATATATATATATATATATATATATATATATATATATATATATATACACACACACACACACACACACACACACAAATTTGTCCGTCTTGCATTTCACGTGCTGATTATAAATAATATTATACGCATTTCGATACAAGCATCGGACTAAAACGTCGGATTCTCATTGGGTGATTTCGCAGGAAGTAGATCTGCAAAGCAGCTTTTGAACCAGACACAAGTTGTATAGACACACGTGGGAGAGATAACAGACCTGCGATACATACACATTCTAATACATCAGAAATCTGCTTTTTTATCATAGCGCCTACCACATCCTTGACCTTCCATCAGGCGTATCCATCTGAATTTGGCAGCAGATACAGCTACTATCCAGAACTTGGCACTGGAAATCCAAGTCACGAACATTTGGCATTGGAATTGTATAATTCAGTAACATTTAGCACTGGACTTGTCTAATTCAATAACATTTGGTACTGACCTGTCAAATTCCCTAACATTTAGCACAGAAATATACATCTCCTTGACCTCATTATTGAACATGTATATCTCCCAGATATGGGGGCCCCGAGCGACCGAGTACTCTCCACTGCCATCCCACCTCTGTCCGAGTACTTTCGAGTCTATCTCGGCTAATATGGATATGGGAGAAAGCTTGCCAGTAGCTTCCCGTGAGTCGGTGGTTTCGTACGATACGTCGCTGGAAATACCTGAGTTTTTCCCGGTTTATTCCTCCACCATTCATACTGGCCGCCATTGTATAAGCAATCGTGTACTGAAAAATTGCGATAAACCCACAAAACCAACAACCTCCCGGACACAGCTTCGTATTTTTCAAAGGGGCCATGAAGGACTCACGGTACTAATTCCACTCCATTGGTAAACATATGGAAACACTGTCATATTCAAAGTTCAATAACTTAAAATTTATGGGTGCTGATAATGACACCTATAATTTTTTGTGCACATCTAACCTTGGTGCAAGCTTATGTGTGGAGAACACCATATGACCCGCGGCAATTTGTTTACATACATGTGCATGAAACACGTGTTATTGATTCTGCACCAAATGAATCAGGTGCTACTTTCAGTATTGAGTACTCCTGAGTCAAGCCTGTAAAATTGCCAAAATTGCATCAGTAGAAATTTGTCAATATTTTTTTTTTACATTACATATAGGATAAGCTCTCAAAAGATATTTTTCCTAAAATTTTAATTTTCATTATTAACCAATTATGGACCACCAAACCTGTAAATACTCTATTATTTCTTCACCCATTTCTAGACTGGTTCACAGTTCTTCCGTATAATTAGTACCGTGTGTCCAGAAGAGTCTGACATGAGCCACTACTTTATCTTCACAACTCTGATACCGATTACGTGATTAGATAATATATGTACCCAATAAATGTACCCCAATAAATGTACCCCAATATATTCCAGTTCTTGTTGTTGTTGTTGTATGGTTTAACGCCATTTTTCAGCACACGATAGGCGATGCATGGCGGCCAGTATTAATGGTGGAGGAAGAACCCGGGAAAACCCCGGAAAGAACCACCTTCCCACGAGAAGCTACTGGCAAGCTTTCTCACATACCCACATTGGCTGAATCCAAGACTCGAACCCACGCAGACAGAGGTGAGATGGCAGTGATCCGTAACGGACAGCGCTTTAGACCACTCGGCCACTCGGGGCCCAATTCCAGCATGGTAAAGTACACAGTGTAAGAATTAATCCAAATGATGTTATCGTTGAAAATGAAACAATCCTAATGATGAGAAAATAATCATGATTTATGTTGATTATTCTTGATTTGTCTATGATGAATAAGTTATAACTGATATATTTCACACACACACACACATACACACACACACATATATATTCACAAGTATAATGATTTTTAAATGTTATAATGGCGATTTGTTCAAATATGCATAAGCTGTTTTAGTTTCTTGCAATTAATAATAGTGCATACATGCATTTTTTTAAAATCCAATTTATTAATTTTGGAATTTGTTGTCACAAAAGTTTGACAGATACTTAGCAGATTCAATGATCAGTGATTCAGGATGAATGTCATGTCTATCAATATTATTATCTTCAGGCCAGTTGCTAGCAAGTCTTGCCAAATTCAAACTCAAATGAAAATCAGAGACGCATGCATCTTTCTCTGTTTGGGTAAGCGATAGAATAGTCTTACGTAGACAGAAATTATGCTTTCTCGAAACCAGACTATCATAACATTCCTCTCATTCTGACGTGCTTGTATCGTATATTATTTAGACTGACATCCCCTGTAACTGTATTTTTCAGGGGAAAAAAAATCAACGGTTGGCATATTAAAATATTTAAAGATTTATGTGTCATCATGGTGCAACTGGATTTTTCTAAGGAGCCAGTGATACAAAACGCACTCTAGACTGAACCACGAAATTCACTAACCTGACCTTTGAATGAGACACATCTACCCCTTACCCTGGCGCCAGACATAGCTACCTTCCTGACCATGACACTGACCAGTATCTTCCTCCCAGACCTTAGTGCCAAATATATCCCTTGACCTGACCTTAGCATATGATATATTTACTTCCATGGCCTTATTACCAGACAGATCTACTTATTTTACCATAGCATTAACGCAGGACGTACCTCCTTCCATGAAATTAGAACACAATTCTAATAGCACTGGAGACATCTTTCTAGCAGTACATCGGCCAAAGCAAAGACACATGATATATCTACTTTCTTTGACCATATATGGGGACTTGTCCATCTCCCTGTACATAGCAAACATACATTTTTTACTCTAGCAATGTACACACACACACACACACACACACACACACACACACATGCATGCATACATACATACATACTTGACTTAATCACTTGACATATATACCTTCCCTACATCATGACTGGAAATATCTACCTTCTCTGACCACAGTACTGGATATACCTACCACCCTGTCTTTAGTACCGAATATATCTACCTCCAAAAGATGGCACCAGGCACCTTTAGAGGAGATAAACCAGTTTTCTTGACAAAGGGACATAATAACTTTTGTTATTAGCACGAGACATATCTAACTCCCTTGATCTTAACACCAGAGTTTAAAAGTTATTCACTGGTAAACTTACAGATTTGTTTGAGGATATAATTGATAAAGAAATGGGATAAAGAAAACGATATTTTAAGTTTGGTCATATTAAGAAGGTGACTTGAACGATTACGATTTTTCCCTTGCCTAAGCCATATTCAAAGATAAAGGTATAAGCTATATCTGTTGAAATAAAAAAAAGTTCATTATTACAATCAGCGCATTTTTTAATGTGAATTTATTTCTTTAATTTGGTGTCAGAAGTATTATTCTATATAAAACCGTGACTCTCAGCTTTGGAGAGGGATATTATACTCAGTAAAATGGTATAATTTTAGCACCAAATAGTAGCAGAAACAACAACAGTTATTCATGTTTACATGATGCCAGTGAAATGAATTAAAAAAACTAACTAAAAATGGTGTTGCTTTCGATTTTGATAATTTCTTCTTTTCATGCCTGCCGTGTATTTAGTTAGGCTAGTGTAAAACCAAATGATCTTAAATGTTTAATGCAACGACTAAATCAGAATACCCCATCCCCGCTAAAAAGAAACATGTACACAAGTACAGATCTATTAAAAATTAAACGTACCTTAGGGTCAACATACAAACAAGTTATTATGGTCAAAATTGCATTGGCATTGATGGTTGTACTGATGTAGTAATGTATTGACGGCTGTACTGATGTAGTCATGTAGTCATGCATTGATGACTGTAATATGCAATTTGCCTATCTTCTTGGATCGTTTAAATTATACACAAACTATTATTTGAGGTATTATTGTTCAGTTTAATTTTGGTAAACGGAAGTAGATCCATGTAACATGCTAGCTTATTCAGCTAAGAATAGATATTTAGTATTCTTATCATAGAGATATACAATAAACACTTTAAAGTGTCAAAATATCGTATCTGTATGGAAATCATAACATAGATATAACTTTATGTACGAATCTTTCACATGTAAATATTTGTGAAAACGCAATGGTTAAAATACCTCCAATGATGTCACAGAAAATATGGCCTCAATCGAAATGTCTATCAGAAATATCTGTAGTATTTGTTATATCTTTCAATGATATTTATTACAGAAACACACGAAACACAGCCACATGTATATGTATATACGTAGTATGACTCTCTACCTGTCGTGTTCCCACAAAACAATTTGTATCATGAACCATTTTGCGTGTACTGTTAAAGAACCTTATGAAGAAAATACTATGTTGACTCCTTTCCGCTTGCAAACATAACTAGCCACTTAGCCACTCACAGCATTTCTATTTCTATTTATTATCTCTCTACGTTAACGATGTTTTATATCAAGATTTCATTTTTTTTTTCTTCATATTCCCGAGTTCAGGATGTTAGTCATAGATCAGAAACCTTTATCCTAATTATTTCGAGTACACAAACTAGTATCAGCCACCAATGATGTACGCTAAATTAAACAATCCCTTAAAATTGAATATTCAATTTAATCCTTTAAATTGGTCTCCAAAGAATACAACCAGACCGTCGTTTATATTCGTGATTGCTCGTTGGTGAAAATTCTTCTTTGTTACCACTTCCAATATGGGCAAAGGGTATATAAAGGTTTCTACGTGTTTGAGATTAATGCATAACCTTTGCCTGTGATTAAAGCATTATCTGGGTAATTGATTAAGGTTTTCTGACAAATTAATATGCGTGAACATTCTACGTGTATACGGCTGGTCATCCATCCAAACGCAGAACATTACCTGTTAACATTAATATTATCTTAGAAATGCTTGTCCTTTCTTCTATTTGTCTGGATTATGATGGGTGGTAAGGAATATCATGGTCCTAGAACCATCCACTAGGTAGATTTTTCAGATTAAATGACTTATCAAAACATTGTTGAGTTGCGGTTAACCTTGACGTCATGGTGAAGATGTTCCTTATAGCGTGTCTTTCCTAAAGGATGTGTTTTTTATGCTAGAGTGGTCAGTTTTACTTCCATTGTCTTCGAAGCCAAATAAATACCATCAGACCCATACTCATCAGTCACAAAGAAATGCGGTCTGCTGTACAAACAGCGAGGTTACTTTTTTGTTTGTTTATTTGTTCATATTTTCTATGGAAAATATTTTTTCTGTCGTGCAGAGTTCTTCAATAACTTTATTGAAATGTGGATATTAGTCAAGTACGTTACTTTTTCTTTTGAGCCGGTTTACTTTGTTATAATTGCAAAAGTATTTCATTATTGTCTCACTTACTTCAATACAACCAGCTCTAGATCATATCGCATGCCCATGAGGTTTTTGCTAAAGCTATTCGTGTAGCTCGTTTTGTGTTGCACCAATAAAATTAGCATTAATTATTACATTGTCGTATAATAAATTAAAATCCTTTCGAATCAAATGTTTTCTCTAGTCTCGCATTGCCGTTTCTGCAATGATGAACAGTATAACACCTTTGCTTTAATCTCCATTAAACGGGTTACATGAAACAATGAATCATGAATTGACTCATTTAGAATGTGACTGATATCGTTATGTATAGAAATCGAGGTACAAAGACTAAAACATTTTGTTCTAGTTTGTCAATATATATATATATATATATATATATATATATATATATATATATATATATATATATATATATATATATATATATATATATATATAGGGTTATTGGGTTTAAAATAATATTTCCTTTCTTGAAGGACCCTATTTTATACATAAATATTAAAAGAGAATTGTTGTCAGGTCTATACCCTGTCTCCATATCAGTGGTTTGAATATATGTAAGTAAGTTCTCTAAAATCAGGAAAACATCATCAAGTCTCGTTTGTTTGTTTCTATACTTCTTAGTATATATTGTTTCCATGATTTTCTCTCCAGGGATCAATGGGCAAAGACTAGTTCTTGATATTTATCAGTATGTCTTCGACTCTTGAATTGTTAATTGGTGTTGATTTATAAGTAAATTGAAATCTTTCTCTAAGCTAATTAAGTGATTATGCTAGTCATTTACACGAGCTTTCATCTATCATATAAAATTAGGATAATCTTAATTTGGACAACAACTATTAAAAACATATTCGTAGTTCTCTCTGTACTGTTTTGCATTTGCAAGCAACTTGTAAATCCTATTATGGTTCTCATCATTAAGAGGTTAATGTTAGGACTGGTGGGCCTTGCATCAGGATAATGTGAATGGGTGGGACATGTGTGCGGTATGTGGGCCAGTGCTAGACATCACTATAAACTACCACACTGCAGACATCGTAGCAATGTGACTACAATTGTTGAAGCCACGGTAAAAATCTAAATCATGCACACTATATTTCACAACATACCCCACGTGATGGAGCTTACTACTCATTTTGCCTTGTACTTGCCTAATCATGTGACCTACCCCAACCAATAGAAAAGTACTGAATTCTTCTAGAATCGTCTAAACCCCATCAGTCAATTAAACAGTAAGAGAAAATCATTACTAAGTCTTATTATTAAGATTTATTATTAGTAATTGGCAACATATATCAGCATATATTTATAGATCCTATGTAACTTTTTGCTCTTAACGGACTCGGGTCACAGAGGCAAAATCTAAGAAAAGATATCTTGTACAATTTACAGCCATTAATAAAAACGTACAGACTTGAAATAATAGCTTGTACCAGGAGTTACAAAAACAAAGACATATATAACATATGTGGTGATTTGATTAAATATATGGGGGGTGGGGTCATTCAAATTTGAGACCAAAAGATATAATAGACCGAACAGATAAAAGCACAAAATAGACAAAATTCAATTTATATTCGGATTTTATTTATTTACAGCCGTGTTATTGGAGTAGTTTTTTCACATGCGTACATGCTAGTATATACATGTATAGTACTGAAAGTTGGGGTTTCCTTAATCAATCTTTGATGTATAGACCTGCAGTGTGGTAAAGCTTGTAATGAAGAAAAGTGAAACGGTGACCTAAGTGCTCAACATCTTTCGTTAAGAACTCCGTAGGGTCCTTTGCAGGGCCATCCGTATCCCTCGTGCTTTATTTATATATGTTTTATTTCCCTTCAGTCATGCGGATGATAGACTATCATTGTGTTTGTGTGCATAGTATGGGTATATATGTCTGAGAACACTTCTACACTTGTGTTTGATACTATATAAATATGTTTATGTGTATTGCGTGTGAATATTCTTACCTTATACATTAGTGATTAGTCCGTCTGGATGATGGTCAGTAGGGATGGATGAAGGGCAGAAGGTATGAGTGTTGGTCAGTAAATATTTGGTAATGGTCAGTAAAATGTGTATGTGTTTAGCACTATATTTCAACAAAAGGTCGTAGTACCATTGGTGGCCATAGAATGATACATCCAATATGACATCACGTTGTTAATTTTGATGTAGACCCTGGTGCCAATTTTGAGGACATATCGTCAGTGTCCATTGCCTAAAAAATGTTGGAATTCACCGATATTTGTGGTATTTCATAATGTAGCCGCTTGCTAGCCGGTCTAGCTAACTTTGACGACTTTCCATCGATATATACCTACATGAAATCGATAGGAATATGATTATGTTTGCAAAAAAATTTGCTGACATACTAGTCAAAACTGCAGTGTTGATGAAATTTGACATGGTTTTGCCATTTCCATTCCTAATCACACGACTAAACAGATAGCACAATCCTACACCACAACATATATGTCCAAATATAAAAATGGGTGTCAAGGGTCAGAGAAAACTGAAAATAATTGCCGTCTTTGCTAAACAATATTTCGATCTTCTGAGAGCGTTTTCCCTGCTTGTATTTATTATTTATTATTTGAGACATAAATTTATGTGCAAACATGTTTTAGTATCTAAGTGACCATGACGATGGGAAAGACTCCAACACTCGTAATTCTTTCAAACATTCAACATATACAACATGTATGGGTTTTCATAAAACGATTTATATTCTGCTAAAAGTTATTTCATTCAGATCTTTAAGAGTCCGACGCTCTGGCAACTGTGCTACTGCCGTTCCCAGCTAAGTTGGAAAAAATGCTAATTTTTGCTTACTGTTGCCAGAATTCCACTGTAATACCTGAAGTTGTGAAGATCAATTCATTTAAATTGCAACAAAGCTGCATGGGTAAGAATGTGTTGTCTCAATGTTGCAAAATTACAAAATTCACATTTTTGGACTCTAAACTAGATCTTACCATATCTTGTTTACGGAGTTCAAACAATGATTTGCAAAAATTAAAAAGTTATGCTATTAACATAAATAATGCATACAGATACTTTCCTTTGGTAAATATTTGTAGTAGAAAACAATAACGTTTTAATTGTGATCGATGGCACTCATAGTATACAAGTTTGCCGCAGTAGTAATAGCAGTAATCCAAGGAAAATAAATTAAGTTGAATATTAATTTATTAATGGAACCTACACACCAATATCCATTACATACTTTTATTTAAAAACATTTCAATGCTGTGAAAATTTAGTTTAAAATATGTTCTCACACTTGCAGACTGTAAATATGCATACCTTGTAATAACAGTATAGAACGAGTTTGCAGGACAATTGAAAGAGTGTAGTCTGATACTTCACAAAGAAAATACATGAAAACTATGCATGCACAGTAAATTACAAATTAAAAAGAGCCTAATAATCACCAACAATCATATCGATATATCATTACTTCATTATAACCTTATTAAGATATATAATTAAACTTCTATGCATCTTAATTTTGTGCTTTGGTAAAGATTCTCTGATTCATTTCAGAAATGTGGGTGTTCTTCTTCACATGAGTACAAAATCAAAAATGGTTTGTAACTGATGCGGGTCGCCATGCCAAACGCGCTCTCACACGCTCTTACGGCACGACCATTGCGGTAACTCGTTGCAGAAAAAAAAAAACCAACTAGATTGATAGGTACATTAAAGAGAAACCCACCCGAATCCCCTTCCAGATCGAATATTCCGCATTACAAACTTCTGAAAAATTCAATATCGACTCAAACAACATTCAACAACACTCCACTGCCAAAATCACCAAACAGCAAAAGAAGGTCGCAAACAAATAGGCAGCAAAATGGGTCTGATGACTCCATAAAGCTGCATAACAGGTTTGGAGACTTTGAAGAAATAGATGTAGAAGAAACTGATCCATGTCCTCAGGGTGGTTCCAAACCTATCACAAAAAAAAATTCACCCCGTACTTCCTCCAGAGAAATAACCACACAGATTGCTTCCGCGAAAGGTCTAACCTAGCTCCACAATCTTCAATTTAAACTTAAAATGAAGAACACCATCATACAATGGAACTGTCGAGGACTTAAAACCAACTACAACGATATTCTTCTGCTTCTAAGCGAACATGATCCTGCAGTACTATGCCTTCAGGAAACATTCTTGAAAGATAAGGATAATATCTCACTTAAAAACTCCTCACTGTTTAACACCTACTTTCAAAATGTTGACAGGGTCTCAGGAGGGGGGTCTGTAGTTGCAAACAATACAGCCCCTCATAGCGTCATCCCTTTAAAAACAAATTTGCAAGCCATTGCTGTAAGCGTCACTCTGCGTCGAGTGATTACCTTATGTTTTATTTACACACCACCAAACGCCAACCTAGTACCAAACGAATTGGACAGTCTTGTTTAGCAACTTCACGTGCCCTTTGTTTTAATCGGGGATTTTAAATGCACGTAGCATTTTGTGGTGATGGGGGCCACGAGGTGGAGGACTTTGTTTCCGGACACGATTTGTATCTGTATAGCACCAAATCACCGACATGTTTGCACCCAGGTCAATGCACGTGTGTCGATTTGACAGTTTATTCTCCTTCGCTGATTTTGGGCTATGATTGGCGGGGCGCTGATGACCGTCACAACAGTGATCACTTTTCAATTTCCCTTGAGAGTGTAAGCTCTGCAATTGATGGCGAAGTTCCGCAATGGAGTTTGCGTGTGTGTGTGAGTCGGGCGACTGGGCTAAGTTTGAGGCACCCTGTGAAGCTGGGCTGAATGATGATACATTTTTTAATGCTAATGACCCTATTCAGCATTCTACTTCTGTTTTGACCGATATTGCAGAGGAATCCATTCCCAAGTTATCGCCGAGCTGTGGGGAAACCCTAGAGCCTTAGTTCATTGGGGAATGTGGGGAGGTCGTTAGATAGCACCGGGAGGCTTCGAAAAAGTTTAGCAATCTTTCGACGCCCGAAAACTTGAGTACATATCGTGTTGTTTGGGCCAGCGCTCGCAGTGTAATCAAAGAAAGTAAATGAGCATCATGGAAGAGATGTGTTTCTTCTTTGAACTCTCGTTCCTCTGTTGGGAGAGTTTGCGACACTATTCGTAAGGCGGACGGGGGAGAGGGCACAATTATCTCCGACATCTGAGGCTTACGGTGCCAGTTTTGGCTCAGGGCGAGACATGGCAAGTGTTCTTGCTGACAGTTTCTCTGGAGATTCCTCATCATCTAATTGTTCAGAGGCCTTCCGAAGATTAAAGACTCAGAAGGAAGGGTCACGTTTGAAATTCTCATCCAGCGGCTAGGAGACTTGTAGCCGGCTGTTCTCACTGTTGAAGCTTGTGGAAGCTTTGGACAGGACCGTTGATACATACGCTAGGCTTGACGAGGTGCATTACCAATTTTTGAAGCACCTTGTGGAGTTGTCTTTAGCATCTCTTTTAAAAGTCTTCAATGATGTGTGGATTGCTGGTAGTATGACTGGAGTTTGGAGGGAGTCAGCGGTAGTATCAGTTCCCGAACGGGGTAGGCATGACGCGGGTCCTGCCAGCTGTCGACCTATTGCGCTCGCAGGTTGTGTGTGTGGGGCAGGGGAGCGAGTGATCGGTTCTCGGCTTGTGTGGTTCCTTAAAGCTGCCATTTGGTATCTCCTTTCCGATGTAGCTTTCGATGTCTCCGGGACACCAGTGATCATCTGGTTAGAGTGGAAACATTTGTTCGCGATGCGTTTGTCGGGAGGGAACATTTAGTAGCAGATTTCTTTGATTTGGAGGGGGCTTGTGACGAGATATAGAGGCGCAGGATGCTGAGTGACCTGCACGATCTGGGTCTGGGGGCCGTCTGCCCTCTTTCATGCCCTCTCAGACGGAAGATTCGGGGTACGAGTGGGCTCTGCCCTCTCAGATCTGCACGAGCAGGGGATAGGTGTGCCCCAGGGCGGTGTTTTGTTTGTGACGCTTTTCATCATCAGGATATATGGTGTCACAGAGTGTTGGCTCCTGATGTGGACTGCTCATTGTACATTGGTGATTTTCTAGCCGCAGTTCTCGAAGTCAGAAACGGTATGTATGCATTTCTGTCAGTTGAGATGACATCACGATGAGCCTGAGCTAGCGTTGAACGGAGCACCAGTTCTGGTTGTTGATGAAACAAAGTTTTTTGGTTTTGTCTTCGACAGAAGACTGACTTTTGTTCCACACCTGGGAAGCTTGAGGGCTGAATGCTTGGAATCTCTGGATCTACTTAGGGTGGTGGCGCGCACAGGCTGAGGTGTTGGTGGGGTGTCATCCTCAATCTGTATAGAACGTTTGTTAGCTCCATTCTGGAATGTGGTTGCGTTGTTGTGGTTCGGCTGAAGAGTCATGTTTGAGGGTGCTTGTTCTAATTCGTCATCGAGGAGTGGGACTTGCTCTGGGAGCGTTTGAGACGTCCCCTTGTGAGGGCCTCCTCGCTGTGGCAAACGATCCGCATTTGTCACATCGTAGATGGTTGCTTTCCGCGTGGTGTGTTCTCCAGTTGGGATCGAGCCATCTGAACCCTGATTTTTCGGCTGTTTTTCAACCCAAATAAAAAGCATTATACGAAAATAGACCAGATGCCGTCCGTTCCTTTGGCATTGAAATGGCATCCAGCCTTGGCAGTGCAGGGGTTGATCTTTCTAGGATTCGGAGAGGTCTGTCTCCGGGGCGCCTCCCTAGCTGCTCGAACGACCAAAGGGCTTTTAGAGCTGCACAATGGAGGAAAGTCCGAGACGGGCCATTCCGTGTTCCACAACTCTTATCATGAACTCCTCTCCGAAATTAAAAACTAAACAGGAATTTATACCGACGGATCGAGGGGTGGGGGTGGGGGCTGCTGAGGCCTTCGTTGGTGGAAAACACACAACACAATTTCGCTTACCAAATGGCACATCTGTTTTTCAGCCGAATTCAGAGAAATGGACCTTGCTCTGCAGTATGTCAGGGATAGGCGCGTTTTAGATAGCATCATCATCTCTGATTCCCTATCGTTACTTCAGTCGTTGCAATGTGGAGCACTGGAGGGCCCATTCTTGACCAATGTTCTCGTCGAACATAGAAGGATGGGTCTTCGCACAGTGCTGTATGCTGTTGATGTCTGGCCATATTCGTGTTGAAATTCAAGAAAAGGTGGATCGTGCTGCCGGGGTTGCTTTGTCCCATGAGCCGTCTGATTTTAAGGTGCCATATACTGATTTTGAACCTGGTATCGGGGAGACATCGCGTCAGAGCTGGCAGGCATCGTAGAGTGATGGAGCGAATGGTGGGCTCCGTGTCGTCAAGCCGGCCCTGGGAGGGTGAACTACCTCATGAAGAGCTATGCGTGTGGGGGGGGGGGAGGTGGTCATTGCATGAATTCGAATTGGTCATACGCATATAACACACTCCCACATGCTAGTGCGTTTGTTGCGCTGAACAATTCATTGTTGGGCGCTTTGTGATGGAGTGTTTCGACCTGCAACCTGCACGCGATCAGTGTTCCAGTGTGCATGACATGAGGAAGCTTTTTGGTGCAATGAGCCTCACTTGAATGGTGAAGGCAATGAACATTTGCTCTAGGCTGTAACGTTTACGTCATCAACATACATACACACACACACACACACACACACACACACATACACACACATACATACATACATACATACAAACATACAAACATACGTATGTACGTACCTCCACACATACAGACGTACGCAGGAAGATACATATGTACATACAAACGTACATTTACGCTACAGCTGGGGCTGTCAATCATAACGGAACCGTAAGGCTAAGGGCAGTGATCCTAGTGAGTGAGAGAACCCTTGTCTGTTTTTCATATATCAAGCATCGGGTTTCATCAAGATTGAATTGACTTATTGCCACTTGTCAATCACGCTGTTCGATTAACTAATCAGCAAGCGTAATTTGGACACACCTCCATGCATCGTTAGCGGCTTTAAAACTTTAAAATCCAAATCACACATTATTATTATTATTATTATTATTATTATTATTATTATTAGTTGCAATAGTATTATTATTAATATAGCAGAGAGAAGGCGAACAGACCTTTTGCTGAAACGTAACTTTGAAAACTAAAAACCTCATGCGAAAATAAACAAAATAAGATCACTAACGCTAAACCGAATCCTCAAACTTTACCGAGAGTTTCTCTCCAAGAGTCTCTCTCCCAGAGTTTCTCCTGGGGATTATTTTTTATTTTTTTGGTTACTTTATTTTTGTCGTTTGTGGTTTTTTAAAAGTATATATGTTGTCGTTTACCCATATGACGTCTCATTGAGGTCGCGCCCTCTCTGCTGCTATAATTAGATCATTATTATATATCAGCCAAGTATTTTATAAAGACCTACACGATATCTTGTTCTGGGATCGTGTAAATTTATTGTTATAAATCCGTGTGGGGTAGTATGTGCTTCTGAAAAGAAATTTCTAAATCTAATTATGTTCATATCCCAACTACACCAAGTTTGATGAATATTTCTTAATGTATGTGTATCAACACCGTTAAATACAACTAAGATGTTACATTTATCTCTGATCACTTTTGGTATTTGTGTACATTGTTACGTATATCTGATTTAATATATATTTATTATAATTTAATTGTTTGTTTGTCAGTTTTAAATATTTTTTACAATATTTTTCATTACATGTTATTGTAATGTAAATTTATTTACTAGAGATGATACTTTTTCAGAAAATTGTTCGACCTTGACTGTTAGTTTATAAATATCAGGTGTTGATCTAAATTAAAAATTAGTAAACAAAGTTCTATTTTATTTTAAAATGATTGGTTGTTTCCAAGGTCATGATGGGCCTACATGGTTTAAGATGTAAACAAGACTTTTTTATTTTTTTATTTTAGAGAAAATTATTGGTCTAATCAAGGCCATATTCTGTGTACGTGATATAAACATGATCACGTGACTTCCTCACCCCTTTGATTTCGCAAATATGTTTTTTTCCATAACTACGCATTTGTTAGTTTTAATAGTGATGTGTAAAGATAGATTTCTCAGTTTTGAGCTTTTCATACTGATGTCAAGTTAATAGCCAGATCTGAGCAATAATAATTCTTCAGATCAGTTGGATTTCAAAAGGATTAGTTCTTTATTCTGTGGAAACATTTTGAGGAGTGCTCACACATGAATTTTGGAAAGACATTGCCTACAAATTAAATTTGGATTTCCAACACCGTACTGCCATTAGTTTTATTTCTACAAGGAACTGTATATAAGCACAGTACTGACTACAATATACATCTTGCATTTTACATCAGGATTTGAAATTATTAGAACATTTATTACTAGGACTTTTGCAATTTAATTCTTGGAGTATTCTTAGATTAATTTTGGATTTGATTTTTGAAACCGTAAGTTCTTTTCCTTTCGTTATTTTTACAGAATTTTCCAGGTAAATAAATTATTTGTTAAATTTTATTCGACCCTAAACACGTAACAATATCGTTGAGTGACATAAATTATATCTGTATTTTTATGCCTGCCTCTGGACAATATTTTAGCTGGATTTTATTGTTTATCCATCATCACATAATAGTATAATACGAGATTATTAATAAATCCATCTAATTCATCTATGGACGGTGCTTCATCAACATCGGTTATGAAATTAATGATGTCACCATCTTCATTTAACAATTTTGCATTTTTCATTAAAATATTTAAGTACATCATAACATCTCTGATCATCAGCTGATGGTGCAACTAAATACAACTTGTCCCACTTTAACCATTTCATTATAAGATTAAGCAGTAATTGCGTTTTACCGGACCCAGATGGACCTATTATAATCATTCTGATAGAATTCGGTAATTCTGAAATATGTTTTACTGGCTCTTGCTTTCGTGTCGCTGAGAAATCAATTACATCCATATTATAAATATACATGAATCTATATTGTTTACGTTGTAGAATTAAAGCTTCAACCACCGATTTAGCCAGTGTTACAACAAAAAATGGAAAACTAGCATATGGTGGAAAATGTGCAATATGTAACATAATTTCTTTTTCATTCGTTTTTACCTAAAAGTCAACGTAAGGATGGGGGTGATATTGCTACATTAATGTCAAAATTTCCAGGAACTCCTTGTGCTAAATACCCAGTAGAAAAACACCTTCCAGGATATAATTATTGTGGTCCTGGTGCCCGACTTGATATTCGACTTCATAACCAGGATCAACCAAAACCTGGAGAATATCCGATAAATAAAATTCATAAAGCGTTTCATATTCATGATGTTGCGTATAAAGAGACACATTGCAGATGTGGAATTAATTCCTGCATTAAATTCCAAAAGGCTTTATCTTGTAAAGAGAAATTAGCTAGATTGATAATGAAATCGGCAATGTATGCGGAGCCGGTAATTAATTAACCAATTATTAAAATAATGGAATCAATTTATTATAGCCCAAGAGGATATTGGAAAGGTAGAGCAGGCAGTTAGTAAACTCGCTGATGCAGCAAATAATACACGTTCTGCCGATGCAAATTGGTTAGCACGACAGGCAATATGGCAATTTCTACCACCACCTAAATGAATTCAGAATGCACGTTTTGATGTTAGCATTCCTAATGAAGTTCATCAAGCAGATCTTTTGTTTATACCACACGATGCTATCAAAATTAGGAGACGTCAATTATCATACAAATACGCGTTGACTGTCGTTGATTTTGAAAGTATATATAAAGAAGCAGAGCCACTACCAACTAAAACAGCTGCTAAAGTTGTATCTGCTTTTGAGCGAATTTATCAACCATGACCCTTACGATGGCCACAACTATTACAGGCTGATCCTAGCAAGGAATTTCTTGGTGCAGTATCATCACTGATGAAAGAACATAACGTCAAAATTAGACCAGGACATACTGCAATACATGGTGATCAGGCAATTGTTGAACGATTTAGTCGAACGCGAAGGAAATAATTCAAGATACGAGATCTCGTGAATGGGTTGCAAGATTACCATAACTGATAGCTGCATTAAATACTGAAAGTACTCTAACAACCACCATGAAACCTATTAATGCAATTGCAAAACAATATATACCAATGCAACGACATGATTTTTTCAAAACAACCAGTATTAGTTAATATTACTGTCAGATATTTATATGAACCTGGTGAACTTGAAGGTGGTAAAAAAGGAGAGACTGATCCTATCTGGAGTGTAACGACACATAAAATATCTAGCGTGGTAAGATCTATGGGTAGACCTGCAATCTACAGAATAGATTCAACTGCTCCTCAGCGTGGATTTGTACGTGAACAATCACAAGTAATTCCTGAAGACACTCAATTACCACTGTTTTCACTTTTGTAAACTAGTACCTCGACGTCGGTTACATTCAAGACGGGTCGAGATCACATTTTCACATGTATGACCAAACTTACTATTAATTCTGTCTTCGGCAAATTGTCTTGGATCATTACTCGAGTATCACCACAACATTACTGTATTACAGCTCGTACAATATTATTTTGCTGTTGTTTCAGCATCATTATAAATTCAGCATCAAGGTCAAAGTCGCGCTTATTTTTTGTCACACTGTTTATAACTATTTTTTTTGTTGTGCTTATTCTATCATTGTCAATAACATCGCCAGTGGTTTCTGTAACGTCTATAATATCCCTCCGCAACTGAGATATTTTTCGAACTCTATACACTACTAGATAAACTAAATTTGACCATTCATACGATCATCGACAATCCAAGCTCGTGTATCAGAAATAGTTAACCCCTGAGATGAATGAATCGCCATTGCTTATCCTAGCGCCCACGGAGATTTGTCCATTTTTAGCGCATCTTCGACAACATTGACAGGTACTAAAACAATATAATTTAGTACAATATTTTGTTTCTCTGACGATCATGGTATATCAACGTCGATATTCTGCCGTCGCGTATCAACCGGTCGATAACATAATGGTACGGGTAGATTTGAAAACTTTTTTTTATGTAACATAAATAATTGTTGTTGAAGTGTATCACGAACTATCTTTCTACTTGCTACTATCAAATCATTTGGTCTCCATAAATTATATGATCCTCAGCTATTTCTTCATAATAATCAACAAAATTCCTCAGATATTTATGTGGAGATAATCCAACAAAAGGTGGTGGTTGACCATGATCGATGCACATTATCACAGCAGTATTTTTTGTTAATAACCAATCAAGCAATGTTTTTAATGTTTCTAACGACACTGTACATATTTCATTCCAAACGATAATCTTTGGAATGTATTTTTCACCTATTCTATCAGGAGTCCATTTATCTCCCTTCCATCGAAGGAATCTATGACAAGTGCATGATTTAATATTTCTTTATCTCGTTTCTCTTGCGAGTCTGCGTGTAGGGGTTAAAACGATCGCATCAAAATTCCGAAATAGTTCAATCACACGAGTTGTTTTACCAGAACCTCTAGGTTCATTAAGATAAACTGTTTTATGTCTAGCTACGGGATCATACACTGACGGTGCAGATGATAGCTTTAATGTCTGATATTTTCTGCAATAAATATCTTTAATCGAAACGTCGGCTGATTCAGAATAATCAAATATATTTTCCTGTTTTATTCTCCATTCACTCCATGATGCATAAGTGCCGATATTCAATTTTTCCAAAAATCCTGAATATTTTGTATTGATATAAAACGAATCTGTAGCAACTCTGACAGCAAACTTAGAAACTGTAGTTATCATCGATAATAGATTTATCGAAACGTAAGTGAGCATTGAAGATCTTAGAAGAGTAAATTGCGGTGACTCGCCATCAATATAACCCAGAATAAAACCTAATTTGGTTCCATCCGATAAGTTAACATTGCTTCGACTTATAGGTGTTATTTTTTCCCGCTGTATCAAAAATTATAAAATCTAACGCAGCATCGTCTATAATCAATCTTGTACAATGCCATTTATGATCATATGATCCTCCTTGGGTGAATTTAACGATTATTTTTCTGCTTAGAACTTTTGCGATTTTATTTTCGTAATCGGTTATATCGGGATTTTCATCAGAATATTTCTTTTGTTGTGGTAACCAAACTTCTTTCTGCGGACGATATGATATAATTGTTTCATTTACTGTCAGAAATATCAGTATTATTACATCGAGCATATATCGTAATAATAATGTTGATGCCCGCATTTTTTTTTCTGGAAAACGTTTGCCAAAACAAGCATAGCAAATCGGACGAAGACCTTTAGCAAAGTCGAATGACTCGATACAAGCGAATCCAGTCAGGTCAAAATCCAGTAATGGTCCGTTTATCGATACCCTGGTCATTTCGTGTGTGGGATGACCAAATCGCTCAAAATACTCAGAACACTCTCCCATGCCATGAAAACTTCCGGGGTAACATGCAACCATAACCAAGATAACATCTCGTTGATCTTATTTACTATTCTACAATCCACCGTGTCCGCATATTATACCATTTCACGATCTGATATAATCTTTTAAAGTTGTCTTAAGCGTGCATTGATGATTTTTGTTTGTTTCATATTCGTTAGATAATTTTGATCTAATGTTCTCAATTGAGATCGAAAGTGGGACGAAATTTTCTACTTCTGTATCTTTTACTGTTGATAAAGATTGTAACATAATCTGCTGGATGGTCTTGATCAGTCGATACTCTGCTGATAGTATATATCCACCTTCAATTTTACGATTTTGTTTCAAAATCAGAAATGATTTTCCCTGGATCAAGTTGAATTTTTATGCCGTCTTTTTTATTGCAGAAATAATAGCATTAATATTTTCAAAATTCATTTTATTATATATATTATAAAATATACATTTAAAAAATATATATTATCATATATATTATCATCATTCACCGTTATTGAGGACGACACAACATATAATTTGTTTTGAGGAAGGCACAACTAATGGGAATAGTCATAGTGACGTTTGTCTAGTGAGAATAGCTAAAATGAAATTTGTCTAGTAAGCTTTTTAGATATATGCAATCTTAATTTTACAACTTAATATAATTTGTTTTAAGGACGGCACAACATATACGGGAACCTTCTCTACGTTCAACATATTTTTGCACACACCCCCATAATCAACGCAGAGAGAGTGCAAAAGATTACCAACCGGTGTGTGTGTGTGCGTTTTTCGAGTGAAGTTCGAGGCGTGGCTGGGCCCCCAATTTTATGTAGAAAAATCACGAAATATTCGCCACTATCAACAGTTGTCATTCATGGGATTCGATCGCCAGACATCGAGTATCAGAGTTCTATGCTTTATCAATGAGCTACGGAGATATCTGACAGATATATGTTTCAGAAATTATGACATATGCTGGATTGCTACATACAGTACTGAGTAAAATTACAGCGTGAGTTTATTTCTGTTTAGAAACTCGCAGTATAAATATATATATATATATATATATATATATATATATATATATATATATATATATATATATATATCTTTCTGCCTTGACAAAATCAGGTTTATTTTTGGGTAACAGATCTATTATACCATACATGTACCGCGTGATTTTGTTTGTAAGTTAGAAACCATTAATTATCCTTCTACTAATTTGAACTATTATACATTTATGTTACTTCACTGATATTACTTATGACACAGATGGTTAATTGATTAATTACCATGACAAAATAAAATACGATCTACGGAGAAACATTTACTACAAAGTTATCTCTTTTTTTCAGGTTATTGACTTTAATAAATGGGGGTAACCGCTAAATTGTAAGATTTACCAGTACACCGGTACAGTGGCGAACATATTCATAGTCACATTAGACGTATGATGTGTGTAAAGAAATTAAGCAATTTTTTGTTGTTGCATATTTTGTTACAGAACAACAATTTGAGCTTGTCATTGATTGTTTGTACATTTTAGTGCCTTTCTTTATTTGCTAGTGCCTGTGTTCTTTGTGTCTCTTAGCGGTGTTAGTCGGGTCGGTAATGAAGCATTTGTTGCTGGCCTGGAAATGAAATCTGTGACCCACTGCACGTTTTTTTAAAAATATTTTTTATTTCTTTACAGTTAAGCCAATAAAAAAGCAATGCATGTTGACTTATGAGAAGTTACAAATCACACGACAAATAAATCTTTGCAAAAGCACTGGATCAAAAAAGATGATGGATATACAAGAATAACTGACAAACAACAGTGCAAAACAGTTATGAAATCTGAGGGCTTCTGCTGAGATGTCATCACGTCCAGCTGCCTTACCGTTCTTCAGTTGGATGATGGCTTTCCTGATCTCGTCTCTGGTGGGATTGTCACAGCTTATGATGAGCTCTGCGTTGGCTGGGTTGATTTCTGAGGGATGTAGTGGTGCTGGCCTGTTCAACAATTCTTCAAAATGTTCTGACCATCTATTCATTTGGTTTTCTGTACTTGGTATGGTCTTTCCCCATTTGTCCTTTACGGGTCTCTCTCTTTTGCTGTACTTGCCGGACAGCTTCTTGGAGATGTCGTACAGCTTCTGCATGTTTCCACTTCTGGCAGCTTCTTCTGCCTCTCCTGCCAGTTCTTCAACGTAGTTTCTCTTGTCTATCTTGATGCTTCTTTTCACTTCTCTGTGGGCGTCAGTGTACTCTTTTTGTGCCTTTACTTTTGTAGCTCTTGTCCTACTGCTATTCACGGCTGATTTCTTCTGTTTCCTTTCCTTGATTTTGCGCAATGTTTCGTCGGAAATCCATTTTTTTCTGCCTCATGGGGTCTAGTACTTCTTGGCATGATGATCTTACTGCTTCCTTAACTTTCTGCCATTTGTTGTTTGCATTGTCTTTCTCATCTTCAAAAAGCTCTTGTAGCACTTGGTACTTGTTGTTAAGCGTCATACTGTATTTATCTTTAGTTTCTGCAGCCTTCAATAGGCTGATGCTATACTTTGTTTTCCTCTCTTTGTGCCCATCCAGTTCTTCTTCAGTTTAATGTTCAGCCTTGCGACAGCTTAGTGGTGGTCAGATGCCACATCTGCTTCCTTCTTTGCCGTCATGTCTTGTAAGGGATCTTTTGAACTCCTTGCAGATGTGGTCAATCTGATTTTCTATCACATGATCTGGTGACATCCATGTGTACTTGTGGATTTTCTTGTGGGAAAAGGTGGTACCCCCTATGACCAGGTTGTTCAGTGCACAAAGGTCTGCGAATCTTCCATTCTCGTTCATCTCTACCAAGCTGTGGGTCCCCATGGCTTGTTCTTACCCTGTGTTGTCTGATCCAGGTTTGGCATTGAAATCACCCATGAAGATGTTTATGTATTTGTCTAGGAAGTTCTCTACTATGTTCTGTAGTCTGTTGTAAAACGGGTCTTTAAGTTTTTCTTCGCTGTCATTTATTGGAGCGTAGCACTGTATGACGTTTATCTTTGCTTTCTCCCTCTTAGTCCTAAACGATGCCATGAGGATTCTGGGCCCATGTGGTTCCCATCCCATTAGTGCATTATATGCTTGTTTAGATAGCATGAGCCCCACCCCCTGTGTATGAGGCACGTCATCTTCCTCATGTTCTGAATACAGAAGTATCTCTCCTGTCATCAGTCTTCTTTGTCCAGATTGAGTCCATCTTGTCTCGCTAATGCCCAGTAGGGATAGGTTGAAGTTCCTCAACTCTGCTGATACCTGTGCTGTTTTTCCTGCTTCATACATTGTCCTCAGGTTCCATGTTGCGATGTTGATTCTCCTGTTTGATAGAAGGGTGAGCTGCTTTATAGCTTCCGCGGACTCGTGTCTTTAATCAGACAGCGTAATCCGTCTTCCAGAAGAAGACCCTTCCTCCATCAGGCTTTCAGTTTGTGTTTTTTCTTCTGCTGGCGTTTTTGTAGCAAGTTGGGTTTTACAGGGTCTAGTTGCTAGCCCCATGCACAACCCTCCTCCTTTTACATCCGGGCTTGGAACCGGCAATGGCGGAGTTTCATATTCAAGTAACATATTCAAGTAACAACTGTTTAAGTTCATTCCGTTCTTGTTATTGTAAATGTGAAAGTTTCTGGTCCAGATCATTCATAATTTCTGAATTCCGAAGACTTGTTGCTCCAAAATCAGTAGAGTCCGATTGCATTCCTTCGCTTAAATCCTCAATGAGTGAAACACGTACAATTAAATTAATTGCTTGATTAACCTGGTTATCTCTCTCAGCATACTCTTTTAACATGTTTATGTGGCAAAGTTGTTTATGTTTTTTACCTCCCAAGAGTATTTATGATACAATTTAGATCATTTATTTTCTGTTCAAGTACGTAAGGAACATAATACTTGGCCTGAAGAGGAATGTGGTATGGGCAAGAGAGATATAACTCTATCACCAGGCTGAGAATTCCCTTCCTTTGCATTGTTATCATACCTTAATTTCATTTTTGACTGAGTAGAGTGCAGACGAGTTCTTGCAGCCTCACAAGCCTTTGATAACTTATACTTAAAGTTGGACACATAATCGAGAAGATTAAGTTCGGTATCTTCATTAGACAGAAGTTTTTCTTTTAACAACTTCAGTGGTCCACGTACATTATTTCCAAAAACTAGTTCAAAGGGATTGAATCCTAAAGATTCTTGAACTGATTCCCTAACATCAAACAATAGTAAATGAATGCCTTCATCCCAATCTTTATCCGTATCAAAACACTATGACCGAATCATATTTGTCAAAGTTTGATGTAATCTTTGTAAAGCCTCATGGCTCTCAGAATGATAGACGCAAGATCTGAATTGTTGGATGACTTATTTGCACATAACATGCTGGAAAATTTCAGAATTAAATTTGACCCATGGTCAGATTTGACAGATTTGGGAAGACCACATTGAGTATAAAAAAAACTTTATCAAAGCTTTTACTATTGTTTTAGAGTTAATATTCCTCAAAGGAATTATCTCTGGGAACATTGTTGACGCACACATTACGGTCAACAAGTATTGGTTACCTGACTTGGTCTTAGGTGAGGGACCAACACAGTCTACCATTATTATGTTAAATGGTTCGTCAAATGCAGTAATATGTTACAGATGAGCCTTAGGTAGCTTCTTATTGGGATTTCCTACCAACTGAATAGTATGACAAGATCTGCAGTATTTACAAACATCAAGGCCTGATACTAGGTCAGTATACGATACAAAGTTTGGTGTTTGCAACTAACTCTTAGGTCAAAATAATTTCTGGAAAATATCAAAATCCCAGTAAACAAAATTACTTTATTTTGACATATAATGATATTAAATCAAATATGCAATAATCCCCCCCCCCCGCAAGAAAAAGAAGATCTATATGATAAAGCTTTCTTTTTATCATAGATTAATTCATTATTCACGAGGTTGAAAAGAACTCTTATAAATTACACACAGTGTACATGACATAATAAATTGTTATATACGGGAAAGTGCATCTGCTATTAGTTTATTTTTCCCCTTGATGTACCGGCTGTCAAGATTTTATTCCTGTAACAACAAACTCTATCTAAGTAGTCTTTGATTTGTATTTTTCATCTTGCCGATAAAAGTAAGGGGAATGTGGTCACTAAACACAATAATCGAAGAAGCAGCTGAACTAATGTAAACTTCAAAATGTTGTAATGCCAATATCAAAGCCAAACATTCCTTCTCGACTGTTGAATAATTTCTTTGGTGCTTATTTAATTTCTTAGAAAAATAGCACAATGGATGATCAATACCGTATATATGTATGACTTCTCCATCTGAAAATATATTAGTGTGCGCCATTTGGATGCTCTTCACGGAGGAGGCCGACACGGAAATCCGTAGTTTCCAGTAAAGCATTATCCAGTTACAAATTTGTCTTTATTTTTTTCATAAAACATTGGTTCTTATATCAAAAAGAGGCCATGGTGAGCCTTTCAGATGAGTCTCGAAGATCAGGAGTAAGTAAACGATAGATTATATGCTCATTTTCAAGGAGCAGTTTGTGATACACATGCATGTGACAGTCCTAGTCCTACATGTAACTTGTAAGACCTGACGCTGATATTTATGTTTTGACCTAAACAAAATCAACATGTGCTATGTCTTACATGTAGGACTAGTGACAGACCCAGAACATCAGGCCAGTAGATTTTATCATTTTGATCAGTAGTAGATTGGCTTCTAAACCAACAAATATTATCAGCATAAATTGTACATGTTTTAAGAGGACAGAAAACAAAACAAACGGAGTTTTAGCGATGATATGTATTCTCTTTATTTTGTAATAAATTATTAATTTTGTAAAATGAATCAGATCTAGATTCTGATTGTAAATGTTTCAGTAATAATAAATACGCGAGCCATTTTATTATCCATTAAATGAAAAAGGAAGCGTTGTACATCTTATAGTTAACTACGGCGATATTTATTAATTATAAAATCCACAAACATTTTAGTTTCCTTCACAAGATCGCCGATTTTATTCAGTGTGATTATTAAGCTACTCACTTAACAGGCACTCGAGTGTTAGACTACTTAGGGGCCGTCCATTTAGTACTTACGTATGGAGGGGGATTAACCCAAATGTATATGCTTGATTATGGGGTGGTCTACTGTTAATTTACTTATGCATAGGAAATGGGTAGGTGGGTGAAACCTCGTTAATAAATTTGTCTAATACGTAACCTGTTATACTGGGTTCAGTTGGTGTTTGAATTTTAGTGGACACTAGACAAGCTTTTTAAAGTTATGCAGCTTATTTCTTTGATGCAGCCAGACATTCAACATCAGTGGACTGTTTTATTAAACAGGTTAATATTATTAATCCTTTATCATTTCTGCGTGGATTAAATATAGGCAGTTCTGTAGAATTCAGGGGGTTCATCAAGCGTACATATGCAGGTAGGGGGTGTAAACAAGTATGCACGTATACAGGGAACGGGGATAGGGGTCAACCTTTGCCAGATTTTTGCGTACATACTAAATGGATGGCCCCTTACCAGAACAAATTGGAACTAGCTGGTACAAACGAAAATACCAGTACAAAAATAGATAATACCAGAACAAACGTTCAAATACAAATTCTGTTTACTTCTAAAACTTGATATACCTTTGCTTCCATTAGTATCAAATAATTTTATACTGACTTTAGTTATTTTACACTTCTTTTCTTTTCTTTTTTAATATTGGTACATTGATTTAAATGGGGAATGATTTTTTTTTGTTGCGTGGCAGTAACTCTTATGTACTTCAGATGTATTAGTTGCAAGATTATATTACACTGTATATATTAAGATATGTTTATTATAAACATTGAACTTTACTATACAGATATATACCTGAATCAAGTTTTGGCAAGTAGCAGCTAGTTGTTGGACAGTATAATCACGCTGCTCATTTTCTTGTGTTTGAACAAAAGCATGGTCTTATAAAATAATCAGATTCATATTTTATTGCTCAGCATGTCCAGATTTAAGACAGACAAAACAGCACAAATGAATACTTAAGAAATGTTCATATAGCATTACCACAAAATGTGATGAAATATTAAGGAATACAAATAAAAGCTACTAGGCAATTATTGGTTTCACATGGAGACAGTATTTTCAGTTGACATTTAGAGAGGACTTTTTCCAGACATAAATATTGAGCACTTATAAATTGCGTAAATATTGCATTGTAATGATACATTTCCAAATTATCATGTGAAACCAGATCACTTAGATTAAATGAATCATTTACATACTAATAGATACCACTTGCAGAGAAGCAAGTTGTCACATTAAGATGTTCATGTCTTATGCAAATATTTAAATAACCTTTTTAGGTCTTAATCATCTGTGACAGTGCACCTACGTGTGTCAGTGTTAGTCTTTTGTTGATGTTGATGTTCTTTTGTTCACTGTCCTTTTTCTTTGACCAGGTTTCTTTTCCCTGCTCTTAGGTGCCACAATTGTAGATATACCAACAAATGTTATCACCATTTTTGGATCTTTTTGGATGAATTTGCAAAACTTTGTTTAATGTTTTTCACATGCTTCATTTGTTTTGGCTGCCAACACAACTTAGATATTAGGAAATGTCTGTGACTTCACTAGAATGTCCAGATGCAAGGTTACATTCTATATTGTTCTCTTGGAAACAATAAGAATAAATCTTTATGGAATAGGTATACATACTCTTAACAACATCACAAGACTTATACTTCGAGATGTGGATGATGAATCATCACTAACTTTCTACATTCTGCACGTGAAGATAAATCACCTTGAAGTGTTCCATTGTATCATTGTGGATCTCCTTTGTCTGCAGTCAGCTTCTGCTCAGACTTAGTGGCATTGATCAGCGTAGGTTTGCCAGTGGTGAATGCTGTCTGGTGTCTGTAAAATTATGATGAAAAGTTTTGTTTTCATGCAAGGACACACACATTATATAAAATAACTTGCTTATGTATGTTTAATAAGAGTTAGAATTTTACCAAGTACATGAGTGCTCACTCAGAAAGTCACTTTTAATTTCTTTCTTTCATGTAATCTTCAGACAAATAGTTGGCTGATATTTAGGCAAAGAGACATGGGGATATGTATACCATTTAATGAGATCATACACTGATTAAACAAATTTTTTTAACTATGAAATGTTATTTTAATCATAACATAAATAAATTAAGTTTTGGATAAAATTGCCTTAATATATGATGGTTTAATTTACAACCTAAATAGCAAATGTAAAGGGAAATCAATGTGAGAATGGATCAGCTGATTAAAAATAAAATTTATTTATTAAATGGTTGTATAGAGATACTGTTTGTAGGACATGGAACTAAATACTCCTGTATTTGACATTTTAGTTTTAGTCTATAACAAGCAAATAATGAAATAAACAAATCAAATATTATCAACAAGTTTAAACTATTTTTTGAAAAAAGAATTACATTGCAAAAATATGTGGCTTTTAGTAGCCAGTTGATATTTCATATTGGTAAAAGAAAAAGAAAGCTTGTGTACCTGTGGACAGCTTTATTATACATGTATACCTGTTTTGAATAAATCATAAAATATAATGCCACACTACTTGAGATTAATTATAATAAAATGATAAAATAGAGAGTATTTTTGACCATTTATCTATTTGTTCCTGAATTTTTTGTTTGTTCTGGGAAATAGTAGGACTAGGCTCTCTGTAGTTTTCCAGTCCAGACTTTTGCTGGAATCACTTTGTATTTTGCGAAGAATGGAGAATGTCCTGTCTGTATTAGCATCAGTATGTGACATTTACAGGACAACCCGATCAGGCTGAAAGTTCTAATTTCAGTTTTCCAGTTGGTGGGCATAGAAGCCTGCTTACTGCTCTCCAATACTTCACTAAACCAAGTTTGATCAGGAAGATTAAGATGCATTCCTGAACCTTATTCTCAAGGTGTTTCTTTCTCTTCTTGGCTGAGATCTGAATTTCACTGCCATGCATATCACAATATGAGAGAGAGATTTAGACAGGAAATGAACAATGAAAAAATGCATAATGCATTCATGCTTTTATAAATAATTTATACCATCTTTTAAATTAATTATCTTGTACTATATTTATAACTGATATATTTTATCAAGGACTTGAACTTAATATGACAGTGTGTGTTGTCTCTGTATGTTGACATGACAATTTTTATGTAGTATCATAGTCTGGAAAAATGGTTTTAACCAGAGTAGAAGAATGATCTCATGGTATATTGTATTTGGACAGAAAAGTTGCAAACAGTGTTTGTGTGCATGGTTCACATAGCCTTGAAAAGTCCTTGAATTTCATGGGTAGCCTTTAAAATTTCTAAAATTCAACCTGTTCTTGAAAAGTCCTTGATTTTTAACAAATGGCCATTAAAAGCCTTTGAATTTCACATGTTCAAAGCTTGTTAACACAGAAAGAATTCAATAGGAAGTAGTTTAAGGTATTTGGTCTGAAATAAAGAATAACATACACCAAAATGCACAAAGTACTAGCATTTGTTGGCTACCACTATATCCACACTTTTGGATCTCATATACAGATACAGTTGCTGTCACCATTACTTTTTGTATGCAGCAGAGTGTTGTTCCAATTAGTTGAAAAAAAATTACAACTTGATGGAAAAGACTAAGCAGTTTTCCAATTAAGAATACAAATGTTCAAATTGGCTGAGGACAAGATTTTAAAAATTCTGACATGACAGAAAAGGCTGAGCAATTTCCCATTTTACAAATGGCCAGCATGTATGATTGAGAATTAATCTGGTTTGTCATGCCTGGAAAGTATGTATTCAACAGGAAGTGGTTGCCTGATGACAGTTGGGTCTCAGAAGTGCAGGGCATTAGGTACATAGTGTGTGTTGTCTTATGTAGATCTTAGGGAAAATGGGTCAAAGTGGGTTGAAAATATATTTGAAAAGCAAGAAGCACAAAATAATTGCAAAATCTTTGGAATCACAAACTTTAATTTGTGAAACAAAAAGCTAATTTAGTGATATTGCAGATGGTTAGCCCAAAAATGGTTGAGTGTGATATGGAAACAAATAATACAGCAGCAAGTGATTCACTTTTTATACATTTTACAACCCCCTCAAGTCACTTCAGCAAAAAGCTGATGAAAATCTGGCTTGTATAATAAGCTAACCATGAAAATATCGAAAAAAAATGAAATCTTTCAAAAAGTGTTAAATCTAAATTGCGTGATATTGGTGCATTTGGACAGTGGACAAAAAGTGTAAATATTTTATTTCTATTGGTTTTTATGGTGGAGACCCACACTGTAAATACGTTAATGAGTATAAAATACTTTAGAAAGACTAAACTGGAGACTCAGATGTAATGATAATGAAGACTTTGAATATGGCGTGTCAAAAAACATCTAGAAATACACTGGTAAAAGTCAATAATTGCTTTAAAGGGGCCTTAAAATGGGTGAAAACCCCCCAAAAGTTCTTAAATTTCAGTTTGAAGTTTCTATATATACTGTGGTACATGTGCCACTCTATCCCCTTTTGTTCCAGTGTCAAATTAGGTGTCCTTCAAAATGGGTGTCCTTGTTAAAGAAGAATCATTGCTTCTCTATCATGGTGTCGGCATATGCTTGGTGAAATCATGTCTTTCTCAAAATACTGTCTTAAAATCCACTTTGCATTGAACACACAACACTAACTGAGGACCTTTACATACTCTGATTTCAAGCATTGTTGAACTTCTTGTAATAATTCTTAACTTGTGGTTTTCATAGCACTGGGAGAAAGCACATGTTTTGGCATCTTGACAATAAATGAATGAAGTGCAAGAGCTGCTATTGAATCAGGCCTCTTAAAACATGAAAAACAAGGCAATAGTGATTAAACAAGACAAAAATCAGAACACTTGAGTATAAAGATATTTTTTTTAATGTTCAGTTTTTAAAAAAAAGCTATGTCAAACGCTATAGATTTCAGCTATAAAATGGTATGTGTAGTAGATGGCCTTTAAAAATTAAGTTTTGCCTTACAGTCACCAGAACCACATGTATGCATTCCTTCCACAGGAGTTATGTCATGATTCCAACTGCAGTACGGTCAGTAATGATGATCTTGACATGAAAATGAAAATACTGGTATACTGAAGTCATTTGAACTAAGAATTAGTTTTCCTGACTGAAACAAATGTGGCTAATCACATTAGTCAAACATATTAATTTTACTAAGTAAAATACAACACAAGTTAACCTACTTTGGCATTCCTAGGCTAACATCAAGCTTTCCTTTTTATTTAAAAGAGGACCAATCCTGTGGCCTAAGTGATTAGAGCACCCAGCTTGGATGCAGGATGACATGGGTTCGAACCTAAGGCAAGTCATACCAAAGACTTCTAAAAATGGTACTAGCAGCTGCCTCGCTTGGTACTCAGCATTAAGAGGTTAATGTTTGGACTGTTTGACCTGATGTCGGGATCAATTTGACTGGGTGGGACATAATGCTCCATGTCTTCAGCATTATGCCCTATTGCTAGACATCACTGTAAAACTGCCACAATGCAGAGATTGTAGTGATATGACTGAAACATTGCTAAAGCTATGTTAAAAATCTTAATCACACACACTGATGTACAAAAAAAGTTCTTTTAGTCAAGTATACATATAAAAGGTAAATAGGTTCTCCCATACTCTTCTTGACATGCATACAATCAAGTGACTCTTATCAGAGAGTCTGACACACTTTCCATGAATCTACATGAGCCTGTTGACACTAATATACACATGATACAGGGCAATCAAACCATAGAGCCCTTGGAGGTCAAGTGACCATTGAGGTAAGATACCAGCCAGTTTGTTTAGACCATGATTAAGCTACACTGGCTGCATGTTTGTTTACAGTGTCCTTGTACAAACTTCATTGGCAAATGCAAGTGATCAAGAGGATTGTGTCGTAAAGTAATTTATGTGTGTCTGAGAGATATACAGATAAGAACTGAGCATCCCTCTGAAAACTATGTTTATTCTATGCCAGACCTCAAATCCTTCAGAGCCCTGCATAAAAAATTATGTCAACCTTTACTAAAATTAAAATGTCCTTTAAATAACTTTATATAAAAAAAACTTTCAACAAAATTTGACCAGGTACGACAGAAAGCATCTGAACATTAAAGAATTTTATGATGAAACAAATGATAACAATCCACCGTGACTGCTGTTACTGAATCTTCAAAAACTGTTCCTAAGTTATAACAAGTAATACTGATCCATTGTAAAATATGGCCACGTTACTAAAAACAGAAAAGCATATAAACAGCTTTACCAAAAATATAATTTGACAGAATTTTACCAGCTTTGACTGAAAGCATCCTGTCACTGTGGCCTTTAAAATTTAAATTAAGCTTGATTTTAGTTAGGATTCATCAATAACATCAATACTATCAATCAAAATGATGGTTTCAACTTTCACCTACTAGCACGGCAAGGATAATGTTGGGAACAAATGGCCTCAAAAATAATTTTTTTAACCTGTTAGATCATCAGAGGACATGAAATTTCACTGCTCCAACATGGATTAATTTAATTGTGTCACCACCTGTCATCATAAACTATGATAATATGTGTATTGTATTCAGGGGATGATAATTCGTTGGCTAAAGTAGCTGAAGGCAACCAAAAAAAAGAAAAAATCATTGTTGGGCAAGTAAAATTTCATGTGAGTTGCATAGTTATTACACTGAAAAAATGTGAATTTCAAGACCTTTCTCCCAGCATCATCTTTAACTGGCTAATAGAAGGGAATTAAAATCTTTGTGTGTTAAGCAGTATTATTCAAAGAACATAAAATAAAGAATGAAATGAATGATAAGTCAGAAAAACTTAATTTTACTTCATATCAGAATTGAAAAAATAGTCATTTATCCTGGTCTCATTAATTTTGGTACATGAATGTGTTATGTCTTGGGAAATAAATAAAGCTTGCAGTGTTTGCAGTGAACCATGTATCATTCATGCATGTCTGGGATAAATGTTTCATTTAAAATTTGCATACACTGTATCTGTGCTTGAAGACAAATCGGTGTCTTAAGTGAGGAAACTTGTTAGGTTACAGACCCTGACATGATGAATGTAACTGATGTTTCATAGGTTACAGACCCTGACATAATGAATGTAACTGATGTTTCATAGGTTACAGACCTGACATGATGAATGTAACTGATGTTTCATAGGTTACAGACTCTGACATGATGAATGTAACTGATGTTTCATAGGTTACAGACTGTGACATGATGAATGTTACTGATGTTTCATAGGCTACAGACCCTGACATCATGAATGTAACTGATGTTTCATAGGTTACAGACCCTGACATGATGAATGTAACTGATGTTTTTATAGGTTACACACCTTGACATGATGAATGTAACTGATGTTTCATAGGTTACAGACCTGACATGATGAATGTGACTGATGTTTCATAGGTTACAAACTCTGACATGATGAATGTAACTGATGTTTCATAGGTTATAGACCCTGACATGATGAATGTAACTGATGTTTCATTTTTGGCCATGCAAAATGCTGTAAATGCAGCTTCCCCACCAAGTTAGCCAAAATTTTGCATTTGCTTAAATTGTGTGATTTGCAATATATTTTTCTCATTTTAGGGTTATTTTTTTAATGAAGACTCTGGGTCATCAATTCAGTCACGTGATACTGAAGAGTTGATCACAGATCCAGATGCCATTCGCTTACAGCTTGATTCCAGGCCAAGAAAAATACGTACACCCTTTGTTATTGTTCTTCATATGATCATTGTTGTAAGTTTAAACATCTCACAATTTGATTGTTGTTGGAAAACTTATTTGCTTTTTCTGAGCATGTTTTAGAAAAGCTGTGAATGTTAAATTTGTAAGCTTTATGGACAAAGACAACTTTCTCTCTCTCTTTCAAGAATTGTGCAATGCTAAATGCATGTGGAGAAAGTCTTGATTCAGACTTTTATGTTGTACAGAAGAAGGACACAAATGCAGACGATATCTGAATCTCTCTTTTCACCTGTCAGTTAAAAAAATGATCTGTTGTGTCATTCATTCTGTTCATCACTTTTCTTTTTTTTTTTTGTCTGACAAAGATTTGCTTAATGCGAAGACTTTTTGGTGCATTTTTTTATGGAGTAAAGTTCTGTTAAGAATATGCATGGAATTTAAGAAGTTAAGTACATGTCTATCATCTCACATGAATATTCCATTATGTATACATATTTACTAAAAAATTCTTTGTGATCTGAGTTGCTAGAAGAAAAGGAGTGGATTATGTTACAATGTTACAGTAATACTGTCCATCAGTGATGTTCTATTTGGGGTGGTCTATATATATATATATATATATATATATATATATATATATATATATATATATATATATATATATATATATATATATATATATATATATATATGCACAAGATTGTTATTAATTTATCCCTTGTGCATAGAACTTGGATGGTGGATGCATCATTATAATTCTATGTTAAATATGTAGTATTTTCAGGTGTTTTGATCATATGCAGTTCCTCTTTACTTTTAATCACATGTACACTTATTGGGCATGAAGAAATAAACAAAATGTTTACATGCAACTGCGAGTCCATACATAACCCTCAGGTACCTAGTCCCTTGATCTCAACTAGGAAACTATTAAGATCCCATACCCTGTAACCATATATACATGCAACTGAGTGTGAAAAGACTAATTGATACATAAATCTGAAATAAATCTCATGATCCAGGTACTTAATCACACTAATTTGGAGCACAGACTGAGTTCACCTGTAACACCAGGATGTTACACTGTTAGTGGGATGTAACTATGTGACAGCTACACCTGCACAAGTACAGGGTGATCAGGTGGGGCCCTGAGTAATCTAAAGTGCTCTTCATTACGGATCACTGCCATCTCACCTGTCTGCGTGGGTTTGAGTCTTGGATTTGGCCAATGTGGGTATGTGAGAAAGCTTGCCAGTAGTTTCTCGTGGGTCGGTGGTTCTTTCCCGGGGTTTTCCTCAGTTATTCCTCAACCATTAATACTGGCCGCCATGTATAGCCTATCATGTGCTGAAAAATGGCGTTAAACCCTACAACAACAACAACAACAACAATAGGGTGATCAGTACACTCTGTGTACAGGAAAAGAACAATTTTCAAAATCCGTGGATGTCTTTGAGCAAAATATACCTGCCCAGCTGATTTTTCTGATTGCCAGGTAAATTATTGTAATTATTTGTTATAATCAAATTTACTCAAAAACTTTTGTTAAATATGTTGTTAGTCCTAATTGAAATGCTTGTAACTCACCAACTGTCCTGCTAATAGCAAGTGCCTGATGGCAACTGTCCTGCTAATGGCAAGTGTCTGATGGCAACTGTCCTGCTAATGGCAAGTGCCTGATGGAAACTGTCCTGCTAATGGCAAGTGTTTGATGGCAACTGTCCTGCTAATGGCAAGTGCCCGATGGTAACTGTCCTGCTAATGGCAAGTGCCTGATGGCAACTGTCCTGCTAATGGCAAGTGCCAGACACATTTACACATACTTAATGTATTGGAAATTTCTCTCATATTAGGTCATTTTTTTCTTTTGATCACAACAAGAAAAATGCAATGGAATACATATGCACCCATCTCTCTATATCTTTTCAAACAAAACTGGGGGCCCAGAGTGGTCTAAAGCGCTCTCTGTTATGGATCACTGCCATCTCACCTCTGTCTGTGTGGGTTCGAGTCTCAGATTTGGTTAATGTGGGTATGTGAGAAAGCTTGCCAGTAGCTTCTTGTGGGTCAGTGGTTCTTTCCGGGGTTTTCCTGGGTTCTTCCTCCACCATTAATACTGGCTGCCATGTATAGCCTATCGTGTGCTGAAAAGTGGCATTATACCCAACAACAAACAATACTGTGGAAGAAGCATTTTAGCATCAGTTTCCTGTTGCTGGTAATCTGAAATAGTATACAGTGGGACCTTTAATATTTATAAAAGTAGAAGCTACTATAGTTTCATTCCACACAGCAACATGAATTTTATCCTATCTGTAACTCAATAAATTTTCAGGTCAGTGTCATGTGAAACAAATTGCTTACTTTTAACTACATTTAATGATCTTGACCTGAACATTTTCTGACTTGCAGAGAAGATTAAATTGATGATCCTGTGTGGAATAAAGTGGAAAGGAAAGTTGAGGTATTGATCTAACCTCATCTCAGCATTGACTTATTTATGGATGAAGGATGGAAAATTGAAAATTTGCTAATTCAACTTGTACTCTGCACTGACTTATAGGCCAGCAAATATGGTATATATTTATTGTACTTTTTAGACTGATTACTTTTTATTAATAATTTCTGTTGCCAAGCCAAGTTTTCACATTCTTAAAATACATTCTCCATTGATAATTTCAAGTTTTTCAGTGCAATGAATTTTTCTACCTGTTGTGTACTGTATTGGAATCCCATGTTATAACTATACCTATGAAATAATATATCTAGATAGGCAGCTGAAATTGGCCTTGGTTCTAAACTCTTGGTAGGTGCACATGTTTTGGGGGTAAGTGGAACAAAGGTGAGCATGGGGATATGTCATTTGAAACACTTGAGTTGAAAATGTCTTTTTCTAGTCTATTTATTAGTCATTAGTATGAACTCAATATTGGAAATTTACTTAGTTTTAAAAATATAATATAGATTTGTCATCTAGAAAGAAAATGTTTAGATAACATAATATTGTTAATTATCTATAATTTACATTGTTTGTTGGTTATTTTATTTTAATGTTTTACTTCATTACATGCTTTTCTAATATAACATTGTATGTTGGACTTAACCTTGTCCAAAATTGAGTTTGTTTCTACTTGACCTGAATTGACTTTATTCTGCAACAGCTAATACATAGCTAAATTATTCTCTATGTGTATGGGTTTAAAATCAGAATTATTATTAATATAAGTAAATATGTTTATTTGGATCTAGTTCTAGGTTTTGAAATATCCTTAGTGTATTTGACTATTTGTAAATATCAGGATGATTCTAGAAGGTTATGTTTCCATTAGGTAATATTTTTGTGTTGAAAATGCTAATTGTGACCTGAGGTCAAGTAGAGAACTATATTATTTTGTAACTGAGATGATTTTTCAGTCATGCTTTAAGATGTAGTACTTTCAGGCTGTATTATATGTTGTGTCCAGTATTTCATTTTTTGGCTGGAAATTATTTCTTTAAATTATTGACTTAAAGTGATCATTTTATCTGGAAATATAAAAGTGCTCTGATAAAATTCATGGAAAGAGACATTCACTGGAATCTATAGTGAATTCAAACCTGGAGTTATATTACTGTAATTCAACAAACAACTGCTGACACAGTACCGTAAGTTTTTTTCTTCTCATTTTCACTTTGTATTCTTGGAAAATAAATTATTTGTTGAATTTTACAAAGCTTGTTGCTTTTCACTCATTTCTGTTACTTATTTTAAGAGCACTGACTTGTAACAATATTTAATATTGGTTTTTAAAGTGTCTTTTTAAAAAATGAATATGGAAATCATATTATGGGACTGTTAATAAGTATTACACTTCTGTTTCAGATTGCCACCTGGGCATGTGTATTTGTCTTGCCAGCAGTGTGTAAAGATAATGGGCAGTGTGGAGTAAATCCGTTTTCTCTTATAGTTTATATTAGTGGTGGGACTTGGTTCCTAGGACTTCTCTGTGATTGCTTCTATCGGCATCAGCACTGTATAATACGTCTCCATGGTTACTTGGATTTTTACAGGAAAACTAGGCATATTCGCCAAGCACCTGTTATGATTGGATCGGCAGGTTTGTCATGTACTGTACTATTCATAAGAACAGTGATAACTTAATGATCAATTAGGGTCTTTAACAATGTTAGACTAACAGAATCTGTGACATAGAGTGTATGACAATTTGTGGGCAGAAAAAGGTGTTAAAGAGGTAGGTATCTATTTCTGCTCATACAGAATCAGAAATGAACTATTTATTTAGGCTCCAATTCCATATTTTTGGTCCTATGAAGATTTTTCAGACAAAACATTTCTTTCACTTTTGTTATATTGTTCTGTCAATTTGTCTTGAAAACTCTTTTTGAATTGCAATCATAGTTTTGTATTGTTTTTAAGTGTTGAATTTTTCTGAACTCATCAGGACCGTTAATGACTCATTTCTCATATCCAATGATGTTTACAATGGATGCAGTTATTGTTGTTTTCATGGCCCCATGATAGATCACACTTTCCCCATGACATTGCTTTGATCGGCCATATTTGCCAAGGATGTGTTGTAGAAGGCTGACAGTAAGCAAATATTGAGCTTGTCTTTTTAACTGAACTGGTTAATGTCTTACTTGAATCAACATTGAGAAAGTCTACTAAACTGAACTGGTTGACATCTCACATGAATCATCACTGAGCCAGTCTGCAGAACAGAACTGGTTGATGTCTCTCTTGAATCATCAGCTGTTTGTCCTAATAACAGTATGGTGTTATTGTAATATGACAGAGGACTGGTGAGAATGCATGCAAGATTTAGCATCATTTGCATAATGGCATGTATACCAAAATAATGGAAAATATACAATTTATTCAGATACTTTAATATCTAAAGGATTTTTTAAATATTAAATGTGTTGGTGATAAATTTATTTATTTGTAATTTTTCAAGTCACTTATGAATACTAACAATGAAATGTGATTATGTTACATTATTATTATTGTACTGTATTAGAGTAAAACTGGACAGTATTGGAGTAATCAGCAGATGTAGATTACTATTTTTATAAGGATGTAATTTTTGAAACAAATAATACAAAAGGGGGCGCTCACCAATTAATATGTACTTTAGAGAGAGTGACGTATGTAAGGTGAAGTAGTTTGCATTTAAAACATGCACAATGGAGAGAATGTTGGCATACCTATATGCTACAGTAATGTAATGTGGATGATATTTCTTTGGATATTGTACTTTTGGAAATTGTACATGATTTAAGCACACTGCTAACTAAAATGACTGCTCCCTTGTGCTAAAAAAATAAGCCTGAATTAGTCTAAAGTACACTATACATAGCAGCTATTAAAATAGGGAAAATGAATTTTTCCAGACTAGACAATACCAGCTTCTGAAAGTGCAATGAATGAATTACCAAATATATAAAATGTAAAAAAAGTTATCAGCTCTTTTTTATACAATTTACCTCTGAAGTTCAGGAAGTGAAAATGACCAAGTAGAGCTAGCACTTTTTTGAAAGGTGCACATTTGAAGTAAGGCCAAGCTGTATACTCTATAACCCATAGTACACCCATCAATCATACATCAAAATAAAGGGAATTAAAGGTTCTTTTAATTATACCTAACATATACAATGTCTTTTTTAAATAGCCAGTATAACCAGTGAGGAAAGCCGGGGAAATTCTTTTTCATTAAAATCCTAACCCTATGGAAAATGTGAAACTGTATAGCGCCACCAAAGTAGTGTGGTTGATTCCTTTTTTCAGTGTAGTATTATTCAACAAGTCCTTTGAGAGAACTCTGTCAAAGACTTAGTATATCTGTATTTAGAAGGGAAATAACTCTTATAAATAATTTTCCTGTTTTGCCATTATAACTGAAATTATAATTTAATATTTGCAAAAACTTTGTTCAAAATGACAAGTTTCGAAAACAACCAATATTTTTTTCACATGCATGTATTTATTTTAAAAAATGAGACTTTTAAAAAAAAGTCTTAGGTTATCAAGGGTGTTTGTATGTGCAAGATTCTTCTATAGGTTATCAAGTGTGTTTGTGTGTGCAAGATTCTTCTAAGATACTGACTACTTATCTATCTTTCCATCCATCCATCTGCTGTAAATTAACAGTTACTATATTAACCAATTATAAAATGGGCTAACAAGAATGAATGAGCAAATTGTTGACTCTCAATACTGAGCTAGAAACTATTAGATAATGGGAGCTGACTCTGATGTTATGAGAATTGAAAGTCCTGGGCTATTAATATAGAGATTTGCGCTATTAATATAGAGATTTCATTTTCATGCTCCAGTTCAAAAAGATGTTTAATTTCTTGAATTATAAGCTTCTGTATTTAAGGACACTAAATTATCTTGCATTAGTCAGAGAAAACTCAGGCTGTGTTTCTTTTGTTAACAATAATTGATTATTTCTACTGGTTGAAAGGATCAGTATACTCTAGAGCAAAGCTGGCAAAGAAGCTGGAATATAAATTTTCTTTATTAATGTCCATTACAAATCTTACCATCTTTTTAACTTGACTGTATGAAGTACAGGAGAGTTTATGTTTTGTCCCAGTCATCCCATGTCAGGTTAATAGTTTTTAAGTTTTCTGGTACACAAGTGATGTGTATTGAAACCACTTGGAGTATTGTTTTTAAACAATCATTCAGAGATTGGATATATAAAAATCATGGTAATTTATATAGAAAAGCTAAGAACTTCATTAAAAGAAGCTATTTATTGACAGTTATTCTCAACACAGTTATTAAATCAGTATTCAACCCCTATTTATCCAAAGTAGCCCACCCCCTTCTCACTGTTAATATGTCACATTCCCAGTTGTTCATATGTCCCTCTGTAACTTGTGCCCTACTTTATAGTTTGTTCAATGTTTTTGGACACCATTGTGAGTGAGTTATCATGGGAGTGGTGTAGTTTACCATATAATTTACTTTTTTGTTGACTTGTCCAAAGACAATTCAGGGGCCTTAACTCGGGCTTTGAAACAATATTTTATGTTATTTTTGAGGTTTGCAGTGACTATATTTGGTTTTTTTGTGGAGAAATTGAGCAAGGAAGTGTATATAAAGCTATAATGTACCAGATGTGCTTGCACAGAAAACTAGTCCAACTGCAAACTGCTTAGACCCATATCTGCCTTCACACAATGTGCTGGCATATCTGGGTCTGTGCAGTTTGATAGGAGTAATCAGTAGAATAAATCTCATAGACCCTGACCTACTATGCTATGGCAGATCAGGATTGTTGTTGGTTGCAGTTTGACTCACTTATAGTGAGCATAACTGTAATAGTTATTTGTTAAAGTTTGCAAACGTAGTTTTGTGCTGAGCTCCACATTAACTGAAATAGTGGTATGAACAGTCAAGAAACTTGATGCGTATTACTTTTACTTAGGGGCCCCAAGTGGTCTAAAGTGCTCACCATTACGGATTACTGCCATCTCACCTCTGTCTGCGTGGGTTTGAGTCTCGGGTTCGGCATATGTGTGTATGTGAGAAAGCTTGCCAGTAGCTTCTTGTGGGTCGGTGGTTTTCCTGGATTCTTCCTCCATCATTAATACTGGCCGCCATGTATAGCCTACCTTGTGCTGAAAAATCGCATTAAACCCTACAACAGCAACAACTTTTACTTAGGTCTGGAGAATGTTTCACTCATGTGGAATCAAGATTTCACGAAATTGCATAAGATGTTTTCTCCATATTCTCTGTGACAAATGACATATTTTTCTTGTTTAGCAGAGTTATTGTATCCTCTCAGACAGTAGATTTTGTTAACCCTTTATATAGAAGAGATCAAATTTTTAAAAAAATTTATAACTCTTGATGGGAAAAGTAATTACTTCTGAAGTCTTAAATTTCTGGTGTTTTCCCACGATGGTGCATTCTGGTTTCATACCACCTAATCATTTTAACATGCCAGGAATCAACTTTATGAGTATGATCTTAATGAACAGATTTAATTCCATGAGTCTAATTGAATTGTAGCATCATTAATTGTTTTTCAGGCAATTCCCTGCTGCTGGTGATCACGCAAGTGTTACATGACAAGTGTGATAAAACCTGCCCACCTTTAGACCCAGTGGACTATCTTAAAATCATCTTATCATTGCAGTGCTTTCTTCAGTTGGTCTTATTAATCCTGTACCTATGTAAGTGATCATTTTGATTTTCATTTTTAAAGATTGTTTTAAAAAAAAATCTCAGAGATAATGGTTCATTCTTGTTTAGTTACCTATTTACTGATAATAGTATCACCATCACTTTCAGTAGTTGCCTGGTATAAGGGATTGTGCATTGGTACACAATGCGGGAGCATTGCCTGACAAGGCTCAACGTTCAGTATTAAAATGCAGAAAATATTAAGTAACTTTTAGCTGTGATAAATCAGAAAAGCATTTTGGAATTTGCTAAAATTTTGAGGCTTTCAGATTTGTATTGACAGCAGTTAGGACAGATTAACCATATCAACAAATCAGGGAGCTGTCTATCTGTACTGTAACTTTCCAATATCCAAATGAACAAATTGGGGAGTTATCTGTACTATAACTTTCCAATATCCAAATGATCAAATTGGGGAGTTATCTGTGCTGCAACTTTCCAGTATCCCAATGAACAAATCAGGGAGCTGTCTATCTGTACTGTAACTTTCCAGTATCCAAATGAACGAATTGAGCTATCTGTACTGTAACATTCCAGTATCCCAATGAACGAATCAGGGAGCTGTCTATCTGTACTGTAACATTCCAGTATCCCAATGAACGAATCAGGAAGCTATCTGTACTGCAGCTTTCCAGTATCCCAATGAACTAATCAGGGAGCTGTCTATCTGTACTGTAACTCTTCGTTTTTCAGATGTCAGATGTTGTCATTGAATTAAATTACACTGGGTTCTGCCCACCCTCACTTGCTTATGAAAATCATTATCAGTCTCAAAAGAATTGTTAACTTTTATAGACTTATTTCTTGTAATAAAATTAGGTCAACTTCGAAATTCTAGCTAAACCCAATCAGTACAACTTTTGGTGTTTTTTTATATAATCAAAGGTCAGAATTACTCTCAGAAGTTTTAGCCTACTCTGTGGAACGTTGCTAGTTAAGCTTTCACGTTTTTTTGAATTAGGCATTAGTAAACACCTGTCATGTAACTTACTTTGCAAATGCATGCTATGGCATGATCAAGTAAGTTTTCTATTAATTGGACATTGTCAGGTTGTTTAGTTTTTTTTAAAGGACACATATGACATAAGTTTGTTGCTAAATAAACATGTAATGACAGCAGGTCTGTCATGATACAACAGTACATAAAAATGACATTATGTCATAATGTATATTTATGTGGGATTCTGTTGTCAAAATTCTTCAAACATGTTCACTCTGATTTTATGAGATACAATTTATTTCTTGACAAATGGGAGATGGTAAAGAAATTAACAGTGTTTGTAGTGTTGGATATTGTGATCTGGGCTGAAGTACCAACTCACCCCATTGTACTTTGGTCTTGCTACCAATATCCAACAGTACCTACAATACAATCTATAATCTATAAATACTATGCAATCATTCATGCCAGGCAAGTGGTTGTTGTATTGATCATAGAAAAGTAAATAAGGAGCTGCTAAATAAGGTCGATTGACATGGTAGAACTACTAATGATAACAGAAGTGGAGAACATGAGAGAGAACCTAGAAATAAAATGCCACCTTGAAAGACCAAAAAATTTGCCTTGTATACTGCATCCTGCACAACTGATGCATCCAGCATATGAAAAAAAGAGGAGTGCATTTGTTTAAGACACCGACATCTGAGGGTATCGTGTTCTCATCCCAGTTTTGATCTGTGTGCACTTCTTGGCATTTTACAGTTCATGGTTATTGATTACTTCCACTCCTGACATAAACTGAAACAATGCTCCAGCTCCAAGAATTAAACATGGCAAATACTGATGTAATTTTCCCTCCATAATGCAACAAGTAAAATTGCTAAGTACCAAGTGGTATGGTGCATGCAAAGTGATTTTTTGTGTGTTTGTTTTGAAATAATCTATACATGGATATCTTGTCTGTAAAATGTGACAGTTAAAGGACATTTATTTCGGTATCTTGCCTGAATTCATACTGGAAGTATCTAAGTCAAAGCTAGGTACTATATATTTAAAAAAAAAGAAGAGAAAATGGTGTTTTTATCAAGACAGATGAATTTATTAAGCAAAGTGCATTATATCTGAACTAAATCGAAACCAGGTTCACGGGTGCAGAGCAAGTGAATTATCACTGTGCTATACAGATCTGGGGGTACATTATCTATATTGCTTGGCTGAATTGAACATTTGTCTTTTTCAGTAAAATTCATTACTTTGTAAACTTAGCAGAAATTAAAAACTAGTCAGATTTAGTTGTTATTGTTCTAGAGTTTAACACCATTTTTCAGCACAAGATAGGCTATACATGGCGGCCAGTATAACTGGTGGAGGAAGAACCCTGGAAAACCCAGGGAAGAACCACCGACCCATGAGAAGTTACTGGCAGGCTTTCCCACATATCCATGCTAGCCAAGCCTTGGACTCGAAACCACACAGACAGAGGTGAGATGGCAGTGATCCGGAACGGTGATCGCTCTAGACCACTTGGCCACTCTGGGCCCCAGTCAAATTTAGTAGTTTATAGATGCATTGTATTAAAGTTGATTGTGGCCGTACATTAATTATTGAAGATTTTGATCAGTTCACTACATACCATCAGAGTTTCAGTTTTATCTAATATTCTTTACATACATTTTGAATGTAGGTTATTGAGTTGAATCTTTTATTCTCCCAATAATCTTGTAATTAAAGCTACAATTTTTACATCTTTCATATAATGGTAAAATGTTTCATAATAAATCTTGATTCAGACTGGCAAAATTATTCTTAATTTTACATCTATTTATCTTTTTTCAGTTTGACATAAATGTTTCACTGCGTTTCAGATCGAACAGTCCAGTTCAATAGGAGTGGGGCTTTCCCGGATCTATATCAGGATGAGATGATGACAAGTTTTATCCAAACACAATCCAGCTCTTCAGATATTGGATTTAGGTAATCTGCATGCACTGTGCACCTTAATTATCTTAAGGAAAAGAAATAATCTTTTAAATAAATTGAATAACACTTACTCTATTACATGTTAGTTTATACTTGAAAGCAGTTTCTTCTGCAATGCCCCAGCCTGAAATTTCTTTCATAGGGGAGGGAAAAGGCTCATTCTTGTTTATAGAAGGTGCACTTTTTGGAAAAAGGGGTAATTTGGGGGAAATAAAGGGGATGAAATTAGAACAGTCTTTTTTAATTTAGAAGAGATAATCAGATAGAAAAAATTTGTAACAGTTCTGGTTCAGGAAACTATTACCAACTTCTCAGGAAGGTCTCATCCTATTAAAATGCATTATAATGTAGCTCATCAGATAACAATTTTCAGCACTGATGATTTTGCAGAAGATTCACAACTGTTTTTCACTTGTCAGTGATAAAGAGTAATTTCATAATTTAGGAGATCTTGTTCGCTTTTTTACTGCTTTTGTTGTTAGGATAGAAATCTAATTTAATCTGTAACAGATGTCTTCATTTTCATTCATAACAGTTATTAAATCATCGTTTCACTATGCATATCCATTGTATTAAAAAGAAAATTGTGCAAACTTTCTTTGATCACAAAATAAAGGGTTTAATCCACAAACTGAGCCCCACTAGTTAGGACTCAGAAATGAACACAGAACATCGCTCTATATTCAGTAATACCTTTTGCAGATATTCAAATAACTTTTTATTTAATGTTCACAATATTTAGTAATTAGTAAGTTATTCATTATTTTAATCTATTCCTCTTCATGTCAGATATGTGGCATATTTTATGGATTATGTTTTTCAATGAAAATTTCAAATTTTAAAAAACTTTTATCTTTTTAATGAAGATAGTTTTCATTGTGTACAGTTTTAATCTTTTTTTGAAAAGTCTGTCATAACATACATTGTAAGTGACTTTTTTCTATCAGATTAAAAATAAAAAATTACCATAGTTGTGCAGAAATGTTTAATATATGTGTTTTTATGTTAATATAGCCAGAATTTATTTCTAGTGCTGAAGCAAATGTTTGACATGGAAATTGGTATTTGAACATTCATTGTTTGAATGTGACTACTTTTAATATGATTTGCTAGTTGCTCAAACTTTGACACAGACCTACCATATGTAGTATCACTTAATACCATACTGTAAACATATACACAAACTTTGACACAGACCTACCATATCTAGTATCACTTAATACCATACTGTAAACATATACACAAACTTTGACACAGACCTACCTTATGTAGTATCACTTAATGACCATACTGTAAACATATACACAAACTTTGACACAGACCTACCATATATAGTATCACTTAATGACCATACTGTAAACATATACACAAACTTTGACACAGACCTACCATATGTAGTATCACTTAATGACCATACTGTAAACATATACACAAACTTTGACACAGACCTACCATATGTAGTATCACTTAATGACCATACTGTAAACATATACACAAACTTTGACACAGACCTACCATATCTAGTATCACTTGATACCATACTGTAAACATATACACAAACTTTGACACAGACCTACCATATGTAGTATCACTTAATGACCATACTGTAAACATATACACAAACTTTGACACAGACCTACCATATGTAGTATCACTTAATACCATACTGTAAACATATACACAAACTTTGACACAGACCTATCATATCTAGTATCACTTAATGACCATACTGTAAACATATACACAAACTTTGACACAGACCTATCATATGTAGTATCACTTAATACCATACTGTAAACATATCCACAAACTTTGACACAGACCTACCATATCTAGTATCACTTAATACCATACTGTAAACTTATACACAAACTTCGACACAGACCTACCATATCTTGTATCACTTAATGACGATACTGTAAAGATATACACAAACTTTGACACAGACTTACCAAATGTAGTATCACTTAATCACCATAAACATATACACAAACTTTGACACAGACCTACCATATGTAGTATCACCTAATACCATACTGTAAACATATACACAAACTTTGACACAGACTTACCAAATGTAGTATCACTTAATCACCATACTGTAAACATATACACAAACTTTGACACAGACCTACCATGTCTAGTATCACTTAATACCATACTGTAAACATATACACAAACTTTGACACAGACATACTATATGTAGTATCACTTAATGACCATACTGTAAACATATACACAAACTTTGACACAGACCTACCATATCTAGTATCACTTGATACCATACTGTAAACATATACACAAACTTTGACACAGACCTACCATATCTAGTATCACTTGATACCATACTGTAAACATATACACAAACTTTGACACAGACCTACCATATCTAGTATCACTTGATACCATACTGTAAACATATACACAAACTTTGACACAGACCTACCATATCTAGTATCACTTGATACCATACTGTAAACATATACACAAACTTTGACACAGACCTACCATATCTAGTATCACTTGATACCATACTGTAAACATATACACAAACTTTGACAGACCTACTATATGTAGTATCACTTAATACCATACTGCAAACATATACACAAACTTGGACACAGACCTATCATATCTAGTATCACTTGATACCATACTGCAAACATATACACAAACTTTGACACAGACCTACCATATCTAGTATCACTTAATACCATACTGTAAGCATATACACAAACTTCGACACAGACCTACCATATCTAGTGTCACTTAATACCATACTGTAAACATATACACAAACTTTGACACAGACCTACCATATGTAGTATCACTTAATACCATACTGTAAACATATACACAAACTTTGACACAGACCTACTATGTCTAGTATCACTTAATACCATACTGTAAACATATACACAAACTTTGACACAGACCTACCATATCTAGTATCACTTAATACCATACTGTAAACATATACACAAACTTCAACACAGACCTACCATATCTTGTATCACTTAATGATGATACTGTAAACATATACACAAACTTTGACCCAGACCTACCATATCTAGTATCACTTGATACCATACTGTAAACATATACACAAACTTGGACACAGACCTACTATGTCTAGTATCACTTAATACCATACTGTAAACATATACACAAACTTCGACACAGACCTACCATATCTAGTATCACTTGATACCATACTGTAAACATATACACAAACTTTGACACAGACCTACCATATGTAGTATCACTTAATACCATACTGTAAACATATACACAAACTTTGACACAGACCTACCATATGTAGTATCACTTAATACCATACTGTAAACATATACACAAACTTTGACACAGACCTACCATATCTAGTATCACTTGATACCATACTGTAAACATATACACAAACTTTGACACAGACCTACCATATCTAGTATCACTTAATACCATACTGTAAACATATACACAAACTTTGACACAGACCTACCATATCTAGTATCACTTAATACCATACTGTAAACATATACACAAACTTTGACACAGACCTACCATATGTAGTATCACTTAATGACCATACTGTAAACATATACACAAACTTTGACAGACCTACCTTATGTAGTATCACTTAAAGACCATACGGTAAACATATACACAAACTGTAGTTACGCAAGGCTGGTGACCTGACAGCAGCCATGGAAAAGCCATCGAGTGCATTAGAGGAACACTTTGAATTGTGTTCCGAGGACAGCATGAAGCTTACCCAAGTCAGATTGTAAACAGTTGTTTACAGAATTTGAAAAAATTGTGGCTTCATGGTTTCTGTTTCAACCCAAGTTGGCAGTGACGATGGGAAATATTTGATGATGACATCACAATGTATAATCGATTGTAAATGATTATGTGCTATCAATATTCAAATTGTAAAATCATGTATTCTTTTCAGCACTATTTGTTTGTCTATCCAGAATCATTAAAAAGATGAAGCCTTATTTTCCTCTTTTGATCTTTGTTAAACTTTGTTTGCTTGTAAAATCAACCTCTGTTAAATTTTGAATCTAATTATATTTTATTTGCCCAGAGTGTCTCATAAACCCAAATTTAATTGAATGCTTACACAGATTGTGGCCAAAGCATTTATGAAATATTAATCAAACGTTGCTTAGTGTTTCATGGAACATGTAATAAAGCCAACTTATTTTAATAAATTTCAGATTAAAAATTAGTTCAATTTAAAAGTTACTTGTTTTAGCAATTTAACTTTTACATTTTTTTAAAAATATTAAAATTGTATATGTAATCAAACAGTTCTGTTGATTAAAATTAATAATTAATATTTGTTTCAGAGATGAAAGCTACTTGGATCAGATCTTAGAACGTCAAGCAGATGTGATTCGATACCTAAAGCAACACAATGCACAGTTAGGAAAGAGGATACTGACTCTGACAGCAGAAAACAAAACTCTGAAACCCAAAGGATAAAATCATTCTTATGAATCTTTTCCCAACAAAGCTGTTAGATTCAGGGTGCTACACTTTGAAAAATATGAAGGCTTTATGAAACTTTATTAGTACATTGACCGGTTTGTCTTTTAACTATTATATTTGATTTTAACTACTTTATTTGCTTGTACAGAAGGAACGATGTAGAACTTTATTCTCAAAACTCATGCTTAGGGTCCCAAAGTTTTGACAGACTCTAAATTTAAATAGAATAATGATAGAATCAAAGAATTTTCAGGATTTTCTTAACTTGAATCTCTCTTTCTCTTAGGTAGCTTAATTTGAATAGCTAGCTTAAAACCTAATATTCTTTCTGAAGTTGGGTGTTTGAGCTTGGCCCCACATGGCCAAAACCTTTTAACGAGAAACTTGAGCGGATGCTCAAAACCTCTAACATGGATGTAATGTTGGGGTGTACCTACATCACAGAAATTTTGAAGTCAAGCAAAAGGATTCAAAATAACAATTCGTGCACAGGAAGAAAGGTACTACCTTACGATACAGAATTACGACTTTCAGTTTTAATGAATTTAAAGAAAAGAAGTAAAACAGATCACACTTTACCTGTGACAAAATGATTCAACTTCTGACTCAAAGCTGCATGCACCACCTTGTCTATCTGTTCTTAGCAGTTGTCGACTTTGTTTATATGTAAATCTGATTCACAGTATATAAAAAAATGTAAGCAGATAAAGAGCTTTGAAACTTAGAAGAAAAAATTTCAGCATTTTCCCAAGTAGTACAAAACCACGTGGACTCAGTTAATCATATGGGTAATGTAATCAGATATATACTCATGTCATATTAAAGTTTCCAAACTGGCAGACATTGTGCACATGAAATCTAACATAGAAGTCATCTTGCGAGGCAAAGACATAGCCACTGACTAAAGATTTCTGCATAACTGACATACATATACCATGTCCCTTATCTTAATGGGAACCACTATTACAAAGCATTACAATAATCATGTCTGATTGACATACTTTTATTAAAACTTGTAAATGAATTCACACAAAAACAACTAAAAAGAAAGTGCTCAACCATATACATATAATGTAGTCTGAGACAAAAAGTTGATTGGTGAATGTAATTAATAAATAAAATAAACAATGCAAAATTGATGGCTTTCATGGTCTGTCTTATTATAGCAACTAAATTTTAAATGTTGATTGCTCTTGTTTTCTCATAGTCCTGATCTAATATAGTATTTGTTGTACACTTGCACAAACATTTAACAAAAATTTAATTTGCTTTTTTAACTAAATATAATTTAGACATAATTTTTGGTTTCAAAATTTCTGATTTGTTTGCAAAGTGAAGCACATTTACTTGGTTAAAAAAAAGCCCCGAGTTGCAGATTCAAACTGATTGAAGTGCCACACTAGCTGGCAAAAACCCATGTGGAGAATTTGTGAGCTAACTAGAAATGTAGTTTTCTTCTTAACTAAGTGTAGTTTTTAAATGGGCCATTTGCTTGATCAGGCAGCCATCTTGACAATGGATGTATATACATTCAGAGTTTTGGGACTATGAGCTTGAGGTTGAGTTTTTTGTTCAAAATGTTTTGAGAATCTGTTGACACATCATGCTGATGAGTGAGGATCCAAATTACTGTCACATGCTGATGAGCAAGGATCCAAATGGTTGTCACATCATGCTGACAAGTTAGGATCCAAACTACTGTCACATCATGCTTATGAGTCCGACTATAAGCTACTTTCACATCATGCTGTCGAGTCGGGATCCAAACTGCAGTCACATCATGCTGATGAATCAGAATCCAAACTGCCGTCACATAATGCTGTAGAGTCGGGATCCAAACTGCTGTCACATCATGCTGATAAGTCAGGATCCAAACTGCTGTCACATCATGCTGATGAATCAGAATCCAAACTGCTGAACATATTACTGAAAAACTCTGATCTTCAAAATCAGTATTTGACAGGAAATCCAAATCTACACTTTATGAACTGAGATGCACTTTATGCATGGTCAGGTACATATGGCTTCCTTGTATTCTTCTGTGATGCATGTGAAGTAGATGAAATATAAGGAAAATTTGTTGCATACCATCTGTACTCGCTTATAAGTAGATTCAAACTGCAAATAGCAAAGATCCTGATCTGCCAGAACATAATGCACCTTTAGAGTAAGGTCTATGTTGTTTATTCTTCAGATTTCTCCTTTGAAACTGTACAAACCCAGATCTACTGGTTTATTACATGACAGCTGATCTGGGTCTGTATTTTGTAATTGGACTTGACTTATAAGTGAGTAACAATGGAATCATTTGTCTGCATCAGTACAAACAACATATGTTCTCAAAAATACATTTGTCCAGGTTTGTTTACATGTTTGAATGTGTACGTTTGAGTAAAAACTGCTTCACAATATTACCTGCTGGATATGTTGTCCATTATTGTTGAGTGTTTGGGTTTGTTTTAACAGTTATTTTTTTAAGGCAGAGAATTATAACTGTCACAATGTATTATTTGCTCACAAGTTTATTTCACCTTGTTTGCAAGTGACAGTTTAGCTTTTCTGACATGTTTGTTGAATAATCAATAACTAGTGTATGTATACCACATTTATGCAAGGGCAGAAAAATCAACCTAAGTCTAAATAGGGATGTAAAAATGTCAAGTGTCTTTTTGAAGTCATCACTGAGATTGTGCTTTGTGTGTATATAACAGCACATCAAAATGTGAAAGGCTACATAAGTTTAAAGCAGTTAGATTAAAATGCCTTGCAGAGAGACAAATAGCACAGTGGTAAACCTGGCGTTGTCTAAGCAGGATTCGAATCTGGTAATGAGTCCAGCACGCTAACAACTGAGCCACAATGGTGCCCAACAAAGAATATGCAGAAACTCAGCTTAAAGAATTTTGTTGGTTTGAGCTGATGTTTATATCTAGTGTTTTATGGCACACAATGGTTATTTTGTATCCAGGCAAAAGGTCACAGCATGGTAGCCAACCCAAGTTGATCCAATTCTAGGATTCGAACCTGCACTCTTTCTTTTGCAAGTCCAGCATATTAACCATTGAGCCATTGCAGCTCCTGCCAACATAGGTCACTTTGTAGCATGCAGGAGAACACAGCAGGGTTATTCTACAACTTCCAAGCCTACAGGATGCCTTATACTTCATATAATTATACAGCACTGCCCCACTATCATGCCCACTATAACATGATTGCTTTTAAAAGGCAGATATTGTCATGGATTCCATTTTGTAATGTAATATTGAAGTTTTATGTATAGTGTACTTAATTAGGAGATGGTCACATTATAACTAAACTCAGATTCCTACAAACAACATTATAATTAGCACTGTGTGTATCAAGGATTACTGATTTTCATTCATTTTCTCATGTTCCATTTGTTGCTTTTGCTTCACCTACTTCATTATAACATAATTGAGACATCTATTGTCACTTCTGCAGCAGAATAGATGCTTGATGTGCAATATTTTTGTGTTTAGGACATGTTTAAGTCACCTGGCCATCAGATAAAGAGAGCTTGTGATATGGTCCTTTGTTATTTGTCATGCATTGTCCATTCACATTGTTATTTACCTGTTTTTCTCAAAACCCGACTTGATGGAATATGACTAATGAGCATCTTGGCCTGAAGCTGTTTACAATTTGCTCAAATGATGTTGATCCGTCATTAAATATGGCCGACGTTACTAAAAATATAAATTACTTTAAGCATCTTTTCAAGAACCACTCAACAAAATTTGACATGAAATACCCTAATATGGGTAACTAAAATGATGCAATTTACCATCCGATATGGACATCATCACTGTAAAGGGAGACAGCTTTGAACAACTATTTCTTAAAAAGCACTAAACAGAATTTGATCAGATTTTACAGAAAGCATCCAGACATAAAAGTCTTTTAAAACGTGTTCAGATGATGCCTATGTACTATCACATATGGTTGAAATGAATAAATTAAAGAAGCCTTTGAACAGCATTTCAGAAACACTAAACAGAATTAATCAAATTTGACAGAGATCCTCTGGGCATAGATGACTTTAAAATTTGTAAAAACAATATGCTGATACACAATCAAATATTACTAAAACATTATAAAATTCCAAATAGCTTTTCAAAACCAATCAAAAGATGTGACTGAAAGAATCCTAGTTTGAAGGTCTTTCAGATTTATTTTTAACTGGCACTGATCCACAATATAATATGGCTGCTGTTATCTAAAATAGAAAAACTTGGAGAAACAATTTCTTGGAACTGTCCATCTGAATTTGACCTTATGTAACAGGAAGCATTCTGGTATAAAGGGGTTTTAATTCTTACAGATGATGCCAATATGCCATTAAATATGGCCACCATTACTAAAAATAGTAAAATTTCCTTTAAATTACTTCTCAAAACCACCCAGTATTATTTTAACAAATTTGACAAAATGCATTTTTGCATGATGGGCTTTTACCTCTGTACAGATGATACCAATCTGCCATCAAACATGGATACTGCTACTTAAAAATTGAAACATTTGAATAACTTTATCAAAAAAGCAGCGATACAGAATTTGACCATGGTTGTTGTTACTTAAATTAAAAAACCGTTCATACAACTTCATCTAAAACAATAAAAAGACATGCTTAAAAGAATTTGACTTTGAGAAATATTCATCCTGGATTAAAGGTCATATAATATTTGACAAATGATGTTGATTGGCCATCTATATGGATAAAAGTTTAAAAACACGAGAAACCTTGAAATAGTTGTTTTTGTAACGTATGCAGTTACCAGCATTGGAAGAAATTTCAACAGACAGCATCCTACTTACCAAGGTTTTTTGGCCAATTTTTTTGTATTTGGCACATGTCATCTGGGAGAGTGATCTCAGGTACACTTGAGCCTCATTGTCAGATATTTAATTAATTGACTAATTAACTTGTAGCATCATATATTTTATATATATATATATTATTTCAGCAAATATTTTGTTTGTACATACTGTAGTAGTAATCAAAGATAAAATACTTTAGAGTCAGCCCTCCATCTATACACTTTAGATTCTTTATAATTCATTAAAATTTGGCTAAATTTAACATATTTCCGACATAAAACTTTTGCCGATTATTGTGCTTTGTGACTATTTTAGCAAATTTAGTGCCCTTACAAAAAATATGTTTGCTAAACTTCTGTGATATGCAGTATCATGATAAACAAAACATTTTCTTTTTGCCATACATTTCTTTTGCTCAGTGAACACCTGTGCAGTATTAAATCTGAATGGAGTAAACATGTAAAATATTAAATGATGAGGTAATGGGAAGTTAGTTTGAAGATAAGGAGAATGAATGAGGTGTTGTGTATTGGATGGATTCTTTTGTTAAAATTAGTTGTTTTCATTTTACAGAGGCGAAAAAGGTATCACTTTACCAATGGCATTGTTGCTTTTGGCATGGACATTAATGCAACATTTGTAATTTAACTTTGTTTTTGTCAAGCCATTAGTAGTACGAGTCCTTGCAATCACCTTTCCATTGGTATTGTTGTCAACAGTTTATCAAGATTTAGGTTTGAAAAAATTATTTGCATATATTTCCTAAACCTGTTGATACATTTTCACATACTTGGCATTAATCATTATCAAGCTTTGGAATTCAGTTTATGATATGCTGCCTTGCCCATGTTACGCCTCAATCATGGAAAGTTTGCATTAAGATTTAAGGTTTTCATTTGCTGTTATTTGGGTTAGTCATCGAGAAGTTAAAACAATTCATTTGGTGACATGCATTCTTTTGCCTTTGACTTTGGTGCCAAGATTAATCCCAGAAAATTGTGTTAACGTTTGGTTAATTTTCTTTCATTTACTTACATTTTCCGAACCTCTTGCTTCATTTTGTTCATACTTTGGAATAATTATCATGAAGCTAAGGCTGTTAAGTGGCATGCAATTTCCTTTTTTATCTTGGGGTCAGGACCATTGTTATAAAAAGATTTGCATTAAGTTTTTTAGTTAACTATATATAGTGGTCTACATATATGAGGTCACTTATTAACCAGTCTGGCTGGTCCAGACATTTTAGTCTAGCTTTATGCATGCCTGACTGAGACAGAAGAACCAGGTTTGATTTGTCACAGTGAAGCTTAGAATTTATCTCCCTTCCTGTTAAATTTTTTTAGGTTTGTCAACTCTATTTAGCTGGTGACCAGATTGGGAATGTAGTTGGGCTGCTCCAAGAGTTGAATCTGGGTGACATTGGTGGGTGAATGTCAGAGTAAACGGGAGGAGTATAGCCATCTAGGTATACGAGGCTTGCAAGTTTTGTTTCAGACCATATATGACACATTACAACTACTGCAATTAGTATGTTCTTTTTTTCTTAACAAATCATTTGAAATTACTTTGTTGCTATGATTTTTGTTAGAGTTATTGACCTTTTTTGTCTCGCAGTTAAATGATGTGTACAAATAGAATCTTCTGAATGCTATTAGATTTTTCAATTCTTTATGGATTTGCCTGAAACTTTGTATATAATATGATCAGCTGAAGATGTTTATGTCAGCAAGTCACTATGCTCCTGTGATTGTTCAAGTTGTTGCTCATTTTTGACTTTAAACTTTATGAAGTGTATGACAGAATCTTTTGAATGCAACTAGTCCTGCAGTTTCAATGGATTGTGATGAACCTTTGTACTTTTTATCGGTATCTGGAAATGAGCATTTTAACAAATTATTGTGTTCATGCATTTAATTTTATATTGCATTTTTGTCTGCAGCTGACCACTCCATGTTCTAGTGGTTAGAGCATCCACCTCAGATGCGAGAAGTCGTGGGTTCGATCCCCAGCCGAGTCTTACCAAAGATGTACAAAAATGGTACTGACAGCTGCCTCACTTGGCACTCAGCATTAAGAGGTTAGTGTTAGGACTGGACGGCTTGGTGTCAGGATAATGTGACTGGGTGGGATATCATGTTACATGTCTGCGACATGATGCCCCAATGCTAGGGATCACTATAAACTGCCACCCTGCAGACATCATAGCGATATGACTGAAAAATAGTTAAAGCTACGTTAAAAATCCAAATCACACACATTGTCTGCAGCTGAATGTAAAGTAAGACGGAATCTTGGCAATGCGACTTGTCTTGTGGAGTTTTATGTCTCATTGTCAGACACGGTACAAGTTGTAGTCATCATCTAAAACTGTGCATGTTGAAAAATCTGATTTTTATGCCTTTTGGCTGTAAGGCTAAGTGAACTTATAGCATTACTGTGAAACTTGGAGTGTATTATCATCAGCAGCAGATAAATGCATTGGCCAGTCATTGTACTTGGGACTATTTTCAAATGCATTGGGCTATTGTGACTATTGAGTCATCTCCATCATGTGGATAGGTATATTTACATGAGCAAATTACTCACCATTCCTCATTCTTTTATATGTCTGCCATAAGGCAGTGTATATTATGCTATGCTGTCCATCTTTTATGTTTGGTTTCTGCACAAAATCTTTAGCTGTCTACAATCCAGTTACCAAACTATGTGGATCTTGGGACTTTACTCAGGACAAGGAAAATGGCTGTGGATTTTGAGGCCAAAGGGCCAATGTCAAGAAATGAATTCCAAAAAATAACATTAGTTCGTCATAAGAGACCCGGCCCAACATGGTGGCAGGCTTGCACCTGCGATAAGGAAAAATCCTAATGATTTGGAGGTAAAAATTCATGGTTACTCTGAATGAAGAAAAATGGTTTCTGTATAGATATCTACAAAGAGGATTGTTAAACATGGGGTGAGTGTATGCTGTTCAGTCTTCTTCGTTATGTCTCGTTTAAAATAATCATAGTTTATTCCAAATAAAGAATATGTATATCATATAATGTTGCACCTAAAATGCTTGCTTTTCAGTTGTGCCAAAGATTATAGTTACAATTTGTTCATTAATTTGATATCATTTCTACAAATCCGTGCACTTCTCATAGCCATCTTGCTGATGTAAGGCCACTGAACTATTAAAATAGAATATGATGTTAAATGAATGGAGTTGTTTTGCATGAACACCTGGGTTTATATAGATCTGTGCATGGACTAATTAAGGTGGGATTTTTTTCTTCTAATTTATTATGTTAATTTATATTGTTAATGAAACGTGATGTACATTTTTCTACTTTTCTATGTATCAGAAAGAGTTTTCCCTTTTGCTATTAAACATAACATTATCATGTTCGAAATACTTGACAAGTTATACAAAACATTTTTGCTCTCATGGAGTTTGATGAAATCACAACTTGTTTTAATAAAGCATATTTTGAAATTTAAATTTTCATATCTGATACTTCCCCCCATTAAAGCTGCTGGTTTTTGTCCTTTCTTTATGTCTCTGTCAATCTTGCCATATATCCATCTCCATGATAATCTAACCTGCAGTGGTGTCAAGAATTTTTTTATTTGCTCATACAAGTCAATTATGAAAGTTTGCCATCTTTAGTGGAATTCTTACTGCAAGGAATAGCTTCTTGTGGGTCGGTGGTTTTTCCCTGGGTTTTCCAGGGTTCTTCCTCCACCAGTTATACTGGCCGCCATGTATAGCCCATCTTGTGCTGAAAAATGGCGTTAAACCCTAGAACAACAACAACAAATGCAAGGAATACAAACTTTAAAGATTTGTAATTATAGGTTACTGTATTTCTATGGGAAAATATGAATAGGTACTGCATGACCTGTGCAAGGAAAGTAGCTGACAAAACATGTTCCCAAAGGAGTATATAATAATACAATTTTATTTCCTGAATTTATTGTGCTTGGTACACTCAATTTTCCTGCATGAATTTTGTTCATATTCACCTGATTCTTATTTCTGAGTAATACTAATGGACAATGCAATGAAATGCTGACTGTATTGGAAGCGAAGTTTAAATTATAGTATATGGGTGGTGATCTAGCAGTTACAAGGTAATTACAATAGTATTTGGAAGAGTTTCTTCTCCTAGGTGCTTCAACTGTCAGTGTGATAAACTGATGTGAAAGACATTTGAGAGGTAGTGGAGTTTCTTTTAGATGTGATCAAACTATTGACACAATTTATAATTTCCTTGCTAAGTCTCACCGATGACGTATTAATCATTCATCATTAATACTGTACATTCTCCTCTCTTCTCTAAAATTTTAACATCTTAAATTGCCAACAGCGTGGCTACTGGGGGCAGCAAAAAAGTAAGTAGCCAGTCTGCCTGATCAGTTGGACATTTAGGTTTGTCAACTAAATTGTATTTACAATTTTTATTTAAAATATTACAAGAAATATTAGAAATTAAGTGACAAATAAAAAGATAGTGTTGCTGATGACCACTTGCAAATTGGGGCAACTTGCATTTATTCTACGTTCAATAAATGTTTAACTCCAGTTAAAATCTCTTTGGCATCTATGTGATGTCTTGTGACATGTGCTACTTCCGATTCTTAAACTGAACACATAGATGTGTTTGGACATCTCAAAGTCACCAGAGGCTAAAAACCAAACACAGCCAAAGAAAACAGAACTATTCAAAAGGAATACAACACTATTAAACAAAAGCTATGTTTTAAAGACACCAGAGCTTCATTTTTTGAGGCTGGGTCTAGTTTCAGATACTGTCACTGAAGACAATGCATCGGATTTAGTCATCAAAGCAGCAGCTGATGCTGATGTCCAGCCTCTAAATGAGTTATGTCTGGATGTGGATCAGCATTCACAATACAGATCATTTTCATGATCAGTACATGAGGGCCATGTTAACCAGAATTTAATAAAGTTGATAAATTTAACAATGTACTATATATATATATATATATATATATATATATATATATATATATATATATATATATATATATATATATATATACTGTATTTAATTTTCCATGTTTCATTTCATAAATAACCTTCTTAAAAGCTGATATTTATATCTACCTGCATTTACCATTGAGTAATTAGGCTACATTTTGTCTTATAGGCTGAAATGTAGGGACAACTGGTTGAAGACAGGACTAGTAACATTTCCAGGTTACTGGTCCTATGGGTTTGCATGATTTGTGGGCAAGTTTCACACACTGCTTACTGCTGAGAATAAAAATAACACCAGGACCTGCATATTCAGCCCACAAAAAACTTTAACAAAACATGAGGGAAGCAGTGGTTGCTGCAACTGTTGGAAAATAAGCTGTGTTGCTTTCCACTAACTTAAACATAACATTTCTCCTTACCTATCAGTGTTTATGTTAGGAAAAACTAAATGATAATTTACTAGAGCACGTTTTAATTGAATAATGGACTTTAGTTTTGGTGATCTTTGTCTTTCTTTATCACATACTTAATAAATCTATAGTCTTTCTTTATCACATGCTTGGGGCCCCGAGTGGCCGAGTGGTCTAAAGCGCTCTCCATTACGGATCACTGCCATCTCACCTCTGTCTGCGTGGGTTCGAGTCTCGGATTCAGCCAATGTGGGTATGTGAGAAAGCCTGCCAGTAGCTTCTCGTGGGTTGGTGGTTCTTTCCTGGGTTTTCCCGGGTTCTTCCTCCACCATTAATACTGGCCGCCATGTATAGCCAATTGTGTGCTGAAAAATGGCGTTAAACCCTACAACAAGAACAACAACATTATCACATGCTTAATAAATCTATAGTCTTTCTTTATCACATACTTAATAAATCTAGTCTTTATCACATACTTAATAAATCTATAGCCTTTCTTTATCACGTACTTAATAAATCTGTAGTCTTTCTTTATCACATACTTAATAAATCTGACAAACAATTATTCATGCAGTTTTATCTTTATATGTGAATGATAGTCACACAACTAGTACAAACTTTGTTGAACTTGTGTCTCTTTTTGACATGAATACATATTTTTTTCATGGTCTTATTACACTTATAGTTTACACTGCAAAGGCATAATCAGTATAGTTTCTTAAGTTTTAAATCTACTCTTGGTATGAAACCTGTATGAAAATTGCACTTTTGGGAAAGTTTCCTTTAAAATTAATTGCTAATAACTGTAGACAAAAATGAAACCATTGCCAGAACATTTTGCACTTGGCTGCAAAGTTTACCATAGTGTTCACAGAAACACAAGACACAAGTATGTGCCTTCTGTTTGCTTGTTCATAATAAACTGCTTGAAAATTAAATGTATAGTGTTTTTCTTGTATCTATGATCAGAGTTTGCAGTTGTGTTCATGTGTATATATATATATATATATATATATATATATATATATATATATATATATATATATATATATATATATATATATGGGAGGAATTATCAAATTATTCAATGGCATTACAAAGTGTGCTCATTGACTTTTGGACAAGAACATTACTTTGGGATTACTGAGAACTCAAAAACTCAAAGACATTCTGGATTGTATCACTGGTACAATTCTTTGTGATTTAGTTCACAATACTGTGACTCTAAAATTTCACTTTGTAACTGAGAGAAATAAATTATTTTGCTGATTTTACTAAACTTGTTGGGTTTTCTTTGGTTACATAGTTTAGGACCTTGAGTCGTAACAATTATAAATTGGAACTACAATCATATTACTAGATCAAATACTGTCACTTGGGCTGGTGCCATGACATTTTCTATGCTGATAATCCACAGATTTCTTTAGCTCATCTTACTGTGAAGCCATGTAAGCCTATGGTATGGTCTTGCACCAGTCAGGCATCATGTTTCATCTATCAACAATTAAAATTTTCCACTTCTCAAAAACTGTCACTTACTTTCAACAAACATGGCACAAAGCATTTTGGCATGGTCTTTAAGTTTGTATAAATGATACTAATCTGCAGAATTTGAGAAATGGTGAGTAATTTGCTCACACAAATAAACCACTGCCTTCCATCCCTACTCCTTGATGGAGACAAGTCAAACAAAAAATGTGCACATTTCTTATGCAAATAAGGGGAGTTAAATCATTGGCTGACATGTATATCTTATCATCGCTAGTATAATATGTACTAAGTTTCACATTAATCCATTAAAAACTGCAAGAGTAGCTGCATTCATAAAATTCTGGAATATATAGCACTGAGCTGTAAGCAAGAAAGGGCAATAACTCTATGCATCTTCATCTGATAACCATTATGTACCAATTTTCAGTGATAAAAAAAAATACTGCAAGAAAAGTTGCATTCCAAAGTTTCTGTCTTAAGTATTCAGCTGCAGGATATAAAGGGCAATAACGTGAAAAATTAATGAAAGTCATGGTGGCTATGGTGGCGCTCTACAGTTTCGAATTTTGCACAGGGTTAGAATTTTAAGGAAAAAGAATTTCCCAGGATTTCTTCACTGGCTGTACTGGCTATATAATAAAGACTTTGCATATCTTAGGTGTTGTTAAACAAACTTATAATTCCCTTTATTTTGATATATGATTGATGGGTGTAATTTTGGTTCTAGAGTATACAGCTTGGGCTCACTTAAAATGTGCTCGTATAAATAAAACTGCTAGCTCCGCATAGTCATTTTCACTTCCTGGACTTCAGAGGTAAATTGTACAAAAATGAGCCAAAAACTTTTTTTACTTTTCAGATATTTTGTAACTGGTTCATTGCACTTTCAGTAGCTGCTATTGTCTACTTCAGCAAAATTCATTTTCCCTATTTTGGTGACTGCTAAAGTTAGTGTACTTTTGATTAATTCTGGTTAATTTGTGAAGCACAGGGGAGCATCCACTTTGTTGTACTGTGTGTTTAGATCATGTACAATTTCCACAAGTACAGTATCCAAAGAAATGTCAGCCACATTACATAAAAGTAACATAAAGTATGCCAACATTATCTCTATTGTGCATGTTACAAATGCAAATGCAAACAACTTCACCTTACCTACATCACTCTCTCAAACGTATAAAATAACTGGTGAATGCCCCCTATACTGGTCACACGTTCAACATTTTCATTTAGGACCAAGCACGTCTTAAGAAATCTTTTAGTTAAAACCCCTTGTTGATACAACCATCCATTCAGGAGGAGTAGCAATATTTTCAAGATGGCCATTGTGGCCGCTATACTGGCTGTCCTAACAGCACCATTTTCATTCTGGACCAACCAGCCCTTGGGATGAATGTGTCCATAAAGTTTCATGATAATCAGCCATGTAGCTGAGAAGTAGTGTGCAATTAGACAGATGTCAGATGATGGATAAAAAGCCATCCCATAAGATCTTCTGGTCAAAGAAAAATTTAATTTTCGATTCTTATCATGCTGACATGCAATGGGTTTTAGATAAGACTTTACTACATACTAATTCATTACATTCAATGATCAACTGGATTGAATTCAATGAAATAAACATACATGTAAACATTAACTGAATTCAATCCAATAAACATACATGTACACATGCAAAGTGTCATTTATACTGTACATTTTCTATCCATACCTCTAGAGCAAACTAACAAATAACTGACACTCATAACATAACAAACCTTTTCAGACAAAACATGTAAATGACTACAAGATAGGGAGCATTCTTGCATCAAACATTGACATTTAAGCAATTTTAATCTTGATTTAACTTTTATGTTTATTTTATTGCACCATTGTGCCATGCAAATAATTTTTCAGCTGTGATACTAGTCAAAACTCAACATATGATTGTCAGAATAACAAAATAAGGAAGAGTTTGTGTGTGTGTGTGATTAGGATTTTTAATGTAGCTTAAACAATTTTTCAGTCATATCGATACAATATCAAAAGTGTGGCAGTTTATAGTGATGTCTAGCACTGGGGCATCATGCCGCAGACATGTAGCATGATGTCCCACCCAGACACATTATCCTGACACCAGGCCAATCAGTCTGAACACTAACCTCTTAATGCTGAGACCTAGCGAGGCAGCTGTAAGTACCATTTTTGTAAGTCTTTGGTCTGATTTGGCCAGGGTTTGAACCCACGACCTCCTGCTTCCAAGGCAGACACTCTAACCACTAGGCCACCATATCAGTATTGGTCAGGTCAAGAAAGATGAACTTTCCAGCTGTGATACTAGTCAAAAATCAACCTATGATTGTTAGAATAACAAAATAAGGAAGAAACATATTATGAAAGAACTTGGTATAATATTGCTTGCAAATTAGATCCAATTGCACAGACCCAGATCTGCCCTCACATAACGGGCTGGCAGCTCTGGTCTAGTTTGTAAAGTCAAATCAGTAAAAACAAACAACAAAGACCCAGATATGCCCTCACATAATGAGCTGGCAGCTCTGGGTCTACACTGTAAAGTCAAATCAGTAGAAACAAACAACACAGACACAGATCTGCCCTCACATAATGGGCTGGCAGCTCTGGGTCTAGTTTGTAAAGTTAAATCAGTAGAAACAAACAACAACTACTACTAACAAACTGCAATGATTAATGAACGAGAATGGCCTGCATATTATCCCATGGTATGTCCATGTCTATGTAGTTTAGCAGTTTGATCCAACTTATACACATGTACACCTAGTACTGACATCATCTTTGCTTGACAATGACCCCACCCTCTGATTTTTTAAAAGTTTTATTTGGCTTGCCCCAGGGATTATCCTTGGGGAAATATTAACTTACACAATTGGATCATTTATAAAGAACAGCTGTCTGGTGGCCTAGTGGTTAGAGCATCCGCATCGATTCGGGAGGTCGTGGGTTCAATCCCCAGCCGAGTCATACCAAAAGACTTACAAAAATGGTACTGGCAACTGCTTCGCTTGGCGCTCAGCATTAAGAGGTTAGTGTTAGGACTGGTCAGCCTGGTGTCAGGATAATGTGACTGGGTGGGACATGATGCTACCTGTCTGCAGCATGATGCCCCAGTGCTAGACATCGCTATAAACTGCCACACTACAGACATCGTAGCGATATGACTGAAAAATTGTTAAAGCTATGTTAAAAATCCAAATCCAAATCACACACACAGCTGTCCTAAAGGGATACAATTTTATGGCCTCTTGTGGTCTTTTATAGGATCTGAGACAAATCTGACAAAGGATATTCAAACATTAAAGTCTTTCACTGTTAATAATAAGAATGACTCTTTTAACAATAAGAATGCATCCTGCCAATTCCAGTGCCATGAGAGTACTATATCTTTGTCATCTTAATACAATTTAACTTACTGTGAAAAGTAATTGATCAAAAAGTTATTTCACCGACTGCATATCAAACAAATTGAAAATTTTGGGTTATCATAAAATAAAGCACATTTTCTCTTTCAAAATCCATCCCAGAATACAACAGAGCAAAGCAAAGCAATGAACAAATTAACTATTTGAGTGGATTCAATTTATTTAATTAAATGTTCTTCTGCAAAAGTTACATTACTTTCTGTATTAATAATAAAAAGTAGAACAACTGTTATATTTATGGTCTATTTGCCTTAGAAAAGCAAATAACAGAGTACGATGATCATTTTATGCCTTTTCTCTATCGAAGGTACTTCAAAAGGTCCAGTAACTTGCCAAAAATCAGATAAATTACATACACTGACCCTAAAAGAAGCAAAGTTCTCAGTAAATTTATGTTTCTTCCAGAATATTTACCCATCACATTAATGTTAGTAATATAAGCCGTCCCAAAAGACAAAACTTCATCTGTACTATCTATATAATACAAAGGGCCATAATTCTTGCCCATTACCTCCCCTTGCCACTGCCCAGAGATTCTGCTTAGGTTGCACAATTACAGTTACTTCAAACAGGCAAGGATGGAAAAAGTTAGTACAATGCCACATTTTACCAGTGTAAATGCTAATCAGCCCATATCATCAATGTATGGTTATTACATGCATAAAGGGGGCAGGGGATTATGTTGAAACAAAATGAAATGAATGCATTTATGATCTTTACAGGAGGTATATTGATAATAGGTGTCACAAATCAACACCATGACAGTAATGCAATCCCTAATCAAAGTTTCCTCTAACCCTTCCCACCCCATTTTGATATTTTTAGCTTAATGCTGGGATGTGGAGTCAGAGCCTTGCCACTGCATTCTGGCAGTATAGGGTAGCCACTTACTCACATGTCTGGCAAACTTAAACAACCTTACATCAGGTCATACTTGCATGAAATCAATGATTTATTTCCTCAGGAATTGTGAGTATGACATATGTTATGTCTTTACTCCACTGACAGACTAGTCACATGAATAAGCAAATACCGCAACCTATGTGTCCATGACATCAAAGGACCAATAGTTTCAAGATATTATTAACAAACCCCTTTCTGATGTTGTTGTACAAAAATTATAAAATATTAAATGAAAGTCACATACTGTTGGTCAACAATCAAAAGGGCACATAATTATCGACACATTTATTTCTAGTCTATAAACCTGTCACTGTTACAGCAACCTGGAGAAAGTCAGATTTATCAAGCAGCAAGCATGTCAATGTGGTAGTCACGTTAAAAAACAAAACCATCAACAACACGTTTTTTTTTTTATGACGGTGGCACTCTCCAAGTTGCTGCAGTATTAGGAAATGGGAATGATGAGCATCCTACCTATACCTCAGGTAATCTTCGAGGGAAGATGGTTGAATTTTCCACATGAATGATAACCCACTCTCCTAACCTGCGAGCATTACAACCAGTGATGTGGTTTATGTTTGGAAGAAGAAATAAATGAAATCTTTTACCAAAATACAATTTCTGGGTGAATCCAGTGAAAGGTATGTAGGGTGTCCATTCTGAGGTTGTGCTGATGTTAAATGGATCTGGTAGCCGCCTGTGCATCTGAGACTAAGCCAATCAGATCCAGATTGTGTTACTGTAGAACTGAATCTCAAAGATAAACCTCAAGGTTAACTGAGCATGCCACCCAATGGCTTCATGGATGTCACAAATAGAAACATTATTGAAAAAGCAAGGCTTGTATTACCCACTTCATGGGCTTAAGGAGTTAGATCTTTCCCAGGTTTAACTGGAAGAAAGACGCTTTCAAGATCCAGAATTATCTCAGTTCACTTCAGATAAAGCTTTAGAGTAATTACTGGATCCTGTCTGAATGCCTCTTGGGATGTGTCAATACATCAATACAGGAGAGAGGTCATATACTGACTTTCTAATTGCCCATTCATGGCAATGAATCCTGGTTGTGTCGTATTGACCATTGAGCCATCTGACTGAAACCAGACAGGTTGGGTTAACAGCGAAAGCATGTAGCTCACTGATTCTGTATGCCAAATCTAATGCCATCAGTAAATGGGTATTGTAGGAAAGGAACTACAACAAGATCCTGATTAAATTTGTTTGCATAATTTAATTATGGTTAAAATGTGAAAAATAATTTATATGGCATGTTGAATAATCCTTCATATATCCAAAAATAACAAAATCCATAACAGATGGATTTCATTTAACACAAATTTCAAATGGATTTTGACAGACAATGTGAATGATGTATTGTCAGTTCACAGCAAAAGCTTAAAACTGGTGCCATCTGGTGCTGAGAAAGGGAGGTAATGGGTAAGAGTTATTACCCTTTGTCTCTATAATGAAGACAGGAAAGATAACTTTTCATCTGACTGGATTCATTATGTAATTGGGCTTAAAGGAGACTAGAAATCAAAATTTTCCTTTTACGTATGTAATTCTCTACAGATTTTAATTCGACTGCAATGTTTATAAATTAAATATCGTAAGCGGGTAGTGATTATATTGCGTGAAAGATACCATGATTCCGTAAATTGCCAAGTTTTTCCGAGTTTTGATGAGACGACAGATCACGTGGTACCATGACGCTATACTAGCCAGTCCTCGAATACAAACATAATCATTGGCGAGCGAGGCAGACAGGAGGAGACCACATTTTGGTTGCACATTCAAAAGTTGAATCTGCAGTCTGATATAATACTTTATGTACTGTACTGGTAAGTGCCAAAAGAAATTTGTTAGGCACAGGCCCCGGGCTGGTGACTTAAAAAAACTAAAGTCCTGAATGAAATTCCACAAGCCTGGACAGTTCATACCTGTCAGCTCTCAAGCCGGGAGAAAAAACCTCCCGATTTTGGGGGTATTTCCTCATCTACCTCCTGATCTCGTAATATCTCTCAATTTTGCGCAGCGAAGTCCCGATTATTACATTATGTCTGTCAATTTTCATTTGTCAGAAGAAAAAGCACAACCCCAAACCATTTATAAATAGATATAACGTATGCAATCCACAGTCTAAACTGCCACACTGCAGACATCGTAGCGATATGACTGAAAAATTGTTAAAGCTACGTTAAAAATTCAAATCACACGCACACACATCTAAATCCGGCACTGGACGAAATAATTAATATCATATAACAGTTTTTTTCTTTTTTTTTTCTTCTTCAGTAAATAGAATGTGAAGATTAAACATTATTCAAGTAAATTTCAGATGTTTTTAAACAACTACAACAGTACTGTAGTATAAAAAAAATTAAAAGAATAAAATTGTCACCAATTACCTTAAATGAATGATCACTTTGAAATTTTCTCTGCAAACAAAATCGCATATCCATTTCTGCCAAAGAAACTCGGCCAGTTACCACCTGACATTCCTCTTCCGTATATGAAAAGTTTAATTACCATGATTAAATTACAAGAATAAAACAAAATATACCATGCAGTATATGTGGCCCTAAAGAACTAATTCTGAATAAATATTTTATTCAGCAAACAGTGTTACATGCATTAAGTCTTAAACCTAAGGAAATAAGGTGGGGCATACAACTTGAGAAAAACAGTTGCCATATGTACGGTAACTTGTGACTGCAGATTTGAACTGTTAAAATGAAGTCCATGGCATCGTAAGTAACAACAAAATAGGCATCGTTTATTTGGTAATCAATTGCTGGTGCTTACGCATACACACACTGTCAAACATGGTTTCTTTGAAGTATGTCCGAAGTTCAGTCCTTTTCACAAGATCAATGCAAGGATAAGGAGTATGTTCATTAGTCACACCGGCTTTATTGTTTGCGTACTTAAATCAAAACGTTAGCTATTTTGCTATTTAGCCAGAGCTGACCAGAATATGCAAAAGGGGCTTGTCATGGGGGAATAATAAGGCGTATCACAGGGAGAAAAGGCACGTCCCATGGGCGGTCGCATATTGGGACAAGAGGGTTGGGGTCAATAGCCCCCCCGCCCCGTTTCTATTGTCAGACAGTTTCTTTTAATCGCTGCTTTTTAAACTACCCAAGGAATAATTTTATATCAGTTAAAATTATTACAGATTACCTTTTATACATACTACATTTTTTTAATTTTAATTTTTATAAGATTACTGAAAATTGTGTTTTGTCGAAACATGACAGGTTTAGAATCTTATTTTTTAGAAAAGCTTCCATTTGATTAAAATCAAATCTAAATTTCACCTAGGACAGTGATGATTTGATTTAGATTGTGCAGTGTTAAGGCATGTATGTCAACATCTTGAAAATACATTTACTCATTTCACCAGCGCGATCAAAGTTTCCTCAGGCAAACAATTTTTGTTTCGACAAGCTTGACGGGCACTTGAATACAGGATGGGCTGGGACTAAAACCAGAAGGGGCCCAGGGTGTCGGGCTATCAGATTTGTTTTTAGCACTGCTGTTTTAGATAAAAGATATGTGGACTGACTGTTGCATTTTGTGGTCACTTACTCGTCCTTCTGCCTATTTTCGTAACTCACACGTTTAACACTTTTTCCCAGGATTTAAAATGTCCAAAGGTATGTCTGGAACAGCGCCAACTTTTAGTCTAGGCCAAGCATTTGCATATTTTTGAGCTGCCATTTTTTCATGATCCCTCTCGTAACATTCTTTTGAGAAATGTAACGAGCACATAGTGCTGTATGGTGTTGCCTTGAAATCGACTCGTTTGTAATAATGTACCCATTTTTTCATTATGCCTTTATCTTTCGGAAAAAAATATGTCCACAGGCTTTTCTTAATGTTCTATTACACCCGTAAGCAACGCAAAACGGTATTGTCTTTTACTATGGCAACTCCCACTTGGGCTGCTGGAGTTGCTACTATGACGTCACATCCCGAAAGTAACCGAATAGGTGCGGAAATTTTGCATACGAGGTCACGGAAATTCAGCTCCTAGAAGATAGGCCAATATTTAAATATTGGCATTACGGTCGCAGATGATACTTCAGAATAAGGTTTTCTGCTGTAGTACTTTTATTATTATTCTATATATCCATTGATTTCTGGTCTCCTTTAAATTACTAATGCCAATGTGATTGGAAAATATATTCGAAGGAGAAATGTGTTCAAATCACTCAAATGCCTTGCCACTCAAATATTCCCTGACCTAGGATAAATGGGTGGATAATGATGCATACAATATAAATATATTGTCCATATTTGTGGCAGGGAATACACTATACAACAAACACTGAGGCTATTTGGAAGGAAGACTTCAGTTATTTAAAATATTTGGTAAAATAATGGATTATTTAGGTCCAATAAAACGATAATAATACACAGAATAAAATGCTGATCCACAAAGTACCTCATCAGTCCAGTTAAATAAATGTAGCATGCACAAACCACCATGGGTCTGAACTTTCACAGCAGTAATTTTATGTTACTAACACTTAATAATAGAATTAAATAATCAACAATAACAACAGCAGTTGTAAAAAAAGAGTCTGCTTCTATAAATATACCTCCACCTCTCCTACATCACACCCTGACACCATGATGGAGATGAGACTATAGTAAAAATGAGCCATAACTCCTCCCAAAATAGTACGAATACAAAGACTTGTCAATATGTATATCTTCTGATGATGATCAAAGTATGCATTATGTTTCACAACAATCAACTGAAAATAATGAGTGCCAGCAATCCCAAAATTCTGTCATACAATGCATCATGTTGCAAGTCCAAAAGGGCAATAACTCTTACAAAAATAACGGGGCAAAGATTTGTTAATAGGATGGCCATATTTAAATGATCTATGCAAAACTGGCAGACAATTTGGTCACAAGATTCTGTCTTACACTGAATTCTGCTATAGGATGAAAATGGTAACAACACAAACAAAAATTTTGAGAGCACAATGACTTGTAAATTTGCACATCTTATGGTGATTAACATAGTACGTGCAAAATTTTCACAGTGATCCACTGAAAACTGACTCTCAAACTGGTTGCATTCACAATATTCTGTCATACGCTACATCAGGCTCAAAATGGGAAATGTTGCAAAGAAAATCACACAAAAAAATAATTAAGACCAGTTGCGTTCACAAGGATTTGTTATACAACGCATTCAGCTACAAGTTGAAAAAGGAAATTTGTTGCCACATGGCGATTGGCCTATATATGCATCTTTTGGTGATGAAAATAATATTTATAAAGTTTCATGGCAATCAACCCTCCAGTAGTGCTTTTTTGACTGATTACAGATCTATATTATCTTTCCTGTGTGACAGTCTTCATAAAGTCTTCTTGAGATACAGTCAACATGTTCATGACATTAATCAATACTGCTGGCTGCTTGTTTGTGGGCAATGTAAAGGAAACCAATGCTGGACAAAGCACTGACTAGGAAAATAACGTCAAACCACCTGTGATAAAAGTTGAATTGTAATTCACCAAGAACCTCTGTTATAATAGACCTGAAATTGAAAGAAATGAAAAAGAATTAACTGAAACAGTGTCAAGTTTGCTAATGCTTAAATGTATGACTGAAGGGATTGTTTTATTTCTGTGACTCTTTAATATACTGATGAAAAAATTGGTGAAATAAATGGAAACAATATCCTCGTCTCCCCAATAGTTTGCAGGCACAAAAAATACAGCCAAATAATTTGCATGACCTTATGTAAAGAAAGCTTGTTTATTCTGTCATATGCTTAAGTCTACTTATTTTCATGGACTATTTCATTTATGAGTCTTGATGACCGAGATGAAAATTAATTAAAAATTAATGGAATGTCTTGATTTAAGAAATATGTCAATTTTTCTTACCCTAAAAATTCTAATAAAACATTGTAATAATAGCAAACAAATACCTACCTGTATTCTAAAGGCATATTCATTCTCATCAAAAGAACAGATGACACAAAATACATGCCCTGCAAAACAAATGCACATTCATAATTCTCTAGGAAAACAAAAATTATGCCATACAATTCACCAATAAGAAATGAAAAGATGTCTTTATAAAATTAATGCTAATAAAAAAAGAAACAAAATAATCAAGGCTAGCCATTGGTTAACTAAAGTCTGGTACCAAGCACTTTCTTTTATGAAGACTTGGCAAGACAGATATAAAAGGGAAATAATCCAAACAGTATGTATATTGCAGGGGTTCCAATCAATATTAGGATATTATTTGGGAACTATGTAACGATCAGCCCTAAACTAAATTAAATAGATTTTTCACAACAACATGGTCAACATATAGCAGTTAATTCGCTTGCTACATTAAAATTATGCAACAATTGTCACAGGAGTGTGTTTGTGCAGATAATTTTATTGAAATTCGGAATGACATATTCATGCAGACCTGCCAACCCTAGCAATATCTTCTCAGTAAGGCAGTCAATATTTTTCCACAGGTCAGACCAATTTTCAGTAAGGTGTAATAAAATAATCTAATGATAATGCCAAATTGGAAAATATGCATTTTAATAACAGAAGTGTTAACAGAGACTGATGCAGCGACAGCAAAGATTATGTTCAACTAAAAAGTTTGTAAAGTAAACTTGGATCTTAATGGCCTCCACTAACGTGTCATAAACTGCAGTTCCAAACCCTATGGAGCTTAATGGCTTCTTTTATCTCTCAACTTGACATAATCCTTGACTTTTGTTTTCAATTTCATGTTGCAATAGGAGTCATCTCTCCTGCCATGGTACATACTTAAACAAACACATGATGTCAATAAACGTAATTGCTGCCCTTCCTGCTTTTATCTGAAGAATTCCTTTCTATTTTTCTTCAAGGACTAATGAAACTATTTAAGATGCTTATTGTCCCTTTTGTTTTGTTTGCTAGATTCCATTTCTAGACAACTGTATAAGCAACAGCCTGATCATGAAAAAATATGTGCAATATAAAGCATGTGAGGTATTCCTGCAGTGTTAGTCTGGTTCCCTGACAAACTCCACTGATTCTAATAGAAACCCAGATCATAATCAAACATAGACAAACCATTATCTAGATTTTACTGCAACAATCATACTGCCATAATTTTTGCTATAATTCTGTAAGCCTGTATTTTAAGAGTCATTTCTGTAAGACTTATGGTCAAATAATAGGAGTTGGTAGGTATGTTTATGCCATGAAACTGGAAATAGCTGCAGAACAAAATTTTGTCGCCGAGATAGTTGAATAATTCCTGAATTACAGCAATTTGTATGCCAATATTGACAATATATTTTCAAATGGCAAGTAATTATTCTATATCAATATGTCAAATCAGAACTTAAAATGAAAACAAATTTGATTCCTTGCCTTTACAATGTATGCTTTTGTCCATCCCTTTGAATTTTCATAAAAAGAATGGTTGGTTCAATTGAGTACATGTAGTTTTAACACTCTGTATAATCATTTTACGTGTGTAATGATAGATTTGTTACACCATAGCTCTTACAGGAAATATTAATTAAAACACATGAAACAATTGGACGGTAGATATTATTTGTTTATTTATCAATCTTTAATCCAGTGAACAGAGATTGATTCATATCCCATTGGAGAGGTAGAGCACATGCATTAATTTTGAGTGGCTATCAATTTTGCATTGTCTGAATGAACCGACCCTTGAACTTTTCATGTCTAACCACATCTTTGCTAGGCAAGGGTCAGTGATCCATTTTGTTCCATTCTTTAAACCCTTGGCTTATGTAGTTATCCAGAACAGTGTTTCAAACTAGTGCCCTCCTGCTGATTAAAGAACCACTGCCTGTTGCAAGAGGAATCAATTGACTGCTAAAGTGCTCATTTTGTGCCATGCTAAGAATTAACCATGGAAACTTCAATTAAAACAACATGCCCTGACTCAGAAGAAAACTTGTGCATGAACACTTACATGCAACATGTGTCACTGACTACAGAGGCTGTGTGTATTATTATTTTTTAAAGGAAAGTGTAACAAGCAATCTGATTGGATCAGTTTCTTTCAGATGCATCCAACAGGAGTTGTAGATACAGTTGTAGATACAGTTTCAGCAAGTTATCAATGTAAAGCCTTCATGTGGAACAAAAGTGGATCACTAAACCATGCAAATTTAAGATGTACCAACATAAACTGTTCCTAAAAAGTCAAGTAAACAAGAGTCTCTTGAAGGGACTGATGCTCTAATGGCTGAAAAGAATTTCCAGGAATTTAAGATAAGTCCATTTCTTGCTTTAAACTGAATAGTGCTGGAATCATCTTTATTATTCTTCAGCGATAGAAAGATTTCAAATTAGCTTCTGCAGTGGACATATTGGATATCAACTTTGCACCACTTTTATTTAGGACTAACAAGGCATCATAAGAAGTCTTAATGTGAAAACCAGACATTTTCCTTACTTTATTCCAGACTGGTACTCAAATATTTCCAGACCCATCTGGCCCATCTATTTGATGTTTATGTCTCTATATGAGCACATGGTATCGCATAATCTAAAATAGTATCCATCAATCATGAGTGGGTGATAGCTAGGTCATGATCTCACCAACCACACCAAACCTGTATACAGCAGTCGATGCCTCATCCAACCCCATGATACAACAATATAAGTAAAACACAGCATCCCAAAATTCCATACACTTTCCAGACAACTGAAGTAAAACATAGCATCCTGAAATTACATACTTTTCCCAGACCTTTCAAACAAAATCTTTTTTCCCCATAATTTTACCAGGTTTATCATGACCATACTGGATACCAGACTGGCACCATTTTCGGGTAGGATCGATTAGACAGGGGAAGTCTTCTGATGAAAACCCCATATCAATATGACTTTCCATTCAGGAGGAGTAGCGATAAAAAGATACTGATACAATATATTGGATAACTTATCAGCACAGTGATCATTAAGGCTAATTAGACATTATTGGAAGTCTTTTAAATAAATCTTGTTTTGATATGACCACCCTTTCAGGAGAATAACAAGATTTTCAAATAGGCTGATACTAGATGTCCACTTGACACCAATTTCACTTAGGACCAAATAGACCATGGAATGAATGTGTGTGTAGAGTTTGATGGCAATCATCCAAGTAGTTTAAGAGGAGTAGCAATAAAAAACTTGTGCTAATGGATGGATGGACAATGGATGAAAGATGATAGATAACAGAGCATCCCATAAAGTTCTTCTGGTCTATGACCAGGAGAGCAGTTTGCACTAGTGATTATTTCATGTTACAATTAAATATTAAATATTAAATATCAATCCAGAGCATTTATTGTGATATTTCTAAACAGAATGAGATCAGGGAAAAATGATCAGAATTAATCAATCAATATAAATTGGTTCCTAAACTTTTAAATCATAATAAAATAATGACCACTAATGAAGAATCATTACAAAGGTAACATTAAACTTTTGACAAAATGGTTATTATTAGAAGTACATTTCATGACTTAATTTCCATACTGATTGAATGAGACAACGTTTCAATACCCAACTCTGACAATTTGTGAATGCAAGTTTTTGGTGCAAAGCAAAAATCATTTGAAAGAATGGAAATTCTGACTTTACGCCAATATACAGTCAGTCCAGGTAAAATCTAAGGACACAATCATATAAAAAAATCAACAAGAGCACTGTGAATGGTACATCACAGGACTGACCCATGTCAGATTATTGACCAATGGGTTTCGATGACCTTAGCCTCTAGTCTTGAATCTAAAATAAACTTTCTGTGCAGAAGCCTGAATTAGACTTACCATATGTTGACAGTTAATCTGTAGACATCCAAAATAAAAAAGTTTATTACCCTAAAAAGAGACCATCTACAGAGTTTAATTAAGGAGCACACTCTAAAACAAAGTTATTTAACAAAACCAATTTTCTTTGAGTGAGAATGACCCTGACTTGACCTTTTGGCCCAAAAATCAATATGCTCCTTTGATACCTTAAGTGCATGACCTCCATTAACTTTGTTCATAATACTAAATAAAGTTTATAAGCTAAAGAAAACTTTTTTCTTCTTTTGGACCCAGTAACCCTGATCTTTGACCTTTGACCTCAAAATCCAAAGCATTTTTTCTTAAACAAACGGTGTAAACCATCCACAAACATCCGTAGAGGTACATGGTTGACAACTTAAATTTTTGTGCAGAAACCATTTTTCTGAGTCACAGTAACCTTGATCTTCAACCTTTTGACCCCAAAACTGATAAGCTTCATTCTAACTTAAAATGGAAGTCATCCACAAAATACTGTTGCATCTGTAATGCTGTTGTTGTTGTTGTTGTAGGGTTTAACGCCATTTTTCAGCACATGATAGGCTATACATGGCAGCCAGTGGAGGAAGAACCAGAGAAAACCCCGGAAAGAACCACCGACCCACGAGAAGCTACTAGCAAGCTTTCTCATATACCTACATTAGCCGAATCCGAGACTCAAACCCACGCAGACAGAGGTGAGATGGCAGTGATCCGTAACGGAGAGCGCTTTAGACCACTCAATCACTTGGGGTCCCATCTGTAATGCAGAACTAATGCAAATGTGCAGAATCCATTTGTGTTGCTTCAGACACTTTACTCACAATGATCTTGACCTTTCACCTTTTGGCTCTAAACTTGGCAGGCTAATATCTTACCTTAAATTCAAGCTATTTATAAAGTCTGGTAATGGTAGTCAGTTATTGTGTGAAAATGAAATAAGGAACTGATGGACGTCATAACACATTCTGCTTTATAGTTGGCAAAGAAAAACTTAAATGAAACTTTTAAACAAGAAATCATATTTCATACCATTATCTGGGCCAGACAGAGTACAATAATGTTGGAAGACTTGCTACTGGCAATGGCATAGAAGAACTGTAAAGAAAATGACATCAGGATTTAATTAACTTATATCAATCAGAACACAATAAAATAAACCATTAGTATCATTTAACTTTGATTTCATTGGAGAACTTGTTTTGTTTCGAAACTGAAAGTCACTAATGCCATAATACAAATTAAACATAATAATGTCAAGGCCTTGTTACATGCTAAAGTGACATATTTAATCCCTTTATATACAATCAGAATTTCCTGTATTATACTGCATCAAAAATATGTTTTGGGCTTCATGATCAGATGGACCAACATTTCAACAATTTATTAATGTTTTATTTCAATGATCAAACAAAGTTCTTTGCTGAGAAACAAACTTTTCTTGACGTGTTATTGATAAGGTTATACTTTATCCCTTTGCTGAGGAATAACTCTTACCCATTACCTCCCCTATTTATGTAAATTATGTTCCTCTAAGAATACTTACCCAATCACATTATGTTAGGAAAATCAGCCTGCTTCCTCGTGAATCAAGATGTACTACAAGATGAAAGATGTTTTTTTCTTTCTAATATAGACAAGGAGTAATAACTCTTACCCATTACCTCCCCTTGTCACTGCCAGATATCCATATATGCCAACCCCTGGCGAGGAAAAAGTGTTATCCAAGTGGACAAAAAGAGTAATCCAAGCAGAAAAAGAGTAATCCACATATAATACGATAAAAATTCAATAAGCATATGTACAAAATGAGTTATTTATCAATCTGGACTTTTAACATAAATTACAGCTTCAAGTTTTCATATATTATGATTTGAACTTTAAAAAGCAACAGACTCTCATATTGCATTTCAAAACACTTTGAACCAGCTGAGACTATGAATGTTTTGCACACCAGTAGAGCACTAATTGCTGGGTTACAGAGCCTGGATCCGAATTCAGTTTTATTTTTGTTAACAGTACTGAACAATATCTCACAGTCAGCATTAGAATGGTAAAGAACCAATATTCCTTTCATAACCTGACAAAGATGAGGAAATTTATATCTTACTGTTATTGGGTCTTTAAGCTGAGAAATAAGATGAAAAAAATCAACTCTGTCCACATGAAGTACATTATCAGGTAGAGTGCCAACTTGATACTTCAAGAGTTCTCCTTATAATTTATCAGCAGCCTTTCCTGCAGCATGGTACATCACATGACAGAGACAACCTGATACGTACAATGATGGAGACATTTTTCAAAATACAGAATGCAATTTACTGTTATTTCTGGTAATGAAAGAAAAGCACTCTGACTTTGCCCTTTTTGTTGTCAAAGTCTCTTACAAAGACTGGGTACAACTTTTTGTCATCATAATTACTACTCCTACTACTAATAATTACTCCTGTTGCAATACTAAACAGCCCAATTTTCAAGTATATTTTGCTAAATACCAAACAATATTATATGAATTTGTTCTTGCACATTTTCTGCAATTCTGCAATTTTGGAATCAGGAAACATCCATTTGAATAAAGGACTAATGTAGTCTTTTACTACTAGGGACAGTCCATGTTCTATTAAGAACTCAATAAATAATGCGCCTGCATTTATAAAATTTGTGTCTACAATTTTGTTGTGCTGTAAAAAAGAAGTTACTTAGTATTGGAGTTAGTAAAACAAGCTAATTCAAGGTTTCTTTGTTTTACCACCATGACCAATATTAAAATCCTTTCCACACAGCCTTCAAGGGGTGTGAAGCTGCCCTAGAAATGGAACACTGTAATTCATGTATTAATCTATGAATCAGTTTTTCATCTTTTCCTAATCCATCTGTGAAATTATTTGAAACACTTTTCTCTAAAACATGCATTGACAAGAATAAATCTGACTTGACTTTTCATGCCAAATACATAAATACTAATTCTGAAGCAGATATAAATTAGAACAAAGAATCTCTGAGCAAAGATTAAAAGTTAGAAAACCAGTCTGTTCTCTCGTAACTAAGCCATTCAGCTGCTATAAATAGAAACCAAGGTCAAAAGTTTGAAAGTAGAAACCAGCATCTTTCTTGGAAATAGGGCAGCTGCTATAAATAGAACATAATACTGTTAGGAAAGTGACTGAAAGTCTATGGACAAGCGTACTCTTATGTCATAGTTACACAGAATCCGTCTTTTATAGAATATGGTCTGTGGGATTAATGGAATTTTAATAAAAATGAGAAAAAATTTATTAATGTTTTTTTGGAGGAGGGTATATCATAAGGCATAATTTAGGGAAAACAAAGTGTAATGATTATGCCAAAAGCATAATGGTTGGCATGTTTGGATGTCACTAGATTTAGCTGAGTGATATACTAATGATTATGCTTGCATGGCGTGGGAGGGTTTTTAAGGGATGTAAGTACTCATAGTGAAACATAAATTGTTGTTGTTGTTGTAGGGTTTAACGCCATTTTTCAGCACAAGATAGGCTATACATGGCGGCCAATATTACTGGTGGAGGAAGAACCCTGGAAAACCCAAGGAAGAACCACCGACCCATGAGAAGCTACTGGCAGGCTTTCCCACGTACCCACACTAGTTGAGCCTTGGACTCGAACCCACGCAGACAGAGGTGAGATGGCAGTTATCCTGAATGGTGAGCACTTTAGACCACTCGGCGAAACATAAATTACTTCAAAATTTGCTTTCTCCTTCAAGTACATTTTCCATTCATATTATGTTGAATAATTAAGAGGCAGAGAGAATGCTGAGCATCTGACCTATACCTCAGGTATCCTTCTGGGGAATAATGATTGGATTCTTCATGCAAATGAAAACCCATTTCCTAATTACATAAACATAGCCTCCTGAGGGTCACTTGATCTCTGACCCCTACATCTGGTTAAGAAGATAATTACTGAAACCTTCTTACCTACAAAATTTCACTGGTGAATCCAGTGAAGCTGATAGGTTGTGTTGATTGTTTAATTGGTCTAGTGGTTGTCAGGGCTGCTGCAACTGGACTGACCAGATTCAAGGTTTGCAACCATAAAGCTAAATCTCTGAGATAAAAACTCGAGAAGGTTGAGTCAGCAAATTTGCCTCCATAATATCTTGGATCAAAACGTTACGTTTGAACATGAGGCTTGCAGAGACTGCTGTAACTACATTAGCAGTACTCCTCAAGAGGCAACTTTGATCTTGTGAGATCTGAGTACGCTAAATGTATAACCCATTTCAGCCATGAAGCAAGGGCTTGAGGGTTAATATCCTGTTTCCCAGTTTTTACCAGATGAAAGAGGCATTTGCCTGCGCCATGACTTGTGCATTTCAAGTAGTTCTTGAATCCATGAACAGGATCTGGCATGGCCACTGCTCTTGACTTGTTTGTGGAAGACAGCAAACAAATGAGGACTAATTCATTAATGACAGATGGTAATGTATTTTTTTGCAACAAAGCCTGGTTGTGTCAAGAGGACCACCAAAACATACAATATGAACTGAAGATAGTTCAGGTTGACAAAAAGGGCATGTAACTTGCTTATCCTGCATGTGAAAGCCAAAGCTATCAGGAAACATGTCTTTTATGATAGTAACTGTAGTGAAGTTTGGGCTAGAGGCTCAAAGTTATTAGAATTGAGCCAAGTTAGATCCGAGGACAGATTCCATCTTGGAAACAGAGTGAGGGATCTTCGGTGATTGAGATCAAAATTTGCTATTCCTTTTGTGGTTCTCTGACGAGTCATGTGATACATCTACCATGATGCCGAAATGTGTCCAATATCATGGAGGGTAGCTTTTGGTAGTAATTGTGGTCAACTGTTTTTTGTCTTCTTTTTTCGAGGAGCCAAAGAAAAAAGCTACCCAGCTGAGCAACTGAAGCACTCATAGCAACAATGTTATTGATATGGCTCAGGTCCCTAAAAACATGCCACTTTCCCTCATAAACCTTTGGGGTGGAGGGCCAAGCATGCTGAAGACAGTCCCGACTGGGATAGAACACCTGTGATCATGGTTGCTTGAGAAGATTTGTGTTGGCTGGAATCTTCCTGGGTAGATCTATTGTTAGATTAAGTGGATTACTGATCAAGACTTGTCCCATCTGAGAGGGGCTATAAGAATCACATTACATTTCTGACCCAACAACTTCTTGATCATTTTTGGTATCATGACTGTGGGAGGGTAGGCAAATGCCCACAACTCCTCCCAACTGATGGAAAGTGCATCCACTGGGACTACAGAAATAAAAGTAACTGGATGACCCCAAAGTACACAGGTCCAAGTAAAGACTAATTGATGTAGAGACCATTCCATGTGAAGTACTTGACAGAGGTGGTAGGTCACCACCACAGAGTCGTCAGACATAATAATGACTGCTTTGCTTGAGAGTAGATCCTTCCAGAAGTGAAAGGTCTTGCTGACAGCCTTCATTTCTAAAAGACTGATGTGTAAAGTCTGCTCTCCTGGCTCCCACATGCCACTTATGGTAGTCAAGCCCCACAAAAAGGTGGGCACCTCAACTGTACATACTGGCTTTAGTACGTACCATTTTTCCCACTTGGCACATCTTCAGCAGGATATCCATTGTCAGCCAACACGTGATGTGGCATTGATGCAGGAATGATCATATCTCAGGCATAATCATTACTGTTTGACTGAGGGAACCTGAAAAGGTGCAACACTATGCTAGCAAAGTCATTTGTAATGGGCGCATACAAAGATGGTAGAGCATGATCATATCTGATGCCTTGTAAAACTCACATAATTTCACATAGTCATTATATAGGCCTCCATGTTTCATGACAAAATAAGCATTCTAAGCATGACATGTAGTTTTTCAAAGGCTGTCGTATTCAGAAGAGCCAGGGTATCAGCTATCTCTTTTATGCTATTCCTTTTGTGGTTCTCTGGTGAGTCATGGGTTTACACTGTACCAATTTTAAAGGTTTTGCAGCCAACTTCAAATGTTTCCAATTGTACCATATGCATGAACAAAATGAACATGTCATCTCATTCTTCTCCTTGTTGTGGTTTAGCCACGGAAATTCCTGCTTCCAGGTATCTTTGAATTTTTGTTCTTTTTTCTGTTTTATCAAACACATGTACTTTGAGTTTCTCATTTTTTGGTTTTTATTTTTTGACATTATCAGGAAATCTCTGGATTTTTTAAAGAAATCAAACTGTATAACAAAGAGTCAACAACTAAACGCTTGATGCTCTTATATAATTAACAAAGTGAGTGCCCAAATGACAATTTATGGTAAGCACCAAAATGACAATGATAATTAGGTTTAAATGGAGTAGGCATGACCTTTGTTTTAACTTCGTTTCACTGTCAATTTTTTCCATGTTTATAATTAAAAGAAAGATTTATACAGTCCTATAGCATGAGATAGATATATTTTTAATATCCACAATTTAAAACAGCATGCCCAATGGACCACCTGGTTTTAGGAAAAGTAGTGGTCCTTCTGAAAATCAGGTGGCCCCAGGCCAGTGTTACGTTCATCTGATTTAATTTATATTTATTTTAATTTTATTGTTTGTCAGCTTTGAAATGTTTTATTCAATTACATGTTATTTTAATATAATCTTGTTTATGTGATTGGGAAATTTCTTCCAGAAAATAGTTTGGCCTTGACAGTGTATTTGGTAAACACTTAAAGCTGACCTTGTTCCCGAGCTTAATTCAAAATTAGTAACAGCCATGTGAACAAGATATTTTTTCAATTTATTTTTATAGTGGAAATAATAAGGTTGAGATCAAGGCTGTACTGATAATGTGACCATAGACTTGTAAATAGTATTTAGTGAAGGAAACAACTTTTTTCTCTCCAAGTAAAATGATTGGTTTTTATCAAGGTCATACTGGGGCTATGTGATTTTTTAAACATGATTACGTGATCCTCTATTTTGCAATTAGGCATTTCCAAAATTGTGCATTACTTAGTTTTAATAGTGAACTTACAAATGCCATGCATCCTGGCTTACAGGCTCAAAGACCATGCTCAAACATGTGGGGGAACTTATGTCCAATGAGCAGCCTAAAACTGAGGGGACCCTCCCCCAATGAATCGGAAAAAGGTGCAGAAGTAAACGAGGGAAATAGAGGTAATATTTGGCCTGATATCAGCAATTACATCATCATTTCCTGGACCTGGCAATACATCTGTTCAAAGACAGATGGTTTTACCCTTTCCACATAATCCTCCCATGTGTGGCTAGTGTGGCTGATGGATGCAAAAGACAAACTTTGTGTGTGTGTGTGTTGGGGGGGGGGGGACTCCAGCATCGCCCAAAAGGTTTGCAATGGAGGTAGACTTTGGATGTTGTACTGAGGATGTCAACACTATCTTTCCTTGACTTATTCCGTCTTTCCTTCCCTTTCGCTGTCTTCTGGACTACTATAGTCCAGACACTGGAGAATGTATTTGAAAAAGAAACCAAGTTTTCTTGACTTACTACATAAAAGGTCTTACTTTATCCATTTGCTTAGAAAACAAATTTTCTTAACTTACTATTGATGAGTAAGAATCACTGCAAACCATAAGGCAAATATTTGCTATAGGTGCTACTGGTGGGTGAAAAGAACCCTCCCAAACATAACAATTGTTGATATGCATCAGAGATGCAAAACATCACTTTTGGTTCTGGCTGGGTTTTGCCTGTTTAAGGTATTTTGCCATGTGGTTTTATTTTGTTTGGGGGCAGGGAAAGCAATCACAGTAAAGTGTCTGGCCTGGCAGGGGAATCAAATCTAGTACTTCTGTGAAGGAATCTAACATGAAAATCACTGAGCTACCATGCCTGTAATGAATGGTGTGCATAAGGGATCACAATATTTTGGGTTTGTCATTTGACATAGCTTTAGTTAGTTTTTATTGAGCAATGAGCATAATACAATTACAACATGGCAGCCTACCAGGCCAAGTCTGGGAATCAAACCTGGTACTCCTATGTTCAAGTCCGGCACGTTAACCACTATTCCAGCATGTCTCTTTCAAGATTTAAGACTGGCAATTACTTGTCTATGTACATTTTCTCCTGGTTCTGTATAGTAAATACTTTACATACATTGCACTGAATGAAAAGTATCTTAATGATTATGATGTCTAACAGTGTTACTCAGAGCAAAGAATTTGGACTTAAAACATGAATAAAATCTGGTATTTAAAGTTCAATTTTTTAATTTAAAAAAATTCTTTATGGTCTGCATGTAAAAATAGAGCTGGTTTGAAATATAGTTATTTTCTTTAATACCTTCCTAGGAGATCTAAAAGAAAGAGTTACTTACCCTTGTTAATGTTATCAGAAGACCCCGTATTGATGTTACAATTATAATGCCAATAAGTAGAAAGGAAATTTGTTGAGACCAGAATTTAACCTGAAAATGAAGTTAGAGTTAAATGAAAGTTTCATATAGTAACACACTTTTCTCAAAATATTCATTGTCAGAAAAATTGTGGTAATCAACCACTTAGAATTTGATGGATTTGAAAAACATTCACAGCAGGTTTATAATAATGTTATTATCTCCAATAATTTAAAGAACATAAGGCCAACATGCAAATACCATTTTCTATACACTCCTGGGTAATACTTCTTATAATTAGTTATAATGCAATCTGATTAAAATCAAAATCTACTTCTAATACTAAACAGATCTGGCAGGCAATGAAACAGGTCCATTTTCTACTGGTCCATCTGATAAAGGATAGTATTGCATGTTAGGAAGAGTTATCATTAAATTATTATGTTCTAAATGACAATTTTCTCTTTCATAAATGTGAAAGCATTAATCTGATGGGTGAAACAAAAGGTGAACAGAACATGAACTCATATTGGCATCTATCAGCTCTCTGTTATGCTGTAGGGCTCAGTAATCATCAGAATTTAAGTTATGGTTGCTTAATAATTTTGCCTTTTGAAAAACATAAAAGTATTCGTCTATTAAATAGTTACTGTGTTATGTTCCAATGGCATTCATTCCTAATGGCACTCATCCCAATAAAAATCATTCCTAATGGCAATCAACCCTATAAAAATCATTCCTAATGGCAATCATCCCTATACAAATCATTCCTAATGGCCATCATCCCATTAAAAATCATTCCTAATGGCAATCATCCCTATAAAAATCATTCCTAATGGCAGTCATCCCTATAAAAATCATTCCTAATGGCAATCATCCCATTAAAAATCATTCCTAATGGCAATCATACCTATAAAAATCATCCCTAATGGCAATCATCCCCATAAAAATCATTCCTAATGGAAATCATCTCTATACAAATCATTCCTAAAGGCAATCATCGGTAAAGAAAATCATTCACGAAAATCACTCCTAAAGGCAATCACCCTTGATGAAAATAATTCCTAATGACAATCACAGACCTGTTTACCCATACGTTTTCTTGTCAGTATTTTAAGCAATGTCTGTCAGTATTTTTAGAAGGCAGTCAGTATTTTCATTCAGTGTTTCTAAAATCATAACACAGCACACATCACCTGTGAAACAGCTCACAAATAGTAGACACTATCAATACCCTATAACTACCAATAATGTAGTATTGCACAATATACTGACTATACAATATTAACTAAAAAAGTCTTAGTTTGTACAGATGCTGGTATGCAGGAAATTCTGTTTCAAGGCAAAATCTGCTGAAATTGACCACCACTGAATTATAGATCTTGTTTATAATTATTGGGATAAAAACCACAAAAGAATACCTCCACACACCCAAATTTATTCCGTTATTTTCCTCTGTTACTTTCTCAAGAAAATCTGTTTTCTCAGCTTCACACATGCCCATAACATATAAAATAATGCCAATTCTGTACATTATACATGGTTAATTTAGACTTGATACAAAACATTATGATAAACATTGTTATCCACTCAGAAAATAATAACTTCATCTAGATAGGTGTAGGCAATCTTATTATTTCATAAAATCTATTATCAGCTTTGTCAACATTTACTAGAATGGAAATGAGCTTCATATATTATTTTGCACAAAGTCTGTCAACAACATCAAAATGATCCACTTGGAATTAATGCTTCAATGAAGACATAGTCTATGGGTTTTTAATGGCAAATATAATAGGCACACTTTATCCTATCAAGCTGGTCATCTGTCCACTATTTGGTCAAATTCTTTGGTTTTGACTTCAGGACCAATAAAGCCTCAATGGCCTGATTGGCTAGTGAAGATCTCTGATCTGTAACATTTTTCCTAACACAGCTGAAAATGCATTCACAAGCAGCACTGCTATGAGGCACTGTGAGTAAGCTCAGCATGATATTACGCAACGACTGGAGATCAGGTTCCTTGGTAGAAACAGCAATCCAAAATTCATCTATTCTGTTTTTCAAACACAATGAGATGTCCGTTGACTGGTACCGGCAAAACTGCTCTACGATGGTATCAGCAGTTGCACCTGGTGGTAACAAGCAAGGATATCTTTTCAGAAAGTAATGCAAGTTTACTGATTTCGCTGTTACTTGATTCTTAAGATCCACAACACAAATGTGTTGAAGCAGGGGGTCTTGTAGTGGCAGCTTCTCCAAAAGATAGGTGCAGATTGCTTCAAAGTAAGCCATAACCAAGGAATAAAAGTCCATTATTCTGCTCTTTTGCAGATGATTTGCCTCTGCTTTGCCCAGAAAATCTCTTGCATCTCCTCCAATTAAGAGGTCATCATCATCCTTTTGTTCTTATCGATCTCTGAAATGATCCTCCTCCACAGTGTGATTTAAAATAGCATCTGGCTTAATAAAATGTCTGTATAGATCATTTAAGAGACTACACAGCAATGACTGCACCTTATGTATCATGGGCTCCTCTGCCTGTAACTTCAAAAGGACTTTTTCAAATGCCTTGATGGTATAGCTGAGGAATAAACAATACAGCCTGTTTGTCAGAGAATGAAGGAACTGGAAAATTACATCAATCTTCTGTACAGAGAAGCCCCTCTCTTCAGATTTTCATGGTTTTTTCTTCTTCTGTTCTTTGTGGAAGTAATCCATCAGTGTCATACCTTCCAATGCTCACCCACCTGTTTCTTCCATGCTTGAGCATCTTTTTTTGTTCAACATCATATAGTCCCTGAAGATCTTTCAGATTTGACTGGTGGACTGTACTTTCTTTTTTTAAAGAAGTAAAATATTTCTACCAGGACCTCATCAACTGGTAGCAGGCATTCTACACCTCTTTTTGCTGCAAAGTGATCTAAGTCAATTGTGCAGGCAGACAAGAAGACTTCATGCTGTTCCTTTTCCACAAAGGATAAAACTCCTTTCTTCTTCCCAGTCATTACACTGGCATTGTCAGATCCAAATGAGATGCTATTCTTCCATGGAATCCCACAGATGAAAAGCTCTTTGTGCACAAGATCAAAGATCTTTTCACCTGAAAAAGACATAAACATAAACAATTAGAATACAGATGGTGGAAAAGATAACAAAGAAAATAAAATTTAAAGGAATTTTGACACTCTATAATCTCAGGATCAATACCAAGAAGAATGATGATGAAATAACGAAATACCATGTCAAGGGAACAAGATGCTAATGTTATAAAATGAAGCACATAAAGCCTATGCCTTATAACAAAGTTTTTAGTCCAATCTTAAGTTTTATAGATAATGAAACAAAGAAACTAACCCGACACCCTATCATTAACAACAGCCAATGTCTCAGCAGGTGTCCTTTGAAAGGCATAACCATCCCCACCCTCAAAATTAGTTTTAAAAACATGTAACTAAAACTTTTCTCACCAGTATCAGAACCGTCACATACAGGTAGTACCAATAGCTATGAACTGACCTGTCCTAATTCTGACTGCTTGGTTCGAACCACAAGAGGAAACTGTTTCTTGTCACCTTCATTGCTTCCATCAGTGGCAATGATGAATGGGAGCTTTATCAGGTGTGCAGTTAGGTGACTCATTTGAATGATTGACATTTCCTTTATAACAGCAGTTGTTTTGTTGCGACATCTCATTCCTGAAGAACAACAGCAACAACATTAAAAAATGGAATGAAAAAAATTACAACCACTGACAGAAAGTTTATATTATGAAGCCTATTATTTACCTAATTCTATAAGGAACTGACAAGGAAAAAAAGCATTTCAGACCTTATTCCAACATCTGCAAACTAATTAACTAATGACCAAGTATAGCCAAGTTATGTACAACTGTAATAACATGTATAACCTGAATTTTTTAAAATATATTATACTTTTACACTGAGGTCACTGCATTTAGTTTTTATATCTTTGAAATTCTATCCATTTTGATGTTTTTTTATATTCAATAGTATTTTTGGAAATATTTAATGTTTAAACAAGTTAAGTAACTTTCATGCACCTATCATACACATCAGAATTCCGGGGTGGGGGTGATTCTTTGACCTCAAACTGCGATTCTGGAGTTTCCGTTTTTGTTTTTTTTAAACAAATAAAACCCCAGAAGTTTGGATCCAATATGAAAGGAAAAGGATCCCACATCTGTCTAAGGTGTCAATTTGAAGTGTCGTGAGTGTGCATCTGTCTTTGTGTGTGTGTGTGTGTGTGTGAGAGAGAGAGAGAGAAAGAGAGATTGAGAGAGAGAGAGAGAGATTGTTTCTAAATACCTTGTGCAATTTTTGACACTGGGAACATATTTTTCATTGCTTCTGTTAACTTGTCAGCTGTGCTCAATGACAAATTCATATTTATGATCAACTCACATAGAATTGCCTCTGCACATGTTATTTGCTTTTGAAATATATGTTGATCACTGACTTCCTTTCCCTTCAACACGGACAAAATATTTCTATTTCCATTCACTAATGATCCCAGTTTTGCATGATTTTCTGATTCCATGTGCCGCAAACATTTATTCCTTCCACCACGTGCACAGGAAAAGTCTATGTTGCAAACAGTGCAGAACACAAAATGTTCTCCTTTAGACGATGGTTTAAGGCATGGTTACAGAGTATTATAAACTGGTAGAAAATGCTGCTTTCTATGTTTAGACTTTCCATTTTCATCATCAGTTTTGTGCTAACACTTTCTTGTCAGCATCATTTTCTGTTCAAACTGGATGTTGAGAATGTTAAGATCAGTGATGTGGAACAGACTGCGGATGCAGTCACAAACCGAAAAATCCGATACAACGAAACGAAAAAAAAACGACTTAAAAATTAACTAAAAAAAATAAAAATTAAATGCAACCTCAAATCGTATTTTCAGATCAATGATCATACGGATAGGTTTTATGCCATACAAATACGGTAAAATACAGACTGGTAAACAGGTCTGCAATCATCCCTAATAAAAATCATTCCTAAAGACAATCATCCCTAATGAAAATCATTCCTAAAGACAATCATCCCTAATGAAAATCATTCCTAAAGACAATCATCCCTAATGAAAATCATTCCTAAAGACAATCATCCCTAATGAAAATCACTCCTAAAGACAATCATCCCTAATGAAAATCATTCCTAAAGACAATCATCCCTAATGAAAATCATTCCTAAAGGAGATCATCCCTAATGAAAATCATTCCTAAAGACAATCATCCCTAATGAAAATCATTCCTAAAGACAATCATCCCTAATGAAAATCACTCCTAAAGACAATCATCCCTAATGAAAATCACTCCTAAAGACAATCATCCCTAATGAAAATCATTCCTAAAGACAATCATCCCTAATGAAAATCATTCCGAAAGACAATCATCCCTAATGAAAATCACTCCTAAAGACAATCATCCCTAATGAAAATCACTCCTAAAGACAATCATCCCTAATGAAAATCACTCCTAAAGACAATCATCCCTAATGAAAATCATTCCTAAAGACAATCATCCCTAATGAAAATCATTCCTAAAGGAGATCATCCCTAATGAAAATCATCCTTTTTGAAATTATCCTTATGTGGTGATAAATGAACAGAATAATAAGCAGTGCTTCTGAAAAATTAAAATATTAATGTGGATGCATAACTTAGCAGACAATCACATCACGTCTCGTGAACATGCTGTCTCTAAAAATAAGCATTTAATTCTGGTCATAAAGATCTTAATATCAGGACCAACCTGTTGTCTGCTGTTCATATGAAATTATAGGCTTCTTGATGGGTTAAGTTTTGGGTACCACTGTCTACTTTTGCAAACACATCCAAAGTACAATATGAAAAACAGTTTAAGTTAAAAAATTTAAATACAACAGTGATGTGATCAGTAAAAATCTTTTTTAGTTACATCGTGCAAGAAAGGAGTATTATCACTTACATCAAACTGTATTCCTAGATAGTTAACAGCAATTTCAATCCCTCTTGTTACTGGATCTACTCTCCCTACCCGATCAAAGATAATATTAATAGTAGACTGGAAAAGAAAAAGAATTATCTGACTGCTAAACAAATAAATTGTAAGATATATTTTCAATAATGTCACAGGAGTAAGAAACAAAACAAAAACATTTTGCAAGGCATTGAACTTTTACACTGTTACTTGAATAGTAAGATGACAAAATGTAGATTAAACAAGAATTTAAAAGAATGCTTGGCTTAATGCAATGTAGTCCCTGAAAAATAGTAAATCACTGAATTATTAGTAGTGGCATTTAATACTTCTCATGCATAATGATGCTTTTAAAAAAATGCACCAATAAAGTTTAATAGCTATATAAGCATTAGTCTCTGAAAAATGGAGTTAAGTGTAATAATTTCTCAACGACTTCTAATGAAAGCAAGGATGATGGAAAAATAGTATCTAATGTATATCTAAGTTGAGTCCAATTACAAATTGCACAGACCCAGATCTACCACTGCAGATCCAATTCTATGCAGCTTGTTTGAAATTATCAGTAGAACAAAGAAGACAGACCCTGACCAGTCAGCACTTTATATGATGGTAGATCTGGGTCTATGTTGTTTGCAAATGGGCTTGATTGAAATATGTGAAAATATACAGTATGTCTTGCATATGCTCAAAAGGTGACAAATCAAAGACAAAAACAAAACATAACATACATAACACGCTTGCTAATTTGGTGAGCACACAACATAAAAAATAATATGCTCAGTAGGAAACAGACAGAAAGTTCTGGATTTCTTGATTTGCCTCATGTCTTACAACCATCCTGAAATTCAGCACTAATAACTGTGATGTGTGTTATTGCAATTCTGACACTGATCATAGGAGGATATGACTAAATTCAAATAGACAGCCTATCAATTCCTGTCCAGATATTGCATAGTGTAGAAGGGCATGGTTGAGTAAATATCACAAAGTGTAGAAGGGTGTAATTCAGTGACAACCACTTTTCATGAGTAATCAGTCAATACACTTTATAAATACTGTCAGAATACTTAATGTGTAGGATTAATAAAGAATAAACTATGTACTCAAAATACTTCAAGGCCATGAATGATACTGACCCCAAAAAGAAATACATCACTGTTTCAACTCTAAACTTTAAATTCACACTTCATACTTTCAAAAATATTAATATTAAAAGATTGTTTTTTGTCATTTGCAAATCTTTCTGAAAGATTTTGAGATTTTAACTCCTAGAGGTTAGCAGATTGTGACAGCACTGAAACTGTTTTATGAACAAATAACGTTTCAAAATGACACATTACTTTTGGGGATTGGTTTACTAGTAGGACTCTTCTGAAGTTACAAAACATTTGACAGCTGGGTGAAACAGTGGTTGTTTGTGGTAACCATGGTAATTAACCATTAAAGTCTGAAATCTACAGTGCACACAAGTGGATAGGAGGTGAAGCTCATAAATGAATGAATGATGGACGGAAGTGAGAAAGATTGAGTAAAAGAATATTCTTGCATGAACAGACATTTCCAAACTGGATACTTACAATGAATATTTTCCATACACAATAAATAGAAAAGAAATATCCAAGAAAATTGAAATATTTTCCCTTGAAGGTCTTGGAATATTCTATTCTCTCCTGTAAACAGAAATAAAGTATACAGAGAATGTACAATTCATACAATTTATAATAAATAAGTCTGCATGTATGGAAAAAAAACAACAACAAGCTTTCAACAGATGCAAGCAAAACATACATTACTACATCAGACAAGCGGTAAAGACCACTTGGAATCAAGTATATTTCAGTCAAAACAAATCTTCTTATATGCATTTTGTACAAAATTTCAAATGCAGGTTCCATGGAAATCTATCATGTAATTTTTCCAGGGATTGTAATAAAGCTTAAACACTATGAAAATAGCTAGCATCATGTCATCAGGATCATCACTGGTATCCAATGCAGATGCCATCATGCTAACTATGTTACACATTGGTATGAAATGCAGTCATCATGCTACACAATGGTATTCAATACTGATGTCATCATGATAGCTATTTAACACATTGATATCCGATGCTGATGCCATCATGCTAGCTAAGATACACATTGGTACTGAATACTGATGCCATCAAGCTATTTAACACATTGATATCCAATGCTGATGCCATCATGCTAGCTAAGCTACACATTGTTATTGAATACTGATGCCATCAAGCTATTTAACACATTGATATCCAATGCTGATGCCATCATGACAGCTAATATACACATTGGTACTGAATACTGATGCCATCAAGCTATTTAATACATTGATATCCAATGCTGATGCCATCATGACAGCTAATATACACATTGGTATTGAATATTGATGCCATCAAGCTATTTAATACATTGATATCCAATGCTGATGCCATCATGATAGCTAAGATACATATTGGTATTGAATACTGATGCCATCAAGCTATTTAATACATTGATATCCAATGCTGATGCCATCATGCTAGCTAAGATACACATTGGTATTGAATACTGATGCCATCAAGCTATTTAATACATTGATATCCAATGCTGATGCCATCATGCTAGCTAAGATACACATTGGTATTGAATACTGATGCAATCATGCTAGCTAAGCTACACACTGGTATTGAATACTGATGCCATCATGCTAGCTAAGATACACATTGGTTTTGAATACTGATGCCATCAAGCTATTTAACACATTGATATCCAATGCTAATACCATCATACTAGCTATGCAACACAATAATATCTAATGCTGATGCCATCATGCTAGCTAAGCTACATACTGGTATTTGGTACTGATGCCATCAAGCTATTTAATACATTGATATCCAATGCTGATGCCATCATGCTAGCTATGCTACACATTGGTGTTCAATACTGATGCCATCATGCTAGCTATGCTATACATTGGTATTCAATACTGATGCCATCAAGCTATTTGACACATTGATATCCAATGCTGATACCACCATACTAGCTATGTAACAAATTGATATCCAATGCTGATACCACCATACTAGCTATGTAACACATTGGTATTAAGTGCAGATGCCATCATGCAAACTATGTTAAACATTGGTATAAAATGCAGATGTCATCATACCAGCTATGCTACACATTTGTATTCAATTCTGATGCCATCATGCTATGTAACACATAGGATCATGCTAGCTATGTTATACACTGATATCCAATGCAGATGTTATTATGCTGGCTATGTTACACATTGATATCCAATGCAGATGCCATCATGCTAGCTATGTTACACATTGGTATCCAATGCAGATGCCATCATGCTGGCTATGTTACACACTGGTATCCAATGCTAATGACATAATACTAGTTAGCTTACACACTGATATCCAATGCTGATGATATAATATTAGCTAGCTTACACACTGATATCCAATTCTGATGACATCATGCTAGCTATATTACACACTGATATCCAGTGCTGATAACATCATGCTGGCTATGTTACACATTGGTATCCAATGCTAATGACATTATGCTGGCTATGTTACACATTGATATCCAATGCTGATGACATAATACTAGCTAGCTTATACACTGATATTCAATGCTGATGACAATACTAGCTAGCTTACACACTGATATCCATTGCTGACATCACGCTAGCTATATTACACATTGATATCCAGTGCTGATAACATCATGCTAGCTATATTACACACTGATATCCAATGCTGATAACATCATGCTAGCTATATTACACATTGATATCCAATGCTGATAACATCATGCTAGCTATGTTACACATTGGTATCCAATGTTAATGACATCATGCTAGCTATGTTACACATTGGTATCCAATACTTATGACATCATGCTAGCTATATTACACACTGATATCCAATGCTAATGACATCATGCTAGCTATATTACACACTGATATCCAATGCTGATGACATCATGCTAGCTATATTACACACTGATACCCAATGTTAATGACATCATGCTAGCTATATTACACATTTCTCTCTGAACTATGTAAAACAAAAATATGAAAATATTGCACATTTTGATTACCAACATAAATTCTTTTATACTGAATTCACTATTTTCATGAAGTGCCAATTTTTGTCAATTTAATAGTAGTTACAAAGCATGAATTTCAAGACCCTAAAAACAATAAGCCTCGAATGAAAAGACCGATTTATTCCTTAATTCATGAACTTATGTACTGACAAAATCGTCAGTTTTTGCAAAACTATGAAAACTGATTCTCACAAAAACATTAATGAATTCAAAGTAGTTTAAATTACCTATTTTTCTTTATTTACATGCAATTATTACCTAATGTATAATCAAATTTTAAAAACAAAAATTATCTTCAACTTACAAAGAAAGAATTTTGCTGTCTTCACTACGATTTCAGTATAATTTGTTCAAACAGCTTGCTAACTGCAAAACTTCAATGAAATCTACATACTGTCATAACTGAATATGGTCAGGATGACTGCCTTATAAAATCTGTAGGAAAGCTGAAGAGGGCAATATCATCATCCTTATAAGACTTATAAAAATGGTACATACATCTGCCTCGCTTGGCACCAAACATTAAGAGGTTAGTGTTAGGACTGGTTGGCCTGGTGTCAGGATAATGTGACTGGGTGGAACATGATGCTACATGTCTGCAGCATGATTCCCCAGTGCTAGAGATCACTATATATTGTCACACTACAGACATTGTTGTGATATGACTGGAAAATAGTTTAAAAATATCACACATCCAGACAAAAAACAAATAGACAATTGCAGAATTGTCAATTCTGATCAAATGTAACTGCTGTCATGTTTTACAAGTGTTTTATACCATTCATCATACCTGTCATGTTTTACAAGTGTTTTATACCATTCATCATACCTGTCATGTTTTATAAGTGTTTTATACCATTCATCATACCTGTCATGTTTTATAAGTGTTTTATACCATTCATCATACCTGTCATGTTTTATAAGTGTTTTATACCATTCATCATACCTGTCATGTTTTATAAGTGTTTTATACCATTCATCATACCTGTCATGTTTTACAAGTGTTTTATACCATTCATCATACCTGTCATGTTTTATAAGTGTTTTATACCATTCCTCATACCTGTCATGTTTTATAAGTGTTTTATACCATTCATCATACCTGTCATGTTTTACAAGTGTTTTATACCATTCATCATACCTGTCATGTTTTATAAGTGTTTTATACCATTCATCATACCTGTCATGTTTTACAAGTGTTTTATACCATTCATCATACCTGTCATGTTTTACAAGTGTTTTATACCATTCATCATACCTGTCATGTTTTACAAGTGTTTTATACCATTCATCATACCTGTCATGTTTTACAAGTGTTTTATACCATTCATCATACCTGTCATGTTTTACAAGTGTTTTATACCATTCATCATACCTGTCATGTTTTATAAGTGTTTTATACCATTCATCATACCTGTCATGTTTTACAAGTGTTTTATACCATTCATCATACCTGGGCATTGTTGAGGTCTACCATTTCTAGAAACAACTGTCGGCTTAGCTCTTCTAGAGCACTGTTCTCTTGTTTTAGCAAGCTGATGTCTTAATTGTGTCAAGGTCAAATAATATAAATAAAATAATTATTTTTACCCAGGCTTGTAAAATAAATGTCATTTGTGGGACAAGTTGTCAACACTAACTGGAATACTATTGACTCTGAACATTGTATGGGCATCTATGCAACTGTCACGGTCTGGAAAAGCAAAATATGTAAACCAATGGACAATGCCAAAACATAATACACCCAACTTAAGACTGGCATACAAAACCCATTGCTTTATTTACTTTTTGTAGCTAACCTTTACATAACAAATACATGTCCATAAAGAACATTGATTTTTTTCCCTGGAATGTCCTGTACAGGCAGGATTCAATGTTTATTTTTATCCAACACTGACATCAAGACAAACAGAAGTAACACTTTTTCAGTCTTTTTCTTTCTACAGGCTGTTCGCACTTTTCTTATTGTCCTTGTTAGATTTTGATAAACAAAACATGTGACTGCAGCAGCGAAATTTTAATGTTGTCTTGTTTTTTATACAACAATTTCCTTTTCTTAATGCTGGAAGCTCCTAGTTAAATTCTTTATCTCCAGGATCCCTACACTTATTTGAAAGCTTCCTGGATTTCTTCCCTTCCAATTAACACTGTCCTTGCAACATGCTACCAAATGTCTGGTGTTCTTGGATTTTTTTCTCTTGGATGATTTAGAGTATTCAGGTGTTCTTGTATTCTTGCTCCTCCACCCTTCCCATCCAACAAATTACTGCAGCAATCATCACACATTATCTTGTACACCACAGTACACTGTTTTCCCAATCCAAATTAGTGTAGAATTTTTAGATGAATTAATAGAGTTCAACGTGTATTAGGGAACATATGGTAAAGGAAATATAATATTAAGCAATGTCACATAACATAATTTTCTTTTATTCTCTGCTTGAGACTTCCTATGCAAAATGCATTGCATGGATGATGAACATCAACTTTTCACTAACTGGACACTGTCAATCACTAGCTGGACATTATCATTTTGTCATGTTGCTGCATTGACCCAATCATGTGTTTTTGAACTTAAGCATGCTACTGTCAATCATAATAAGGCTGAATGTCTCTATCGCACACACACACACACACACACACACACACACACACACACACACACACACTGAAGTATCACTTATCTATGTACAGCTAAATTTTTGGGGCTTTGCCTGTCAAAGTCTGCATATTAGTACATATTTACTTTTGACAAATACCCAACATAAAGGATAAACAACATAAAGGATACAGCTGCAGAACTCTACGCTGATGCAAACGAATGTTGAAAACAATACAATCACATATATGAGCACAAATAAAAGACCTAACAAGTTCAATACTTACATTGTGATTTTCTCCAAGTGAATAATATCAATGGAAACCAATGCAGCAAACAACTCTAAACAATACTACCATGAGCATAAATAAACACCTGTCAACATTAATCACTTATGCTGTGTTTTCATCTGAGCGCTAAACATCAAAGGGAGCAGAAAACACCAATAACACTAAGCCAATAGATTGTTAAAGTACATGTGTGTGTGTGTGTGTGTGTGTGTATATATATATATATATATATATTTATTTCAATATCTTGCACATAGCACAGCATGCAAAACATCACTGTTGTGTGTGAAGACAACGACAGTCATGGCTACTTAAATACACGTAATGATTTTTCTCTATTGGTAATCATTTGAATGAATCTGACTTTTAGAATACTGTTTTGTCTGCCTCCATGGCAAAACATGAAAAGTGAGATAAATATACCGTTAATAAAGCCCTGACATTTAATTTAAAAATCAATCAATATTTTATTAATCAGTTATAGAAATGAACAGCATCAATCATAATTAGATAATCAGCCAATTAACACCTTTCTTAAATGGATAATGTACAAACATTTAGTTATTAATACATGTCATTTTCCTTTGTATGGTGCAATGACTTTAGATTAGCTTCTTATCAGCCTTAATATGTGTCATTGCATGCATGAACTGTTGTTTTAACCATGTATGCCTTTGGGATATTTTTGGAGTTCATGTTTAATAGATCAGACCATCGCATTACCCGCTAAACATAATCTGTTTGAGCATGTCAGGAATTTAGTAGTTGAATATATTTACAAATTTCATATGAATATGGGATAATTTTAAGAATAAAACTGACATTTGAGGATCAAACTTTGTTATATATATATATACCCATATGAATGAACAACAGGAGTGGTGTGACTCAAATGTTGGCATGACAGACTCAGGTTTATAAAGTTGGAGTGCCTATGTGGTCATTGATATGTCAGAAGGGTATGTGGAATTAATATGAATCAGTCCAGTAGACCTCAAGTTTATAAAGGTTTCAGTGTGGACTGCATGCGGAAGGGTATGGAAAGCCTGCAATGGACTGACGTCTCAAACTGAAAACTATGTATTTTACATTACTTCACACCATGGCAACCATAATCAGCTTCTGACTTTTGATCATCTACAATCATGACCATACAATTTAACAAAGGATACTCTCGGAAGGCCCTCCAGATGTTACTGTCTTCAACATCCCCCATATTCCTCCACCTATGTTCTGACTTGCCTGACGCATGCTCTCCCTCTTGGCAAGACATATTCTGAAATAAGGGAACAACATAATAACATTTTTGTATTTCTTGTTATAACAATCATCCCACCATAAGAACACCTTTTTCCAAAGTGCCATCCATACACAGTTTGCACCAAGTCTGTGATGAAGAACTAATGTCATTTTGCAGAAACAATTTTTCTTCGTTCAGACGCACTGACCTTGGTGTTACCTTTTGGCATCAAAATCAATAGGTCTTTTCCCCAAGTGCAAGCAATCCATTAGGTTTGGATGATGTACATGATATTGAACACATGCGATTGTGCAGAAATCATTTTGATCCTTTCAGTCACTGTGACTTTGTCCCTTTGAATTATTTATTGAAAAAAAATGTCATGGTTCTTCTCTATCCCAAGTGCTGACAAAGATCGGTAACTATAGATAATGGAGAACTCACATTATTGTGGAAACCATTTTTCTTTTAGTTCATTAATGACTTTGATCTTTCACTGCTGATATTTATAGAGTCATTCCTTATCTAAAGTGCAACCAATCCATAAAGTTTGCAACTCTAGATTGTAAAGAACCTTTGTTATTGTGCAGAAACAATTGTTTCTTCTTTCACTCACAGTGTACATAACTTTTGACTTTTTAATAAACATTAATTGGGTTCTTTCTTCCTTAATGTGGAATCTCAAGTTATTGTGCAGAATGCATTTTCTTCTTTGAGCCAATAATCTCGTCTTTGAATATTTGATTGATATGATTCCTCCCTGCCCCAAGCCATCTAAACATTTGGTAACTGCTAATACATGAAATATGAGTTACTGCAAAAAGAAGGATGGACAGACAACCAAATGGACATTATAACATAATATACTCTGTCTTATGATGGGGAAATAAAAAATGTCACCTTTTCTTCTTGTTGATTAACATGTCCATGGTCTGCATCAAACGCTTCTCGATTCCCTGGATTTCTGAGTCAGTGACATGTCTGCAAGAAAGGAAAAGCAAAAAGGGTACATATTCCATAACTTTTTTAAAACACTTCTGTATTAACTGAAAGGTGGCAAACTGTCTGAAAATACAAAGCCTAGAGAATTACCAAAAATAAGCAGAGTAAAAATATAAGCTATTATGCAACCACTGCTAATAAGAAAATGATCCCCTTATGCAGGCAAGAGCAGTGTTGCATATAGTGCAGTCTGGTGTACTTCCTGCAATTGTTTGTTCAATGTTCTGAATGTTGACCCTGTGCACACTTCTGGGCATGTTTTTTGTCAGAATGTTGACCCTATGCACACTTCTGAGCATGCCTTTTGCAGAATGTTGACCCTGTGCACACTTCTAAGCATGCTTTTTGTCAGAATGTTGACCCTGTACACACTTCTGAGCATGATTTTTTTTTCAGAATGCTGACCATGTGCACACTTCTAAGCATGCATTTTGTCAGAAATTTAAAAAAAATATATATCTACAACTTATCAACAATGTCCATCCAAGTCTCTGTTGGTGCTAGAAATGTCCAAGGTCTTCAAAGGTGACAAAATAATAAGATGAAAATGAATTTCAATTTTAAAACAATGTGTCTGGCAATGAAAACATTCAAAGAATGTTGACAGTTGGCTCAGTTGCTATGTAAAGAGTTTTATGGCCCTTAGTGTAATGGTTAACATACTTACTATCGTAAAGAAGATTTATTTTAAAATATTAACTAATGATTTCTAAGTTTGTAAAGAAAGTTACTCCGAAAACATAGGTATTTATTATAATAAATGCTGATAGATAGCACTATTAACACATTATGGACAATTATTTTCATTTGTCCCTCTAATATGTGTCCATCGGATAATAGAAGGGGGGGAACACATTGTCCCATTCCCTAGGGGCCCTATGTGCAACACTGAAAGAAAGAACCTGTTCATAAAGGATGTCATTAGAGCCACAGTGGTAAAAAACTTTTGTTAGTTCACTCTAAAAGTGTTTAATATGGATAGAGGACACAGATTTAATCTAAATGTTCTCAATCTAAATGCAAAGTGTATTTTCTCTCAAATTAGTCTGTTTCCAAATTATACAAACAAAAATTACTGGTACTCTATTATATTATGTGTTACAGGTTTCTCTCTGACCCATTAAGAAGAGTCCCTGACCCCAGAAATGTGTACAAATCTGATTGGGACTCTCCATTTTATTAAGAAGTTCAACAGATAAATGTTGTTGTAGGATTTAATGCCATTTTTCAGCACAAGATAGGCTATACATGGCAGCCAGTATAAATGGCAGAGGAAGAACCCCGGAAAGAACCACCAACCCACGAGAAGTTACTGGCAAGCTTTCTCACATCCCCATATTGGCTGAATCTGAGACTCGAACCCATGCAGACAGGTGAGATGGCAGTGATCCGTAATGGTAAGCACTTTAGACAACTCAGCCACTTGGGACCCAAAATATAAATGTAACATTGGGACTCTTGGTTGTACTTCAAGTATCCATATCATGGCAGAATCCTCAAAGTCTGTGTTCCACACAAAGCCTGTAATGGCAAAGTCTAGTGCAGCAACAGAACAATTCAGCTGGGATGAATTATATTAAAACACCAAATGTAAGACATTTTCTGAAATTAAACTCATAAATATTAGGTTTAAAAATAATAAAAAATCAATCAGGGCCATCTTTCATTATCACTCCTTATGTACTATGAAATCATGTTTTAAATTAAAATGTTTTTAAATTAAAATGTTACAACTCTGTACAAACAATGTTTCTCATTCACAACTTCGAGGTTCTTCTTACAGATCATATCTCTTTACAACCACAAAGGTTAAAATTTGCATTTTCAAGGTCCTTCCTACAAATCAAATTTCGGTACAACCACAACGGTTAAAATTTACAACTTCAAAGTACTTCCTACAGATAAAACCTCTGTACAACCACAATGGTTAAAATATGCAACTTCGAGGTCCTTCCTACAGAAAATAATAATAATAATAATAATAAGGACTTTGTATAGCGCCTAATCTTTAGAAGCTCTAAGCGCTTTACAACATTAGACAACACCAATAAGATAAAAAAACATATAATGATATGATTACAAAAACAAACAGCATGAAATTAGAAAACATTAAAAAACATGCTGAGAATATTTAAGGTAGGAAACATTATTAGGTCTTTAAGTTTGTTCTTGCAGTCGAAATAAGTGAGTTTTGAGAGCCCTCTTGGATGTAATCACTGTGTCTTTCATAAAAACAGATCATCATTTCAATGTTTACTTAAAATTAAATTAATCCTAGGTCCTAAGTCTTATGACATGTGAAACTTGTTAAGGTAATTTCTGCAAGTGAATTTGCTACCAATATTAAGAAACGACATAGAATACATACTTTTACTATACATGGACGAGGAAATAGCTTATATTCATCGAGTATGTGTGCATGGCAGATAAATTATTATCCAAAATCAACTGGAAAAAATTATGTAGTATTTCAGTTGGAGTTCTTAGCGATATTTTAAATTCTTTTTAATGTGAAATTATATCTATGCAAATCTGTATCCTTAAGATTAGGACTTTTGTCTATCAAATGGTTTCAGCCAATGTGGGTATGTGAGAAAGCTTGCCAGTAGCTTCTCGTGGGTCGGTGGTTCTTTCCAGGTTCTTCCTCCACCATTAATACTGGCCACCATGTATAGCCTATCGTGTGCTGAAAAATGGCGTTAAACCCTACAACAAAAACAACAACTATCAAATGGTAATGCAGACCTCAAGCAAAAAAAATTATTTTTCATTTCGGAACGTTCAGACATAAATATGTATGTCCTGTTTTTATTTGAAGTGATGATATAAAAATTTTAAAAAATCAGATGACACCCACCAACTGCAGTCCAAGAAGTATAAAAATGGCATCAGTCTAGGTCATCAATATAAGCATACAAACATGCCTACCAAATTTAACTTTGTCATGTGGTTTTTGTGCAGTTGTACTGACAAATTATTTACCCCAGTACAGTCTTAGTCTGAAATTTAAAAATGTACAAAAGATGGAGAAAAAAATTATTGTGGCATAAAAATCAAATACATATATATATATATATATATACACATACATACATACATACATACACACACACACACACAATAAATGTAATGTTTATTCCAACAAATTTTTGTGCACTACAGCAAACAAAAATTTAATCCCAAAACAGGAGCTATTTTAACAATAAATTAAAAATGGGGGAAAACTGTTGAAATGTAAAGAAATTCTAATCAGATCATCTTTATACACATACAAAATAGCCTTTGCACAACTGTGCTAAAAAGTCATCCAGATGGAGAGACATACAGACAGGACCAAGTCAAGATGACTCCTGCTTACATAAAGTCATCCAGATGGAGAGACATACAGACAGAACCAAGTCAAGATGACTCCTGTTTACATAAAGTCGTCCAGATGGAGAGACATACAGACAGGACCAAGCCAAGATGACTCCTGCTTACATAAACAAGAGTCCCTTAAAGGGACTGATGTTCTACTGGCCAAAAAGAATGTCCAGGAGTTCAAGATCAGACCATTTCTTCTTTTTAACTGCTCAGTTTTTAAATCATATTTGACATAATAATAATAATAATAATATTAATAATAATATTAATAATAATGAGGACTTTGTATAGCACCTAATCTTTAGAAGCTCCAAGCGCTTTACAACATTAGACAACACCTATAAGATAAAAAAACATATAATGATATGATTACAAAAACAAACATCATGAAATGAGAAAACATTTTTAAAAAAACATGCTGAGAATATTTAAGGTAGGAAACATATATTAGGTCTTTAAGTTTGTTCTTGCAGTTAAAATAAGTGAGTTTTGAGAGCCCTCTTGAATGTGATCACTGTGTCTTTGTGTCTAAGTTCAGTGGGCAGTTCATTCCACGTTGCTGGGCCCTCTGTAAAAGTTCTCAACTTAAGGTCCTTTCTACAGACTCAGTGTTTCCCTTTACGCACATTTGTGCGTCAGGGATGCACGCTGGAGAAAACTGACGCACACTTTTTGTTGCCGTGCATTTTTTTGACGCAAAGGATTTTCATAATGTGATCAGGATTTATTTAATACCCAGTGCATTGGACAATGGATGGCATCATATATGCTTCGATCATAAGAATTGACTGCTTTCCCGCTTTGTTTGCTCCCTGCCTTGTTCTCCTCTATTCATATAGCAGAGTGCACCGCAGGGAACATACGAAACAATGAACCAGACTAGCATAGGCAATGTTATGATGGAGTAGCTTCCCCTAATCTCGCGAGCTCTCATGCGATTTCCATTGAGCTCTGCAAGCTGTCATTTAGATGTTTAACCTCAATGCTTGTTGCACGAGAAAGTGATCTCCAGATTAAAATGTCATGCACTAAAAATCATTAGCGAAGAAAGTGAAAGAAGCAGAACACAAAAGAGTAACTGTGGATCTAACTTTAATGAAAAATGGAGAAAATAATTCCCTTGACTGGAATTACCAGTGTGACTACAAAAGTGAATAATCCTTTCATGACAGGGATTTAGAATTTTAAAAAATCTGCCCTCATTCACCACAAGATATCTGGAGAACACATTATAACCCAATACATTCTTTCACAACAAAGAAATCATTAAAGTTGCAGAGACAAATGCGTTATTTGGATTACAAAGTCAGCGAGTCATTGCAGATTTTGTTGGTTTTTAACTTTGCTGCAATAAAAGAGAGATCTTAAAGTTCAAGTGTAGCTTATTAGAAAGAAGATGAATCATTATCCTCCTTGATATTTGGATAAGTGTGTTCTAGGACGAAGTACAATGAAAACGATGATAGTACACATTTTATGAAAGGCAGTAAATTAACTGCCATTTGGTTAAAAAGATTTATTTGGCTTTTTGTATTGGCTTGTATGTAATGTGTTGGGCTATAATATTGCTTCATATTGATTAAAAGGAGACTGTTAAAAGAACAACTTTAAAAGAAAAATGAGCTAATAAAATTATTCTGTGAATGGACAATGCATTTGTTTGTTAATTGTGCATGTTGTTTTATTTGTATGTTTAGAGAGAGAGAGAGAGAGAGAGAGAGAGAGAGAGAGAGAGAGTATGTCGTTCAAATTGCAATATCCTATTTCAAGCTGAAAAAGTATGAGTCATATGAAAATTTGTCAGTACATTTTTGACCCCCCCCATTTTTTATTTGACCCCCAGTTCTGACACCAAGGTTTTTTTTACCCTCAATTTTACACCCCTAGGGGATTCACTGACAGATAAAACCTCTGTACAACAACAATGGTTAAAATTCTCAACTTTGAGGTCCTTTCTACAGATAAAACCTCTGAACAACTACAATGGTTAAAATTCTCAACTTTGAGGTACTTTCTACAGATCAAACCACTGTACAACTACAATGGTTAAAATTAACAACTTCAAGGTCCTTTCTACAGATCAAACCACTTTACAACCACAATGGTTAAATTTCAAGGTCATTTCTACAGATCTAACCTCTGTACAACCACAATGGCTAAAATTCTCAACTTAAGGTCCTTTCTACAGATAAAACTTGTATACAACAACAATGATTAAACTTCGCAACTTTGAGGTCCTTTCTACAGATAAAACCTCTGTACAACCACAATGGTTAAAATTAACAATTTCAAGGTCCTTTCTACAGATCAAACCACTTTACAACTACAATGGTTAAACTTCAAGGTCATTTCTTCATAACTTTGAGGTCCTTCCTACAGATCATACTTTGAATGTATGCCAATTGCTGCCCTTTCAGACCATCTCAGCTATTTACAAAACAAGGCATCAAACTTATTTTTCATTCACAACTTCTTGATCAATTCTATGATCAACCCAGTTGTAGAAATAGCCAAGGTAGCTCGAATAGACTGTGGGTTCTCTTGTTGCAAATAAATGTATGATTATTCTGTAAAATTACTGTGCTGACATACTCATGAGACATATTTATATCTCACAGAAATAGCTAAGGTGATGTTAAGGAATATTTATGAAGAGAAAGGGAAGAAACATCACAATAATTTTTCAGACTGATCCTTGAAATTCTCATACACGAGTTTCCATATTTAAAAAATGCATGCAAGCCTTCACATGGTAAGACGCAAATGCTGACAAAAATGAACTTCAAATTCAATTAGAGGTGAGACAAAATACATTGCTTACCTAATGAAATAGAACATGGAGGTATAAGGATAATTGACAGCACCAAATCCAGATAGTAAAGCCATTAGTGTTACTCCAATCACACCCACTCGGCCAATACACTGTTCCATAGAAAAAATTCCTGTTGAAGAGACAAGCAGTTAGCACTTACCGTATATGTTGGGACATCATAAATTTATTTTAAAAGTAATTTTTTGGTGCACTGTATGTTCTGGGACACATTGTGTTTTTTTTTAGTCGTAAGTTGTGGGACACCTTTTAAATCATTCAAAAATTACATGTCAGAAAATGCACTCAAATGTAAATTTTATTAAAGAAAACTTTAAAAACAGAAAATGCTGTGAGCATTGTTTGTTTATACTTTTCTTCCTAGATGCAAATTTTCCAAGAACAAAAGCTCAGGTAAGAATGAATCGTTTGTGTCTATGAGAACAAGTTCAACTTTTTCTGTTCTAATTTATGCTTCCACAAAGCTTTTTTTATATATTAAAGGTCAAAGTTTATTTGCAGTTGGTGCTCATTACACAACTTTTTTTGGCAAAATAACTATGGCTGAGCACAGTATAAACTATTAATTACATAAAAAAATATTCAGAGAGAGAGAGAGAGAGAGAAAGAAAGAGAGAGATACCAGTAGATAGTGATGGTACAGAATGATTGATAAACACACTAATTCCGAAACTGAACATCTTTTATTTACACAGCAGTGATATCAGACATAATCCAAGTACTGCTGAACAAACCTGAATGCCACTAATATGTTTAATTTAAATCCTTCAATCTGTCCACATTCTTAATTGCCAACTCAACCTCCTCAGGCTCAAATCTATGAAATTTGTCCACTGCAATGTTTCTGCCATTATATTCAGTATCTCTTATGATATTGTCCTTGCATCCATTCAAGTTTTTATTAAAACCACAAACTTTAAATGAGTTTTGGATCAGATCTGGTATGTCCTGAAGCGATTTGACTGCTTTCACAATCCAGTCCACAACTGTTTGTTTATCTGCACTCTTAATACGAGTCGTGTTGTCATTTTCCTTGGAAAGGCCCTAACTGCTTTACTAATAAAATTTGTCCAGCTTTTCCTCATGTCAGACTGTACCGGTTTATTTATACTGACGTCTAGTGGCTGTAGCTTGGAATTGCATCCACCCGAAATAACTGCAGGCACTATGTTACCCCTTCTCAAAGCCTGTTTTACAGCATCTGTAATATGCGCCTGGAATGAATCCATCACTAAAAGAGATTGTTCCTTTCCTGTATACTTAAGATATATCTCTTTAATCCACTGCAGCATCACCTCCTCATCAACCCAACCCTTCTCCAACACACGTATGATCCATCCTTTTGGTGCCTGAATATCTGTTAGCTCCCTCACACCATGAAAAATTATCACTGGTGGCAACACATCTCCTGCTGCGGAAACTGCAAGTACTAAGGTTAGATGTTTTGTAACTGCACCAGTCGTGTGAATTCTCAAATTTTTAACACCTTTCTTTTCCACATTTCATGCGGGAATGAGATCAAAGTACATAGGATTTTCATCCATGTTAATTATCATCTTGTCTTCGAAATCGTCTTCTTCTCTTCTGGCCTTTATGAATTAAAGTTATAATTTTATTTTCTCCTCCAAATCTTCTGGGAAACACTGGGCCATCACTGACCATGAATGAAGCATGAGGTTGTGTCACTTTAAAAGACATGTAGCCCAGTTCATACTGGCTTGAAACGTTCTGGACGTTCACTTGACACAACTTCCTTGGTGTAAGCGCATTAAGTGTCCACGCTAATTTTTCCATCTAACTCATTGCCACATGATACTGGTCTTCCACTCCTAGCTAAATGTCCCCATTCATTCAGCTGCTGAGAAAAATCTATTTTTGACTAATTTGCAATAAATTATGATTGATTTGGAGATTGTGAATGTCTTGCTGTTACTCGATATTCATGCAATTTTGAGAAATTTACAACTTCCTCTTTTTGCTTTAATGTAAAACCCTTGTAATGCCATCGCTTGACATCATCATTTTCGTAGGAATCATCTCTCTTCTGACTGAGGTCTCCAATTTTATGTCTTTTTGCAGCTTGTTCATTGTCTTTTACATCACACTCCTCCTCTCTAGCACACTTCTTGGGTTGACCTACAGGCCTCTTAGTTCAAGCTTTAGGCAACGCATTTCATTTCCATGCACAAGGCAAGGCCTCTTCATTACTTGAGTATTGCACTACAAACTTATCCTTAATAGCGGAGATCTATAATGTGGTTTATATTGTTTTTATTTTATTCCCCTTTATATATGCTATGTACGCGATAACAATGACTGTGAGGAATCACTTTTTGTGTAAATGTGTGAGAAGATACCATTTCAAAGTGTTCCATTGTTTCTATTTATTTTCAAATCCCAGTGAAAACCGGTAGAAAGAAATCAAAGTTGGCTTCCCCATGTCAACTGACTTTGTATACATATGTATAGTTTAAGAAAATCTAAAGGAATGCAAAGTCTACATATGGGGTTGGCATGCTTTGGAATAAATTAAATATTGCATTTCATATCCTACCAGCAAGTTCAAAAAATGAGTTTATGGCTATTACAAGGTGTGTTTATTCAATACCTGGGCTTTTATTTATATGCCATCTGTAGTCATAATTGACACAAACAGGTTTTGAGTTCTTCAGTGTAAATAGTATACACAGCATTAACTTACTTTAATAATACTTTCTGTAACCCATGGAATCAAAAAGATTGTCATTTGTACTTACAGTGAATGTATTTATAATAATGATTTAAGTTTACGAGATATTGTCATATTGTTACCCTGTATATAATAAGCTCTTGATTATTTTGTACCTTATACTGTGTCAAATATGAATGGCAGGTGCTGTTGAGCAATGGGGTTGATAATTATCACTCTGTCTCTCTCATTCGTATGTGATTTTGGATCGTGGATACATTTTTTTTTAAATAAATTGCTCGCGATTAACAAAGAGGAATATATGATAACAATATAAAGTTAGTTTCTTTTATTTTATTATCAAATAAGCATTTTGTTTATCTATGTTATTGCAACATGCAGTGGCCGCGGGGGGGGGGCAAATTAAACACAAATTTATTTCATTTCTTAAGTCTTGGGATACATGACCTAGGTGAAATGAAGATTTATCGTAAATTCTGGGACAGGAAAATAATTATATATTTTATTGTGTCCCAATATATATGGCAAATATGGTAATTGTTTTGAAAAATATTGTACAAATTGAGAATCTGAGCTTGACCAAATAAAATCCTCTTATAATCAAAATTTTTAAACTGTGCTATTTTAAAGAAGCGTATTTCTATCACTTTTCTTATATTTAAAATACTGTATGAATTCTTACCATGTTTAGGACTTGTTATAGGAAATGGATCACCAATCTTCCAAAAGAAATACATGAAAACACACCATGCCACAAAAGTCAAAATTCCCTGAATAAACTTCTTTCTTGGAACTGGAAGAAAAGGTATACAAATTATACATATAAGATTGTTGCTGGATATTCATGTAGTATTTATTATATAATAATTATAGGGCTCTTCATGCAACTATGTTATAATAAAAGTGAGTAAATTTCGTGATCAAAGTGGGCACTGTGGTAGCTAGGATCGTACAGTGTCAGACTCATAATCCAAGGGTCATGGTTAGACACCCAGCCAGGCCACCCTGGATTGTTTGCCTCAGTATGTCAATGAGAAAGACACTTGGCTCCCATTTCTTCAGCAATAACGTGTCAAAAGTGCCATAAAAATCCAAATAATCAAAGTCAAAAGATTCAGAAAATAATATGATTCAGCAGGTAATATTAACTGCAAGGATGGAAAGTTTAAACATAGAAATTAAAAACCACCAATATCACTGGTAATAATATTTAGGAAAATATGTACTTATACTATAATCCTAACACCATCAGTTTACACCTTTTAGAGACCACAATTTAATCAGCTATCAATCTTTACTACCAAATGCAATGAAATTATCCAGTAGGTAAATGTAGATTTTTTGCTCACCTGTTGTCTAAACTGGGCATAAATTCTTACCTTCAGATTATAAATATCTCATTATATTTCATTATAACATAAATGCTGGTGCCAATATTATGCAAAGTTTTCAATCAGAAGCAGGATCAAGACTAAGTAAAATTACCAGTAAATAGTGAAAACTGAAATTAGCCGAGGTCATCATAATTTAAAGCTTGATAACAACTTTTCTTCTTCACTTCAACAAAACAAAATTATGATGCAATCAAAATGCAGTGATATATGTTAAAAAAGGGACCAAAACTACATTAAATTTGGTTGTAATATGATGAAAATCCAACTGGCATTAGTTCTTTTTAATTAAATCCTCACACTACATGTTATTTAGAAAAATAAAATTGTAGCCAAAGAAATGTAAGTCAAACTGAACTTGATCTATGTCTACTTAATATAAAGCCTCAAAAAATAGTTGGTCCGAATTCATTAAGTTTTTAAAATTTAAATAAATGGAAACAAATTGATAATGCAATAGAATGGCTACATTGAAAGAAGAATTGAGGTCTCAACTCGGTTAAAATTAATGAAAATGGAAAATACTGCATACAAAACTTGAGTTAGGGCTTATCAATATAATTCTCATACTAAATTTTATTTGAATCCATAATGATCTTATAAAAAATACTGAGCAGAAACGAGACTGCAATCTAACTGATCTGTCAAAGTGAAACAGGATCCATAACTCCATTAAAATTACATAAAATGGTGAAGTTAGAAACTGACAACAATCTTTTCTAAGTAAAGACAATACCAATTTTTGGCATTCCTTCCAAAATTACTATGTGGAACTGAAATTTACACCGGGACATAACACAACACCCAGAAAATATACCAAGTGCATGCAAAGATAAAACAATACATGAGATGTGCAATGACACTAGGTTAAGACAAACAATAATAGGCTAATCTGAAGTCTTTGCACCATACAAAAGAGCCAGCTTTTAAGGCGAACTATTATTAACTAAATGCTTGAAGTTAAGCCATTTAGGAAAGATTATGTTTATCTGCCTATTATCTAATTGTGATTCATGTTATTCATTTGTACACATGATCAAAAAAAACAATGTTTGCTTATTTTAAAAAAATTAAATATCTGAGTTTTATTAACCTGGGATGTGGCCTTGCTTCTGAAGCTCTGTCAACAGAAAGATATAAACAGTATTCTAACAGATTCACTCAGTGACATACCCTGAAGGCTCAGATCTTATACAGAGATTAAAAACTTTGTGATTACTAAAAATAACCATTATCTGGCTGTGGCACAAGAAAGGTTGAGATTAAGACAGGTTAAATTAGCAAAAAGAAAGATGTAAGAAAAAAATGGACAGTACTCCATGCCTTCTTAAAGCTCTTGAACTGTGAATATGGAGTATTTAAAATTTTTGTAGAATCATTCAAAATGGACTTGTAGTAAACTTACCTATGTGACAGGTGTGATTTTCAGAAAGAACATATAATGATCAGATAATTCCTCATTAAACACATTTTAAAAAAGTATAAAAGCTTTCTTCATTTTGTGCACTCTTTTACACACAAACACTGATGGTCTCATAACTACATTCTCTCTATCTTGTCACATAATCGCTTAATAAAAAGGATTTTTTCACATGTCTAAAAACATCAGTAAAACCAAAATTAAGAAAGCTGAGAACTATTTTGATGTTCCAAGGGTTTTTGGTTTTGAGGAGTCTGACCTCGTATCTTCCAGTCTAAAACCCACAAGATGTTCTGAGCAGCAAGGCATAAGTATAAAACAATCTTAAAAAACATCTGCTATATCTTAAAATTTGTGTAAATTTTGTTGTATCTTAAAATGTATTAATATTATAAGTACTATGGAAGAGAACAAACTAGTCAAGTCCAATTAAAAATTTATACCAAATCTGAGATTCCCGATGATGAAGTAAGCAATGTAAAATGGCAGGACCACAATCAACACAAACAGGATGGCAAAAAGTCCCAGCTTCCAGTGGAAATATCTTGAGCTATAAAAAAGAAAAACAAAACATGGACATGGATGAAAAGTAATGTAGGGTATTTTTAAGAAAGTTTCTAAATCTTCTTCCACTTTATGTGTAAAAAAATCAAATTTATTTGACAAACTTGTGCTACTCAAAACTGCAAACCATCTGATAATTAATTTTTAAAAAATCAGTTTTGTGTTTTATTCCAGTTTAGTTCGAAGTCCCACAAAAATGATCGACGAGTGCAAGATTGCTAGAAATATATCATATGTGGCAGTAATTAAATTGCTTTTAAATCTTCTACTTCAACCTGTATTCTTATGCATTGACTGCCCCATGACCTTGTGCTCAGTATTTCTCCACATAACCAATCAATAACCAATCAATAACCTATAAATACTGAATGATGTTAGATGGTAGGACAGAGGTCTAGTAAAAGAATATTCAGGTTAAATAACCTCAGAAAATAAATACTTGTGTTTTTTGGCATGTACCAATATTACTTTAAAAATTTAATCAATTTAAAATGAATACTGACCTCACCATGGCAACCTTAATCAGGGATCGTCCTGGGCTTCACCAATGTCGCAAATTGCAATTTTTTTTCCTTATTGGTGACAAAAATATCCCATCTGGCGATCTTGTTGGGGACAGACTTTTTGGTTATTTAATTTGTACATACAATCATGGATTTGGACTAGATAAATTAAAAGGGAGAACAAAAGGAAGCCACAAACTTGACTAAGCAATGCATTGGAATCAATCTGTTACACAAACGATCCTTTGTTCGTATTGACAACCCCATCTTTACAGTGCATTGTTACATCATAATCTGCTTATGCTGACATCTGGGCTGAGTACTGTATGCTGTGATACAGTCAATCATGCTACCGAACTATACCTACAACTGACCGAGTTCTGAAGACGCGAATAGAACAGATACAATTAATTGAATGGCTAATCCTTCTGTTGTTTTTTTTACATATACCAATACAATAGTTTTGCTGAACCTTCATACAAAACTGATAACCTTTGAAGTACCGACTACTGTGTATAAATACAAAGCAAATGGAAAAAATCTCAATCACAATTATATCTGTCACCAGTGCAACATTATCATGAGCAATCGGAAGTTAGACATTGCGTGTTCATCATCTCATCCAAAGTTACAAAACTTAACAGCGTTTGGATTTAGTGCAAATTCATCAGACAATACAGTCACTGAACCCGATGATAAACCTTGCAGTCCAACATCATCTACATGTAGTGATTCAAGTGCAACACCACATTATGATGAACGGGGCAAAAATTCCCGAAAATTTCTAGACAGTTGGAAACTTGGGCGTCCGTGGTTGAGATATGATATAAAGTTAAAACAGATGTTCTGTGATGTATGTATCAAGGCAAAGTTCGTCAATTCATTTACAACTGGCTGTGATATTTTGAAGAAGGAGTGTGTCACCAAACATGAATCCAGCCAGGGTAAGTAATATTTGTGCATTTTACTCACTGATCTTTTCCTTTTGCCATCAATCCTGTGTTACGGCTAAAGAAACTTAAACACCACAAAAAGAAATAGCAAAAAAACCCAACAACAACAAGTTTTGCATAATTAAAAATAATTATTTATTTCTCAAAATACAGGAGTGAAAGAATCCCGAAACTGGGTGTAAATTTATGCTTATATATACAGTCCAATATTGCCAGATGTTGACTCGTGTAAGTTTCATTCGTGGGAAAGGAGATCCTATTTTGCTTGTCGAGAAAATTTATACAGCATTCAGTGATCATTCTTGGGATTTAGGAAGCAATTCACTACAAGCTTTGGGAAGTTAGCCATGGGGGGGGGGATCATTTAATCATTTAATTACGGAATGCATGCAATCGACGGTCGCATTATACGTTACTTACCTTATATTGCAATGTACGATCATAGGGTTTTATTATTATTAAAATGTCAACTAAAGTTGATAATGCATTTTTTTCAGGTAACAACAGTCATACATGTGCACAAACGGTGAAACTTTGAAACTGCATTCAACAAGTGGGCAGCCCTAAAATCGCGACGGATCTTCATGTAACACTTTGTAACATTTTGTTAATGCTTGTTGTAATTAAAGTATTAACTAACCCATTCCCTGTAATTTTCATTGCCTGTTACATTAATAGACTAAATTAACACTTGGAAAAATGTACACTGCTTGTTCTGGCAACACTTTTTTGAAAATTGGTGACAAAATATTGAGGTTGGCAATTTTTTTGGCAACAGCTTTTTAAAAGCTAGGACAATCCCTGCTTAATGCCCAAAAAGCTCTCTTTCACACAAGTACTATTCAGGCAAGTGACCTAAGGCTCAAATGTTTCAGGAAAATAAAGGACTAAATCATTTCACATACCCCAAGAAAGGGGAGGAAAAAAAAAGAGCTATGTCACTTTAATGTTATCTTGCCAGGCTTTAAGTATATAACTATTTTCTGCATGGGGAATACAGAACTTTTGAAATTGCCCCAAGAAATATAAAAACAACAATAAAAGAATGTTAAAATAAACACATTTTAACCTGGTGTCCATGATTCCAAGGATTTCAAAAATGATGAGTTCAAACATGTTGCAGGACACAGAAAATGTCACAGAGAACACCAGAAGGACAACAGAATGATGAACCTAAAAGAAATCAGATAATTCCATCATATGTTTATAACAATATTATTCAATTGTTGTGAATTTATGAGACATTTCAAAGTGTGCTGATAAATGGTATATTATAAAAAAACTTTTTGTTGCTGCTAACACATGTCACGTATGTACTTGCTTATGAGTCCAACTGCAAACAGCATAGAACCAGATCTGTCATCACATAATGTATTGCCAGAGCTGGGTCTGTGCAGTATGCTAGGAGTAATCAGTAAAACAAACAAAACAAACCCAGATTGGCAGGTGCATTATGCTACAGCAGACCATGATTTTTTTTCCAGCTTGACTTGACTTGTTTGCAAGTTAATATGGTACAAATTATTTGCAAATTATCTTGCTACATTTGTGACACTTCTATGTTTGGGAAGAGATTTAATCTCAGTCATCAACATGTATGACACAACCCAGTAATTCTCAAAATTTTCACATATTGAGGGAATTCCCAATTTCACATTTTCGTAAGGGGATCAATTTTTTAAGAAGGACAATTTTTATATGAGAACAGTAAATATGAATACACCCCTTATAGCATATTTCAACTGAATGGACTCATGAAGAATGATCAAGACAAAACTTAGTTATCTTCAATACTGGCACAGCATCAGTACTTAGTGTTATGACAATGGTACTAAATCACATGCATTAAACTGCATGTAACTGTGGAGACATCACCACCAAATACCAAAAATGGCATGTCTGCCATTTGTACAACCTCACCAAATGCAGATGGTAAAACACTTTTTAATATCTAGATAACCAATGTAAGAGTCCTACTATTCACTGCAAAAAGTCACCTTAAAGGAAAACTGCTTATACCAAACTGGTTTTATTCCATGCAAAAGGCACATAAAATTGGATATTTACCAAAGTTTTAAATATTTTGTGGCTCTCTTGTAAGGGACATCTTCTCATATTCTGCAATGAATGATTTTACAGATACACATGATGCTACTGAACTAATCACACAAGAAAGTAGTCACAGTCCATCCTGTGACAGTACACAGTCCATCCTGTGACATGTACACAGTCCATTCCATCTATGTGACAAGTTGTTAGTTTTGGTAGCTTTAGTTTGGAGATAATTTTTATATAATTTGATTTCATAAAATGTTTAATCAGTATCTCAATACAAATTTGAATTCATGTAATTAATAAGTAACAATTATTTTACAATAATGAAAAGTGGTAGGTTCCTGGAGTTGCTAGCACAAACTTGACAGCCATCACACTTGTTTCCTCACCTATCTCTATGATTGCAATTCATATTCAGTATTATTTAAACCAGTGTTCTGCATGGTTTTTGTTTTCAACAATTCCAAAACTTCACTGTAAACAGCACTTGTGATAGACTGGGCTTGACTTTGATATGAATGGACTTGACTCCGATAGACTGGGCTTGACTTTGACATGACTGGACTTGACTCTGATAGACTGGGCTTGACTTTGACAGACTAGACTTGACTTTGACAGACTAGGCTTGACTCTGACACACTGGACTTGACTCAGATAGACTGACTTGACTTTGAGAGACAAGGCTTGACCCTGATACAATGGACTTGACTCAGATAAACTGATTTGACTTTGACAGACTAGGCTTGACCCTGATAGACTGACTTGACTTTGACAGACTAGGCTTATCTCTGACACACTGGACTTGACTCAGATAGACTGACTTGACTTTGAGAGACTAGGCTTGACCCTGATAGACTGACTTGACTTTGACAGACTAGGCTTGACCCAGACACACTGGACTTGACCCTGATACACTGGACTTAACTTTGAATCATCACTAATATATGCATCATGGCAACAGTCTTAGCCCAGACTATATACACAAATTTTTGGAATTAATCAGCCATATCATTTATCATTCAAATGGCATACTAGACCCAAATATAAATTTGGTATATATTTCCATTCACTTGGTAAATTAAAGGTTGTTTTTTTTCTTTAAGTAAGTCTTTGATTGTGACTGATGATCTAGAAGTCAAGAACTTGCAAGATTAGATTGATATTTATTGACAATAATGAATGTTACAGGATTCATTATGCTCATAACTATCAAGATTCAACTGCAAACTGTATAGACCCAGACCTGCCATAGCATAATGTGCAGGCAGATCTGGGTCTTTGCAGATTGTTAGTAATAATCAGTAAACAGATCCTGATCTGCTAGAGCATTATGTTGTTTTTGTTGTAGGGTTTAACGCCATTTTTCAGCACATGATAGGCTATGTATGGCGGCCAGTATTAATGGTGGAGGAAGAACCCGGGAATACCCCGGGAAGAACCACCGACCCCCCGAGAAGCTACTGGCAAGCTTTCTCACATACCCAATTGGTCAAATCCTAGACTCAAACCCACGCAGACAGAGGTGAGATGGCAGTGATCCATAATGGAGAGCGCTTTAGACCACTTGGGGCCCCTAGAGCATTATTCTATAGCAGACCAGGATCTATACTGTTTGCAGCTGGACTCAACTTAAAAAGCAAGTACAAATTGTACATTTGTAACAACTTAATGATCAGTCTCAAATTCAGGTATCAATATGAATAAGGCCTACAGACTCATAGCCATTGACATGTGTTACATCATGTCTTGCTTTCAGCCTATTGGCATGTGTTACAATCTGTCCTGCTTCAAGCCTACTGTCATGTGTTACATTCTGTCTTGCTTCAAGCCTATTGTCATGTGTTACATTCTGTCTTGGGGCCCAGAGTGGCCGAGTGGTCTAAAGCACTCACCGTTCCAGATCACTGCCATCTCACCCCTGTCTGCGTGGGTTTGAGTCCAAGGCTCAGCTAGCATGGGTACGTGGGAAAGCCTGCCAGTAGCTTCTCGTGGGTCGGTGGTTTTTCCCTGGGTTTTCCAGGGTTCTTCCTCCACCAGTTATACTGGCCGCCATGTATAGCCTATCTTGTGCTGAAAAATGGCATTAAACCCTAGAACAACAACAACATTCTGTCTTGCTTTCAGCCTATTGGCATGTGTTACATTCTTTCTTGCTTCAAGCCTATTGACATGTGTTACAATCTGTCTTGCTTTCAGCCAATTGGCATGTTTTACAATCTGTCTTGCTTTCAGCCAATTGGCATGTGTTACATTCTGTCTTGCTTCAAGCCTATTGGCATGTGTTACATTCTGTCTTGCTTCAAGCCTATTGGCATGTGTTACATTCTGTCTTGCTTCAAGCCTATTGCCATGTGTTACAATCTGTCTTGCTTCAAGCCTATTGGCATGTGGTACATCCTGTTACAGTCTATTGTCATGAGGTACACCATTGATTTCAAACACACAACAGTTCATACTACTGTGGGATGATTTTCACATCAGTTCTAATTTTACTATATCACTATATCATATGATAGCAGTGTGCCTTCATAAAGACGATTGCCCTAATTTACCTGACAATTGCCCTAATCTACCCTAACAATTGCCCTAATCTACCCTAACAATTGCCCTAATCTACCGTGACAATTGCCCTAATCTACCCTGATAAAAGATCTATCTATCTTGACAATAACTCTAATCTACCCTGACAAGAGATCTAATCTACCCTGATAAAAGACCTATCTATCTTGACAATAACCATAATCTACCCTGATAGAGAGCCCTAATCTACCTTGACAATAACCCTAATATACCCTGACAAAAGACCTATCTACCTTGACAATAGCCCTCATCTACCCTGACAATTGCACTAATCTATCTTGACAATTGTCACCATATGTAGTTACAACTTAAAAAGCATATAGATAGAATTACACTCAGAAAGTTGCTACATGTACACTGTAAGTAATGTTGGAAATATAATTAGTTCTGGTCTGATGTATCATGGCACAGCAACACAAGTAGGTTATTTAGGGCTGAGGCAATTGGAGTAAAGTGTCTTGCCCAAGGATACGCCACAACAGCTATCACAGACAACATGTTAGGATTCAAACCAACAAACCTTTCATTCATGAATCCTGTGCACTATCTGCTGAGCAACTGTGGCTATTGATGGGAATTTAAAAAAATAAGACTGTTTCACCAGAATGAATCAAAGATCTTTTTTAATCTATAGTTTTCAAGCAAAAGGTCATTTGATATTTAAAAATATGCAGTGTCCCTGAATTCTAAGAAACATGCTGGGGTGAAATATATTGATAAGGCCATGAAAAAATGTGTTTCCTATTGCACTGGTTTTAAAATTATCACAGGCAGGTCATTTGTTTTTAAACATTATATATATTTAATGTGACTTTTGTGTGACTTTTTTCCTTTACCATGGGGTGGGGGGAAGTGCTAGAAACAGAGATGGTCTGCCTAGTGGAAACGCATGTATTATTTTTTAGGCCTAATACAAAAATTTAAGGTTAAAATTAATCATTTTTTAAACAGTGCAAACACTCCATGGTTATATTTATTAATTAAAAACATAACTAAATAATTGATCCTTTTGATTTTATGACCAATTTTTTATTATTTTGATGAATCATCACACCACTACATGCAAGTGTACTTGTTTTGTTATCCTACAACTGTAATGCATTTTCAATACAGTATGGAAGTGTATTTATCTGAACTCAGTGCTCTAGATTTTTTTTTATAAATGTAATTCATTATCAGATGGTCTCACTTTAATGCGGTATACTGCACGACTTCCATGGACAAGGTTATGATGACCACTGTATCATGTCCTTCGTTACATCATATCAGTCTCATTAAAAGGACATGCACACCTTGGCTTCCATGGACACCATTATAATGAGTACTGTATATCGTGTACTTCATTATAATTGGTCTCAATATAATGCAGTATATTCTACAATTCTCATGGATAGCATTATAATGATTATTGTATCATTTTGCCATATAAAAACGAATGAAAAAATTGGTGAAAATACTTTGTAATTATTATTACAAGCTCATGTAAATAATGAATTTCTTTACCTCATAATCTCGGAAAAGCTGCTTCAGAAAGAAAACCCATCCACCGCCAAAGAAAAGGACCTAAAGGAAAAGTATAAATAGAAAGGTCTTTTAAAAAGTTTTTAAATCTTTTCTATTGTAATAATAATGTCATTTCACCCTTTCCAATATTTTATTTTAAATTCTGTCTTCTAGAAAATGGTGATGGTAATATTAATGACTAGTGCTACGCCATGGCTGACCATGGGAAATGCTCATGCTTTTATTAAATATTCTCCCTCCCCAGGTTGTAGCCCAAAATCTGTTACATGTGTCCAGATTCTATAAACGCATATACAAAATGTTTAGTAAAAGAATAGTTTAGAAAATGTAACTACAATAGCAATTTTTGTATATCTGACCTTTAATGTTACTGTAAAATGTAACTGTAATAGCAATTATTGTATATCTGACCTCTAATATAACTGTAAAATGTAACTGTAATAGCACTTTTGGTATATCTGACCTTTAACGTAACTGTTGTTATTGTTGTGGGGTTTAACGCCATTTTTCAGCACACGATAGGCTATGCATGGCGGCCAGTATTAATGGTGGAGGAAGAACCCATGAAAACCCCGGGAAGAACCACTGACCCACGAGAAGCTACTGGCAAACTTTCTCACATACCCACATTAGCCGAATCCTAGACTCAAACCCACGCAGACAGGTGAGATGGCAGTGATCCGTAACGGAGAGTGCTTTAGACCACCCAGCCACTCGGGGCCCTTAATTTAACTGTAAAATGTAACTGTAATAGCAATTTTTGTATATCTGACCTTTAATATCCTCTCAAGGAGGGTCCTAAAATCATAGTTACAACCCCCTTTCCCCAACTGCAAATGGTTATCATATCATCTAACTTGTAATGTTTAATTGTTTATTCAGTGTAATAACTACAACTGTTGATGTGAATGTGATGAAAACAGTGCTATGTAGTGCTCATTTAGTTTGTTAATCTGTATGTAAATAAATGACAATAAACATTGACACAAAGTTACAATAGTTTGTTTTTCAGTTATACAATGTGTATCTCCCCAAATACAAAACAATCTTAAACGTAATAATCCCCCTGTAATCATAATCGTAATCGTGATTTGCAAATAATGTTTAATTGTAACCATCAGTGCCAAACAACTTGTAATTGTAACTGAGCACCTGTTATTGACCCCATACCTGGTTCACCATGTAGTTTACGAAAAGTAGTAATGGACAGACTGAGAGGGTATCACAAAACCACCCCCATGAAAGCATGGAATAATAATAATAATAATAATAATCACAAAAACAACAACAGAAACAGCCTTAATGTTGTGCTCTCCCATGTTTTCCATGAGCATTTTGAATGGCTGGTGGAAGGGCACTGATAAATAATAGAAAGTATTGAGGACGTGGTGGACTAGAGTTTGACGCACTTGACATTAATTACGAGGTCCCATGCAAATTTCTGATGAGGTGAAAGGTGCTTTGTATCATTAGGCTTCCATTAGCATCATCTGTGAGTTGACGATACAGATGTACACATAAACAGAATGTGTACCATTGGCTACAGATAGAATGCAGAAAGTCACTGCCAGTGCAGGGGAAAATGACAATTTCTTTTTGAGAAATATTAAATGCATAAATGTGAGCAAATTATCACAACACTATAAACTGGAATCTATGTTGGGGTGTAGGGTCAGAGCCATTGTAAGCTGTCAAGTTTGCAGTATCAGCATTGGATATTAGCTCGCTAAGCAAACTTTAACATCCTTACATTTAGCTATACCTGCATGAAATTTATAGGAATTTATTTTCTCAAATATCATGAATATACCATTCATTAATCTGAGGACGGACAAGACAAAACTACAGCATTTATGAAATTTGACCTGGAACTTGTCATTTACATTGCTAATTACAAGACTACCCAAATTTCACAACCTACATGTCCATGACATCAAAAGACCAACAGTCACGTGATATCAATAACAAACCAATTCCAAATCTGTGTGATATATTGATGTCCTTCATAATCAAAAATGGGGTGGGAAGGGTTCGAGGAAAGTTTGATTAGATTCTTGAGAATGAAACGATATTTTTACTTGTATCAAGAACCTTGTTATCATGTCTTGCCCCAAAGTGGTTTTTAATCCAAGAACGAGGTTTTTGACGGTTATCGAACAAGGATCTTTGAGTACGGCAAGAATCCTTGACAATAACATTACTCTTGTCAAAAGCTAGTCCTACATGTAAGACCTGATGCTGATATTTATATTGTGGGTGTCAGGGTCTTACAGCCTAACTAACGGCGCTGTGTAGTGTGTTTTGATGTCGACTAACATCATTAAGAAAGTAAAATTTTCAGGAATATTTCACACAACTGACAACTAAAATAACAACACTTTTCTACAAAGTAAAGTTATAATGTTTTAGTCAGACTTTACTTACTCTGATGCCTTTTCTCTAATAAATTCAAATTCTCACAAAAGAAATGGACCCGTTTTCAAGTTTCTTTGGCCTACATTTCAGTTGGCTGGAAAGCGATGAAAGCTGAGAATGCTGAAATGGGATTAAGTTGAAATATTCTTTTTTTAACGAAACGAATAAAAAATATATTATGCCTATTGGAACTGTAAGAAACAGTTCATTTCGTTCAAGAAACAGATCCCCAACATGAACCTACTTCGTCATACCTCGACTACCGTCGCATTGCAACAAATTCAAATGTATGTCAATAGAACGTGAAAATGCATCCATTTGCTAGTGTCATATTTTCATTCCACCAGGATAAAGACAGCACAGTAAGTATATTAATTACACATAAATTAGTGGAAAAATGTCGATATAGGCTGCCAAGTGTGTGAGATGTTCCTGAAACTCTGATTACTCATTCCGATGTCAACGACATCGGAACACACTATACAAGGCCGTTATTTGGATAGTAAGACATAGCACCTAAGCAAATCAAAATGTGCTGTCTTACATGTAGGACTAGTCAAAAGCATGTTCTCATGTCTCGCCCTAGACCATCTAGTCACGACAATACTGTGTATCTAAACAAGCATCTAAAGCACGACACGCATTATAAAGCATATGGGGAAATTCTTCGTCAAAGACGGCCTCGTTTAAATGGGTGGCGGTGGGCTAGTGTATTTGCGGTCTTGCAAAGGTTTTTCACTTAGATTTACCTGCGAAAAGAACATTATGCAAGAATCAACAAGGAATGACATTTTGTCCCACTTTTGTAAATTTATTTCGTTTTTGCTGAAATCGAAAAACCAACGGTCCTGTAGTTGTATTGACAAAAAAAACCCTTTTCATTAACACTTATTCGCAATCGCTCTAGCCGGAAACTATAGACAGCCATGAACTGCTCCGACCATGGTTTCATTTGTATCAATCAGTTTGATTGGTTAACAAAACTTTACTCTCAAAGACCTTGAACGATCAAATAAAGTTCGCTAGAACGGAAGTTATACAATAAATATATCGCTTTTCTTTCGAAATTATCATATATAGATTGAGTTATTTTAATTATTGCCATATCAATGTACATGAAACCTAAAAAATCCTCTGCAGCGGAGAACCGTTTGAGCCTCTATTTATAGCATCAACTTATCAAACAAATCCTTACAAATTTTTAGAAAGGGAAATCCCAGGGAGCACAGTTGTCAACATGGTGTCCTCCGCAGATCAATTTTAATCTCAGTTTATTCCAAGGAAACATCTTTTTAAAAAGAAAGCAGCGCATTTTGAAGATTTGGACTTACAGTCTTTTTCAGGACATATTAATTTTGCACACCTAACGTATGTAACAACACTTCTAAATAGATTTGTCATCGTCGCCATTTTATAGTGTATGGAATAACCAGCGATGTCAAGAAGTGAGCTCCAGCCTGTCGCGGCAGCAACATGACAGTAGAAGAAGCAACTTTATCTAGAAAAACACAGGTATGCATACTGGAAAACTTCCACAAGATGATTTACCGATATATACATTAACTTCTCTGAAAGGAAACGCCGAGTTTACCTACATCCTTACAATGGTGTGTGTGTGTGCGTTAGATTATTTTTGTTGTTGCTTTAACAATTGTAAAGTGATATCGCTACGATGTCTGCAGTATGGCAGTTTTTATTGCTGTCTAGCACTGGGGCATCATGATGCAGACGTGTAGCATCATATCCCACCCAGTCACATTATCCTAACACTCGTCCTACAATGTAAGCTATAGCACATGTTTTAGTGCTATGAATAATGTCTTACTGTCCAAATAACGGCCTTGTATAACGTATTCCGATGTCGTTGACATCGGAACGAGTAGTCAAAGTTTCAGGAATATCTCACACATTTGGCAGCATATACTAACACTCTTACACTAATTTATGTGAAATTAATATACTTACTGTGCTGTCTTTATCCTGGCGGAATGAATATATGACATTGCAAATGAACGCATTTTCATGTTCTGTTGACATACATTGAATTTGTTGCAATGCAACGGTATTCAAGGTATGATGAAGTATATTTAAGTAGGTTCATGTGGCAGATATGTTACTTGAATGAAACAAAACGTTGCTTTACAGTTCCAATAGGATAGACCAGTGTTTCCCTTTACCCTCATTTGCACTTCAGAGACTCCCAGTTTTGATACCAAAGTTTGATTTTTACTTAGTCTGATCCCCAGTTTTACACAAAGGAGATTTTTGACTCTCAGTCTTGTACCCTTAGGGGATACACTGGGATAGACATAATATATTTTTTATTCATTTCGCTAATGAAGAATATAATAGCATTCCAGGCTTTCAACGCTTTCCAGCCAACTGAAATGTAGGCCAACGAAACTTGAATACAGGTCCATTTCTTTTGTGAGCATTGTAATTTATTAGAGAAAAGACATAAGGCTAAGTAAAGTCTGACAAAAACATTTTAACTTTATTTTGTAGGAAAATGTCATTATTTTTTGCCAGTGTGTGTGATATTTCTGAAAATTTGACTTTCGTTATACTGTTAGTTGACATCAAAACATGCTATACAGCGCCCTTATTTAGGCAGTAAGACCCATCACCCCACAGAATATAAATATTGGGTGAGGTGTCTTTTGTTGTAGGACTATCCTAACACTAACCTCTTAATGCTGAGTGCCTAGTGAGGTAGTCCGATAAATCAACCCCACAAATCTGTGTTGATACTGATGGACGATGTTGTGGGTATGATGTCACCTATTCATTAAAATATGCAATTCTGCTGCATGCAAATCATTCCGGAACAAGCATGCATACACTTTAGACACATCCTGATAATTGGTAGCAGCCATATCAAGCGTGAAATTAAAAATGGTCACCAAACAGATGGTTGTGCTATTCCAGGTGGATTTACAAGTCACCAAACATATGATTTGCTCAGGAAATATAATATACATGTCACTAAAGGAACCCTTCAGCCGACCGTAGCTGCACAGCCGCAAGAAGTACTGGTAAATGTATAAAATGTACATCAATGTGTGCAGCCAAATTTGAATGCAGATAATTGTAGCTTTTAATGAATACGTGATATCAGCCCCTCAACTGAAAATCAATATCATCACTGGTGAAGGGCTGATTTATTGGCCTACTAGTGAGGCAGCTGTTAGTGCCATTTTTATAAGTCGTGATATGACTTGGCCAAGGATCGAACCCACGAGCTACCACATCAGAGGTGGATGCTCATGGCATTAGGCCACCAGAGCAATCTCATCCATAGAATAAGAAATTTTAAAAGACACAGTATAGGTAACACTGATTGGATTTGCCAAGGCTATTCACAAGGCCACCGTGCACCATAACTGGGAAAGACTATTTGCACATAATGATATTATTGACTGGCAGTTTAGGGACTGATCACTTATTCATTAAAACTTGCAAAAATCTGCAACCAGTTTTGACTTCACACATTGGTGTACAGTTTATAGATCTACAAGTATTTCTTGCAGCTGTGGAGCTACCATTGGCTGAAGGGTTCTTTTGGTGACATGTACATTATATTTCCTGAGCAAATCCTATGTTTTGCAACATGTAAATGCACATGGAATTGAACAAACCTCAGTCATATGACCATTTTGAATTTTGTGCCAGATATGTCTGTTACCTAATACTGGTGAGAGTCTAAAGTAGATACAGGTGTGCTCAGGAAAGATTTGCAACCAGCAAAATCGCACATTTTAACTAAAAGAGATCAACATATTGTCTGTCAGTATCAACACAGATTTGGGGGGTTGATTTATTGGACTACTGCTGTGTATATCGATAATTTAAAAATAGGTTATAGAAAGATACTCTTACAACTGTCATGTACTCAATATGTAAAGTATGTTAATTTTTTTATATTAATATTAATTTTATTTGTTCATAATTGTTGTTTAAACATGTAGAGTGCTGAACTCTTTCATCTCTAGACTGGTAGAAAGAAATTTTCAAGTAAATATTAAATGAATTGCGAACTTGTTACTCAGTCAATAAACATTTTCTGTTATTCATTCAGAACAACAAATTTTCTTTTTAGTCTGTGCTCAGATTAAGTGGCAAGCTGAAGTTATCTATGCACAAGCAAGGAGGGGATAACTCTAATATGCACTTGAAAATTAAAATTAGGCTAGGAGATCAAAACAGGTATTTTTTGCGCATTACCTTGTGTTCAAGTGGAAATGTTAAATATGAAATTTTTACTTTTTATTTCATGGAAAATCCCCAAATCTTGCATATCTGGAATTATTTTAATTTTAGCACTTATTTTAAGGTGAGTAAAGACTCAACAAAATATTTAAATTGCATTTTAGTCTCTTATTTGGCTGAAAATGCGCTCTCCATATACATTTTTAGAAAGAGCCATGTTTGAGTTATTTTTGAAAATTTTAGTTGATGTGAATTGTCCAAAATTGGGTTTTTAATTAATTTGTCAGACATATAAACCAAACCGAAAGATGTATTAACATTTTGACAGAAGTAGTACAAATAACTTAGTGACATCATTTTCAAGGCTCAAAAATAATGTTACACCGCAAATTTATATAACCCTTTTGACCAGAATCAGCACATTACATTCTGGTGAGCTAGTTTGACAATTTTCAGCAACAAGCTCAGTGTATTGTTATAAATATGACAACCTATTGCCATCTTCACGAAGCGTCATTATATATAGTCTGAATTTTTAATTTGCAGCTCAGTGTTTACGAATATATATTGGTGAAATTGAAACAGATAGTAATACGCTCTCTGCACTTTTGATTGACCCAGATTGTGCTTTTTTTGGAGTCATCATAATGCACAATCTGAGACAAATTTCTCTAAATTACCATAATACATGTATACGGAAAAATTTGAATATGTTTTAAATGTATTTTTGTTTATTTACTTCTATAAATTCGTTAATACCTTAACATTTATTTACAAGGTATTATCAAAAATGTTTCTATTTGTTTTACACTTTTGCAAATTCCCCTTTGGTTGAGTAGAAAACTTTTAATCTCCAAAGGTCAGAAATTTTATGATTGGTTATTTATAGATTTCAGTTTGTGGACATCTTAGGGTTTATGGGGGAAAGATATAAATAGTTCATTGGGGAAAGATATAAATATGTAATAATGAGACCATGATAAATCCAAAGAAGTTAATATTACACCTTGAACATGCATTTGTCAAAAAATACCTTGCTCATAGCTAATAAAGTGTATAAAGAGTTTGAAAGTAGCAGATTTTTAAGTAATGTTATCTGTGTACCATTTATATTCTGCAGTGTTTTATTTACATTTGCATAAGAAATTGCTGGAACATAATTACTTTATGCAAGAAAACAAAGCATACATTCAATATAACAAAATTAAAGACTTCCACTGAGAATAGTTGCTGGATTTTCTGTGTGACAGAGCAATATATTTCCTTTCAGTTGCAGGGAGTAATATATTGGATGAGGATATTTTTTTTACTGATTCTATCTTTTGAAAATTGGCAGTTGAAAAAGTAAGATTGAATTATACAAATTTATGGGGGAAACCCAGGTTCTTCCACCACCATTTTATACTGGCCACCATGTATTGCCTATCTTGTGCTGAAAAATGGCATTAAACCCTACAACAGCAACAACCAAACTGAGACAGACACCAGTCACAATGTGAGTATTGCTCTTGAATAGCAGCTGTGCAAATAGTTTTAAGTTTGTAAACTTTATGGTGTTTCGTAGTCTGAGAAATTGTCTACCAAGCCATCAATGATATTAATATATTTTACGTTTAGTTCATTTTACATCATTCAGAATAATTTGGACTCATCCCTAACTGGTCACTGTGCTGAAATTCTTTTCTATTGCTGACACACAGCTGCTGTGGAAATAATTTTTCAAAAAGTGGTTGTTGTTGTTGTTATAGGGTTTAACGCCATTTTTCAGCACAAGATAGGCTATACATGGCGGGCAGTATTAATGGTGGAGGAAGAACCGGGAAAACCCCGGAAAGAACCACCGACCCACGAGAAGCTACCAGCAAGCTTTCTCACATATCCACATTTGCCGAGCCTTGGACTCGAACCCATGCAGACAGAGGTGAGATGGCAGTGATCCATGACGGACAGCGCTTTAGACCACTCGGCCACTCGGGGCCCCCTCAAAAAGTGGTACATGACAGCCATGTAAATAGACACTTCCAAATAAAGTTAGAAAATAATGCATTGATACGTTGGCCAGGATGACCTTTTGTCATAGTACTGAATTTTAAAATTACTACTCCATTGTAGAATTTGTTAGCATTGGAATCTTCCATTAAATGAATCGTTTTTGATTTCTCATGAAAATAAATGTTATACTATTGATAAAGTCTTTATATTTTGGCTGAGAGGGGCATGATCATTTATCATGGTAATCAAACATGGCATAACATGCAACATATTCAAAAACCGCTCTGGTAACCTAAGTGGTTTGAGCATCTGCCTCACAAGCAGGAGGTTGCGGATTCAACCCCCAGCTAAGTCACACCAAAAACTTTAAAAAATGGTACTAGCAGCTGCATCACTTTGCTCTCAGAAGAAGAGGTTAGTGTTAGTGACTGGTCAGCCTGATGTTAGGATAATGTGAGTGGGTGGGACATGATGTCACATGTCTGTGATATGATGCCCAGTGTTAGACATCACTATAAACTGCCACATTGCAGACATTATAGCGATATGACTGAAAAATTGTTAAAGCTATGTTAACAATCCTAATCACACACGCAATACATTCAAAGGAAAGCAGAACTTGTATGTTATGTTATCCAGTCAGTGCAAGAATTACTGGTCTTATGTTTACGATTTTGTTGCATTTGATTCAAATACAAACTACATCTCTCACATGATAACCAGCACACAGTGGGATCCCAACATAGACTGTACTATAAGCAAGTGTGCAAGTTACTGAGGGACCTCCAAAAAGATAAGAAGGGGATGCCATCTTTCCTTGACATTGAGAAAAATGGGTGGGGAGTAACTGGGCAGTTTAATGGTTGAAAACAATTTGCAGTCAAGAATCATTTCTAGTGAAGTTGTTGGCTTTTTTAAAAGTACATTTTCTTTATTTTCAAGGTACTCAGTCTCAGAAAGATCGTTAACAGCATTACTCCAGGGGGGTTAAACAATCATCACATGTACAAGAAAACATTGTTTGTTACATCACAGCCATTTGTCGTTGATATACAACAAAACGAGATCCCTTTCTTTTCCAGACACTTGGGACATGTCATGTTTTCATTGCATTTAATAGTAAAACTTCTTATCATTGAAGAATGTTCAGTGTTTCAGTATAATAGTTTTAAGTGTACTACAAAGTCTAGAAACAGTGATGAACCATCAGAAAAGCTTTTTCTCCAGAAGCACTCATTTTGCATGGTGCCTTGCTGTGTTGGATGACATTTGTTAATGAGGAGGCTGATTTAAGGTAGTTAAAGTATTCAATAATATTTATAACATTATATGAAATTGGTTCACATGACCATGACCCCACTATAGCGCATTCCATTATAATGTGAATTCGAATATAACACGGTCATGGTGTGGCTCCCGAAAGTTCATATAAATGTACAAAAAAAAAGTAAAAATTTGCTTATCATTTTGGGGAATAGATCGTGTATGAATAATACAAGACGATCCTGGCTTGGCTCCTGAAATTTTATATGTATTTTTCTCGTACACGAAAAAGTATTCTTTTCTTCTTAAAAGCAAGAAGAAGAAGAACAAACATAAAAAGTTTATTCTGGGATCACGTAGGTCTTCGCCAGTGTTGCAAACTTGGATTGTTTTTCCTTATTGGTTGCTAACATACCATGTGGTTTTTTTAATTTATTGACAAGATTGTTGGCTGTTTAAACTTTTATATACAAAATTTGGTTTGTAATTGGAGTGCAGAAATTCAGAGGCCCCATGAAAGGAAGCCACAAAATGGATATAAAATGCACTGAAATTTATCTATTGTTACATAAAGAAATTCTTTGTCCATACTGACAAACCATCTAAACAGTGCATTGTTATATCATAATCCGCTTATCTTGACATCTAGGATGAGTTCTGTATGTTGTGAAATATCCGCTGTTTTGTTGTTGACATTTCTGGTAACGGAGATGAATCGGACGAGGCATTGTCTCTTAATCTATCTTTCATTGGATTTTCGGCTTCTCGCTAGTAATTAATATATTTATTTACAAAGACTGACATTTGTATGTGGATGGTAAGTAAAATTCCTCTTCTTTTCAGTCAGAATTAAATCCTTCAGAATGCTCATGTTTTCTGTAATAATTCCTGTCATCAGAACACCTGTGTCTCTATCGTCCGTTGAGCCTTTGTTAATTTTCAGGCACATGCGTGGAAGGCAGCATCACACTGCTACCACAAATGTAAAAAAAAAAAATACGTCTTACTTATTGGTTTATTCATTAGATATGGAGGGACAGTAAATAGAATAGTCTAAACGACGGCCAATTCCTTTTTAAAAATGTACCCAGGTAAAACAGTTTGCTGAAATTTCAAAGGAAACAGATTACATTTGACGCATCGACTGTTATGAAAACATACTCAGCAAATGGAAAAAATACCAGCCTCAATCATGCAATAGAATTTTTTGATGTTGCTGCCACAATAAGAAATGGGCATTCGTTTGGTTCTCCAAAGCTGTCCTTTAGCAGTGACTTCAATAGCGCATGCACCCTTCATCAAAGAAAGCCGAGTACAATCTTTCAGTAACAGCAAAGAACTTTTCTTCAAAGGAAGTCAGTACCAAACTTAAATAAAAGTGATGGAATCTGATGGATTTTTGCATTTTTCAACGTGACTGGAACACTTTAACTGTGCTATGAAAGTTCCCTTTTTGTAGGGAAAAAGTTTATGCTTATGAACGCTACCAGTGGCGGCTTAAAACGAAAACCATCTTTTCCCGACTTGGAATGTACTTTAAAGTAAATGTGCTTCATCATTCGTTACGTGATTGTGCTATGTTTTTCCACTGAATTCAGACCAATATGACCTGTTACAAAATTAATGAATATTTTAAAGCTGTGTGTGTGCATATATTCAATGGAATCACTTGTATTGTGGATTCAATGTATATGATGAGGTTCACAGGTGAGTACACGGTGTTGATACTGTATTCATGCTATACATTAGACATTTATATATAAACAGGATTCACGTATATGTACCAATTCATGGTTCTCTAAATAAAGTAAACTATTATGTCTTCTCTGTTTTCACTACAGGTGTATTTCTCATTTAAGATGCATCAATTTAAGATGCTAACTGTGCCGACAAAGCATGTATTTACCGCCAGCATTTATTACCCCACACACACACACACCCACGATTTTTTTCGGGTACATTTTCTTCAGCTAACTGACTTGGTTGCATATAACACAGTTCAGTATGTAACACGGTTGGGTTTTAAGACTCCTACTGTGTTATAGCAGGGTCACACTGTATGATTTGAAGGCCTTTTAACTTTTCTTTTATTCTATATCTTTTATTTGATTTTATACAAAGACATAATTGACGTAATAATGCAAAAAAGGTCAGCCTCTTAAATGTATCTGTTTTTGTAATAAATACTCTACAAGTCAGAGATCAAAATATAGCCAAGGACAACTAAACTGTAATGCGGGGCAACTTTATTTACCAATCTTACAACCTCATTGGGCAGATGAAAAATATTCATAAAAATTGATCATTATAAAAATTATAATGGATTTTTACATATTTTTCAGGCACAAAACATTGGATCCTTACATTGTCCCTCTGGGTACCTAGAGCAGTGTGCCCGAATTATCTCCATATAATTCTGTAGTTGAGTGTTGGGTGATTGCTATTGGTAAGAGGCCATATTCATCCACGTGTGTCAGCTGCTTATTATCAAATAAAGTAATCATAGTCCACACTACCAGCTCTCGGGGTGAACCCTTCAAGAAACAAGTCTCATGAATAGTAGTCTTTCGTGAACACACCAACATCTTTCTTTTTTTAACTCGACACACTGAATGCCTATGATGTAGTATCCCACTTATTATTCTGCGGAAGAAATGGATGCTTACTAAAGAGCATGTGACAGTTGCTTCTGATCTGGCAATTTCAGAAATTAAATCGATCACAATTGTAGTTGAATACCATATTGGCTTGTGGACTGTTGCTCAATAAAAATCCAGTATGGAAAGTTTACAGTTCCCGGACTATTCAGACATGATGTAAACCCAGATAAACATAAAACATGGAAGAGTTTCTGGGCGGGGGTAAAGCTGATGGACAATAAGACACTCAGAAAAAGGAAATTGTTGATGATCTTGTATTTGCTGATCTCTATTAAATAAGTGTTTATACTTGTATGCCACTTTTCCATTTGCAGTGATGATGGGGTTCTAGAAGTATTTTATGCAATTACTACCGTATATGTGTGTGTGAGTTCCTAGAAAAAACTCTTTTGAATACAAAACAATCTGATGTGAGAGATGATAAATTACAAAAAGGATGTCAATATCACAACTTTAAAATCAGTATTCTGATTTTGCTTTTTTACAGATGATACTGATATTTATTCACATTATTATCTTTTATTACATCAACCCATTTACAACTTGCCTGATCTTTAAACAGAATGACACAAGTATAGATCATGAATGTATCAAGTAGGTCCTACAAATCTTAACAGAGCCTATCAGAAGGCTGGGTCTGGGCTCGCATGTTTGTACGTAGGTAGATATGTACAATTGAATGTATGTACTACTATGCATTAGCACAATCCTGGCTAATATAGTGACAGTTACAAATTGGGTTCTTCAAATATAATAATTAAACATCCCCCAAACAAATTTATTTTTATCAGATAAACCCTTTCAGAAAAAAGAATCCTATTGTTGGCTAAAATGTTAAGTCTAAGGAGAAAATAACGTTTTATACACATTATTAAGTTTAGTTTTAAAATGATATTCATTAGCAAGGTCAAGGTAATTAATACCAGTTAGTAATTAATTTCCAGAGTCAACCAAGCCCTATTAGTGCTTACATACAGGAACATTAAACACAGGGTGGAAATGTAATGTGCAGTTGATGATGATCTTTTTGTTTTTTTGTAAGATGGAACAGTCTCCTCATCAACACCAAACCTGTATGCCAAAACAGCTGATTTGTTGGACTATACAGGACAATATTTCATAATGGGGAGTATTAATTTAATGAAATACAAGAAAGAAATGGGAAATCTTAGAGCTTGCACTTTCAGTATAAAGCACTAGTGAATTTAAGGTGAACCAAAAGATCCATTTTCTTGAAGCCTCTTTTTCTTAACTTTCAGCCAAGAGTTCACGATAGTGTCAACTCCAAGGTGACCGATCAGGTTAATCAAATTAAGGAGATCACAGGAATTCTTGATGATTATATTATCAATGAAGCTATAAATGCATGCAGGAACAACAGCGGCAACTTCGAAATTGCTGAGGTAGTGAATATGCTTGTATCAGATGAGTCCATTCACAAAAGAGCAAATGACAAAAGAAAGGTATGAGGATTCATGGCTTTTTAAATTTCAGATTGAGATTTTATTTTATCATTAGGAATGTAATCTTAGGAAATGTAGACATTGAAATGCAAAGATAACCAATCAGGAAATGTCACAGATCAGAACTTAATATTTTTTTGTAAATTATTACTGTAGACAAGGCATGGAAACCAATCTAAATATGTAGACACCTGTTCATAAAGGGATGCATTTTATGGTCCTGTTTGTGTGCTGTGTAGATAGTTTTCACTGAACCAAACTATTCCTGTACTCTTTGAGCATAAAATTAATGATGCTTACTTGCAAAATAATGTAGTATTTTTTTTTACAATGCTATGTGTACAAGCAATTTAAAATCTTAAAATATTCATGGGTTGGTATGCTTTTCCATGGCTTCAAAAGTGTTCCTTTGCTTATTTGTTCTGCAGAAAAAGTTACTTTTAACTTGTCATGCATCAGTTTTATTCATTCTACACTATAAAATACTGAACCTGATTAAAATGCCCCTTGTCCAATCAGATGAGCATTTTGGAAAAGTGACTTCCCTTTCCTCAACCGCCACTGATAAACAAACATGAACAGTTTAGTGGCTATATGTATGTATATATATTATATATATATATATATATATATATATATATATATATATATATATATATATATATATATATATATGGTATTACCAGTATACTATTGACATATCTTTTTCTAATGTCTGATGAGACATAGTGAAGTACTTTTTAACAGGAGAGTAGTTGTTTTCTGCTTGTGAATTTTATTTCATTTTTAGAGTCTGCTAAATATTTTATCATTTGTTGAATTGGTGTGTCTTCTGCCCTCTCAATCTGATTAAAATTGATCTCCATTGTCCTCCACGAAGATTCAAAAGAAACTGCTTAAGGGTCAAGTTCAGGTGATTGTCAGAATCACTAGTTTTATCATCCAGTCAGATGAAATCTTATACGTCGCACTTGGGAGACCGAGCAGTATAACAGAAAAACATGAATCTGCGGAGAATGATTTGATTCACTTTCAAATTTCCAAGAGCTTTTTTTCCATTGGTTAACTAAAAGGTTACCAGACCATGACCCCTTAGCAGTCTCTGTCAGATCTCCAAGTGGTGGAGATCTGATATTAATCAGATTGGTGGAGATCTGATGAATATCTTGCTGGTTGTTGGCATCAGAGTTTCTCTGCCATTGATATCAGTACTAAAGCTTGTTATTGATAGGCTTTAGTGTAAATACTTCCTGTGTTTATTGACAAACTTTCTCATTTCAGCACAATGTCTTTTACAGGGTGTCAGCTATAATGTAAATTTAATCCTCCCACTTGAGTTGCTATGTTTAGATGGCAACTTATACAACAATTAACATACACACAGCATGTTCATCTGCTATTAAGTACTGACCATTTAATTTTTGAGGGGATGGAGGCTGCAATTGTATTTCAAACTGAGATATTTATTTTCTGTTATCTCATGATAATTATTTTTTTCCTCAACAAATAATATAATGGACATGGTATTGCTTTAAATCAGAGCAAGATAGTCCTTCATTTGAGAGCTGGAAACTAACACAAATTTATTTGCCCCTGCTCTAGAAAATTAAAGTGTTGGTCGCCATTATAATTATGGTGTACCATGGTACAGATCATGGTACATGTATATTTTAGAAATACCATTGTACATCATTTTTCTTGGTTCTCAGTCCCAATTGCCTTGATAGGATTTGTTGCAATGCAAGTTTGAGGTCTTCACAGGTCAATTTTTTTTTCAGTTTTCTTTAGTTTCTGCTTTAAATCATTAAAGATTTTCAAGGGATGAAGCATGTGCTTCCCCTTCTGATGCCATCTCATGTATACTAGTCCAGGTTTTATGAAGGTCACAACATTTTTTTATACTCCTTTTCTGCACTTTTTCTCTAATCAAGGTTTGGCAGTGAAACTTGCTTTTTTTCCATTGCTGCCCAATAACTCGACAGTGCTGTATCAAAAGTAATTTTAGTCGCATGTCATGGTCAACCTTTGTCACCTTGCCTGGTTAGATGAGGGGCAAAAATTGCCTGTTGTTAGAGTTTTTACACTTTTTGTTCTGTAGCATAATGCAGTGTATGACAATCTCATTAGCACAAACCATGCAATATTGTTAATGGATTGAAGTGATAATTTGCATATTGTATGTTCATCATTTAAATATGCACATTTCGACACATCTTTGTGTTTCCATGATTTTGTTTTTACAGTTGCCATTTTTCAATTTCAGCTGGATGCAGTGTTGGCAGAAATTTGTGAATACAACTGCTAGATAACATTTTTTAATGCTATGAAACTTACTACAAATTATGCTCATCATCATCATAAGCTGTGCAAGATGATGAATCATATTGCATTTTATTTTCACAGTAGATCTATCTCTGTCATTGTGTATGACTTGGTTGTGGTAGAGGCAGGGATATGTTTATATCAGCATATTGCTCACTGTTCCTCTAGTTTTTGTTGTTGTTTGATTTCAGTGAAATTTCCTCAACAAATATGTCAAATTTGTTTGATAATTGACAGATTTTGTTTTACATATTGTACTGGCTCATCCTTGACTTAGAATATCCCAAGTGAAAACTGCTCTTAGTTATATATGCTGCTATGTTCACAGAATTGTAGATGGTGTCCTTGTAAACAATGATTTGGTTGGTGTTTTTTTAATGTAGTTATTGCCTATGACTTAGCACACTATGATAATATACCCAGTTCCAATATACCAGCCCTGTGTTGGTGGGCAGTTTGAACAATGGCTGCTAGTGATATTTTCTTCTATAATATATGAAATGTGAAAATTTGAACGTGCTCATTGCATTTTAATGTTCTCAGTAATCCTCAGTGTTAATATGTGTACTTTAAATTCTGAGCTATTTTCATTTCAGTACATGTTGAGATGTATTAACATTTTTTGAAATTTAATATTTTTTGGAATGATTTAAATACAGTTTCGTGCTTAAAAAAAAATGTAGATAAAGTGAATCATGTGCTGGCTTTTATAGATGATGTTTCCTTTGTCACAGATGGCAATAACACTACCAGTACAAGAGACAGATACTGTTGATGCTGTAGCAGGGAGTCCAGTGGATAAAAACAAAATGGCCAAAGGTACGTATTTTTGTAGGATGTATGCATTTAAAAAATTCTTTAAGCATTAAGAAGAAAATAACGATAGGATATTTGTTCTTTACATACCATATGTACTTGCTTACAAGTTGAGTCCAACTACAAAGAACATAGATTCTGATCTGTCATAACATAATGCACCTGCAGATCAGGGTCTGTGTTGTTTGTTCTACTGATTACTCCTAACAGGCTTCATAGACCCAGATCTGCCAGCACATTATGTGACAGCAGATTTGAGTCTGTGCAGTTGGACTCAACTTATAAGCTAGTATATACAGTAATAACTTAAGTTGTAAAAATATACCTTGAAAGTTTTAGAGGGCTCGCATTTAAGGTATTGAATAAACCTATTGATATTTGACTGAAAGGTCTAATGTTAAGGTCATTATAGCTTGAAACATATTGTTTAAAAGAACTACTTTTGTTCTTAGTTCCTTGACCAGACTTTGAGAATCTCTCACACTTCATCATTTAGTCAGAGGTCTGACAGCCAGATGTGACAGTTCAACAAGAAATAATGGTTTCTGCACATTAAGTTTAGCTCAAGACCACATGCCTTGACCACAGGTCCTAGTTACAGAAACCATTTGTCAATAATTTCACTAGAATCAACCATACACTCCACAAAATTCATCAATTTTAATTCAACTGGTGATCGACCAGAAAAGCTTATGGGATATCCTGTTATCAGTTTCCATGGTGATAGACCAGAAAAGCTTATGAGAAATCCTGCTGTCAGTCATCCATGATGATAGACCAGAAAAGCTTATGGGATATCCTGCTGTCAGTCATCCATGGTGATAGACCAGAAAAGCTTATGAGATATCCTGCTGTCAGTCATCCATGGTGATAGACCAGAAAAGCTTATGAGATATCCTGCTGTCAGTCATCCATGGTGATAGACCAGAAAAGCTTATGAGATATCCTGCTGTCAGTCATCCATGGTGATAGACCAGAAAAGCTTATGAGATATCCTGCTGTCAGTCATCCATGGTGATAGACCAGAAAAGCTTATGAGATATCCTGCTGTCAGTCATCCATGGTGATAGACCAGAAAAGCTTATGAGATATCCTGCTGTTAGTCATCCATGGTGATAGACCAGAAAAGCTTATGAGAAATCCTGCTGTCAGTCATCCATGGTGATAGACCAGAAAAGCTTATGAGATATCCTGCTGTCAGTCATCCATGGTGATAGACCAGAAGAACTTATGGTTTATCATGTCAGTTATTCATCCAATAGCACTAGCATGTTTTTGCTACAGGTGCTTCTCATAAACTGCATGTTGATTGCCATGATATTTTAAACACATGTTCATTCCATGGTCTAGATCATAGTAAACAAAAATTGTGCTGCCAGGACATCCAGTATGGTCACCAAAGACAATCTTGAAACTTTCTTATTTATGCTTCTCATGGGCAGATAGTCATATCAACATTAGGTTTTCCCAATAAGCCTCCTTATTGTCTCTAGTTGGTCCTAAATGAAAATGGTGCTATTGTTGAATCCAGTATGGCAAGCATGGCAACCATCTTGAAAATCTTATTATGCTACTCTTGCTGGATGTATGGTCATTTTTAAGATATGTTTCATTACAAGATTTCTATCTAGTTGTTTTAAAATCAGAACAGTGCTGATCTGATATCCATTATGGCCACCAATATCAGCCATCTTGAAAATCTTATTGGTGCTTGTCCAAAACAGAATGTCATTGACATATGCATTTCACCAAAAGATATGTGATGTCTAATTGGTCCCAAATGAAAGTTGTGCTGATCTGACATTCTGTATGGCCACCTTGGAAGCCATCTTGAAATTCTTGTTATGGCTGCTCTTCTTACTTTCCATATTGACTTGGCATTTTTATCAAAAGACTTCTTATGATATCAAGCTGTCTTAATTAAAACTGGCGCCAATCTTACATCCCATTTGTCAGCCACCTTGTTATTGCTATTCCTACTGAATGGATGGTCATATTGGCATGGGGTTTCCCAGAAACCTTTTTATGATGTCAGCTTGGCCCTGAAATGTTGTGAGTATGATATTCATTATGGTGAGCATCATGTTAAATGTTAAATGAGCATCAGTCCTTTCAATGGACTCTTGTTACTTGAAATGACCATGCCATCAGTATACTTCTATATCATTGACTTGTTGACTCATTCTAGAAAATGTCACACATAACAGCAAATTGAGCCTTCTTCAGGGCAGTAAGTTTGGACAGTCTGAGAGTCTAAGTTTTGGTAATTTGGCTGGAGTAATGGCAAATTGAAAAGAGAGCCTGTTTAAATTTACTTGTATGTTCTGTTTATTGAACACGTTTTGTTCTACATAATAATGTTCCTTGTTCCCTGCATTATGGCTGCTACAGTAGCTGTCTTGAAAATTTTATTAGTACTCTTGCTGAAAGTCATGTTAATATTGGGTTTTCAGCACAAGATTTTGTACGACTGTTATAAATGAAAATGGTGCTAGTCTGACATACAGTATGGCCACATTGCAGCCATCTTGAAAATCTTCTTATTCCTAAATAAAATGTCATATCAACATGGTATTTGCACTATAAGACTAAATGTGATATCTAGTTGGTCCTGAATTAAAATGGTGCTGAACTGATATCGCTGCCACAATGAACATGTTGAAGATCTTGTCACAAATTCTCCTACTTGGATGTTTATATCAACGTATGGTTTTCACCAAAAGTCTTCTAATGGTGTCTAGTTTGTTCTGAATGAAAATGGTGACTATTATATGTCCAGTATGACAGCCAGAGGGATCAATTTGAAAATCTTTTTGTTCAAGAATATCAGCAGTTAAAAACATGAAGTGGTCTAATCTTGAACCTTGAGTCCTTGAATTTTTTTTTAAAACAGTAAATCATCAGTCACTTCAGGTCTTTTTTTCCTTATTTGTTATTAAATTTTTAAGAAATTTTCCAGACTTTAGGTTAGTACCAAGACAATATACCATAAAAACTTGTATTTACGATGAGTCTTACTGCAAACTACATGATGTAGATGCTAATGAGACAGGTTGGCACATTGTACATTATGTAGATACTAATGAGACAGGTTGGCACATTGTACATGATGTAGATGCTAATGAGACAGGTTGGCACATTGTACATGATGTAGATGCTAATGAGACAGGTTGGCACATTGTACATGATGTAGATGCTAATGAGACAGGTTGGCACATTGTACATGATGTAGATGCTAATGAGACAGGTTGGCACATTGTACATGATGTAGATGCTAATGAGACAGGTTGGCACATTGTACATGATGTTCAAGTTTATGTTGACTCGCTATTCCTTGTTAAACTTTCAAAACTAAGTGTACTAGATTTGTTGTTGAATATCCTTCATTTCAGCTGTACTTTCATGTGACAGCAAAGTTAAGAAACATTCAGTGTATTGATTGTATGGTGGAAATGCTGCCTGGTTATAGTTTTTACTGGTAATTGTAAGAAATACAACAAAGACCAAAACTTTAAAACCTGAGCTTAAGAAAGAGAATACAGATTTGCATTTTTCATATTTTAACACCAATAAAAAAGGATACCTTATGATACTTTCCTCAGTTTTGCCCTCCAGCCCATCAACTTTTTGTAATTGCACCCTTTTTCAACTTTTACTTGGGGGCATTGTCCAAATTTTGCTTAATCCTTGCTACAACTATGTTGTTCAATCAAATTTTCTTTGGTGCATTCTGGCATCAAGACCTTTCAAATCTTTTCTAATGGTATTGAATTGATCTCTAGTTAAATGTGATTGCCATTGCTAGACCTTGAAAATAACATGTAACTTGCACCAGAAAATGTCTAGCAGAATTGTACATAAATTTGAATCTTAAGGATCAAGTCCATTGATGTTAACTTTTGTACAAATGGTGGCAATATGCCATCAAGTATGACCACTGATACCAACAATATGAAAAACTTTAGAACAGTCAGAACGGGTGTAAAGAATTTCACCAAGCTAAAGCAAAATGCTTCTTGGAATCAAGAACTTTAGTTCTATTGAAATGATACTTATCTGTTATATAAATGGCCAAAATTATTAAATACAGACAAATAACTTTGAACTGAAGCCATTAAAAAAATTGTGATGAAATATGACAGAGCATTGTGGCATCATTGGTTTGTAGCTTGCACAAATGAACAAAAGTGAATCTACTATCAAATTTTTGCCACAGTTACTGTAGTAAAATTGGATAAGGATTGAAACAATTTGTCCCCTTGAACAAAACAAAACAAAACAAAATATCACCAGATTTGACAGAAAGCATCAAACCAACTAACCAAGATCAATTGGCCTTTGGTAATAAGGGCAGTGTCATTCAGGTGAGGTCACAAAAGTGCTTGGGTCTCTTATTTTTCTGGCATTTTAGATTTTTAAAAACTTTTGTTTTAGGTGCTATTGATCTGACAAATGACAGTGAAAATGATGACATTCAGAAGGCAATAGCTGCCAGTCTGCAGGACACACAGGGTATCCTTGGTGGACAAATCTCAAAGGAAGAGCAGGATATTAGCAGGTAGTACAGGAAGTCATTTTTGTTTTGCAAATGCAGCATTGTATATTGCAGAATTTTCTCTTCATTTCAGATGAAATTTACAAAACAATTTGATTCATTTATATTTTTACAAGCATTGGTGACAAAGGATTGAAATTATTTGAGTTTGTCAATTTCATTTAAATTAACACATGTGTAAGATTTTATTTATTATGTGACAACAAAAAAATACTTTATTTGACAGATTTGCAGATTATAGTTCTGAAATGACTTTGAAATTTAATTGGATCTTTTTGATTACCCATTTGCCTTACATCATTTGTGATATTATTTAGTGTTGTTATACAGGCCTTGTATGGAACAGTTATGAGTATAATAGCATGAATAACACCTGGGTGTAATAACCTGTATAGTAGTCAGAATGGGTAAAATAACCAGAATAACATGGTCATTATGGATATAATAGCATGAATAACACCTGGGTGTAACAACCTGAATAGTAGTCAGAATGGGTAAAATAAATAACCAGAATAACATGGTCATTATGGATATAATAGCATGAATAACACCTGGGTGTAATAACCTGAATAGTAGTCAGAATGGGTAAAATAACCAGAATAACGTGGTCATTATGGATATAATAGCATGAATAACACCTGGGTGTAACAACCTGAATAGTAGTCAGAATGGGTAAAATAACCAGAATAACATGGTCATTATGGATATAATAGCATGAATAACACCTGGGTGTAATAACCTGAATAGTTTTCAGAATGGGTAAAATAACCAGAATAACATGGTCATTATGGATATAATAGCATGAATAACACCTGGGTGTAATAACCTGAATAGTAGTCAGAATGGGTAAAATAACCAGAATAACATGGTCATTATGGATATAATAGCATGAATAACACCTGGGTGTAACAACCTGAATAGTAGTCAGAATGGGTAAAATAACCAGAATAACATGGTCATTATGGATATAATAGCATGAATAACACCTGGGTGTAACAACCTGAATAGTAGTCAGAATGGGTAAAATAACCAGAATAACATGGTCATTATGGATATAATAGCATGAATAACACCTGGGTGTAATAACCTGAATAGTAGTCAGAATGGGTAAAATAACCAGAATAGCATGGTCATTATGGATATAATAGCATGAATAACACCTGGGTGTAATAACCTGAATAGTAGTCAGAATGGGTAAAATAACCAGAATAACATGGTCATTATGGATATAATAGCATGAATAACACCTGGGTGTAACAACCTGAATAGTAGTCAGAATGGGTAAAATAACCAGAATAACATGGTCATTATGGATATAATAGCATGAATAACACCTGGGTGTAATAACCTGAATAGTAGTCAGAATGGGTAAAATAACCAGAATAATATGGTCATTATGGATATAATAGCATGAATAACACCTGGGTGTAATAACCTGAATAGTTTTCAGAATGGGTAAAATAGCCAGAATAACATGGTCATTATGGATATAATAGCATGAATAACACCTGGGTGTAATAACCTGTATAGTAGTCAGAATGGGTAAAATAACCAGAATAACATGGTCATTATGGATATAATAGCATGAATAACACCTGGGTGTAATAACCTGAATAGTTTTCAGAATGGGTAAAATAACCAGAATAACATGGTCATTATGAATATAATAGCATGAATAACACCTGGGTGTAATAACCTGAATAGTAGTCAGAATGGGTAAAATAACAAGAATAACATGGTCATTATGGATATAATAGCATGAGTAACACATAGGTGTAATAAGCTGTGTACTATTAGTACACATGGGTTTAACCTGAATAAAACAGCCATCGTTTGTATGATAGCCTGAAAAACAGTCATGGGTATAATAGCCGGAAAAACAGTCCTGGGTATAATAGCTAGAATAACAGTCATCATGGGTATAATAGCCAGAATAACATTCATCATGGGTATAATAGCTAGAATAACAGTCACCATGGGTATAATAGCCAGAATAACAGTCACGGGTATAATAGCCTTAAAAGCAGTCATGTGTGTAATAGCCAGAATAACAGTCATCATGGGTATAATAGCCAGAATAACAGTCAGCATGGGTATAATAGCCAGAATAACAGACATCATGTTTATAATAGCTAGAATAACAGTCGTCATGGGTATAATAGCCAGAATAACAGTCATCATGGGTATAATAGCCAGAATAAGTCATCATGGGTATAATAGCCAGAATAACAGTCATCATGGGTATAATAGCCAGAATAAGTCATCATGGGTATAATAGCCAGAATAAGTCATCATGGGTATAATAGCCAGAATAACAGCCATCATGGGTATAGCTAGAATAACAGTCATCATGGGTATAATAGCCAGAATAACAGTCATCATGGGTATAATAGCCAGAATAACAGTCATCATGGGTATAATAGCCAGAATAACAGCCATCATGGGTATAATAGCCTGGAAAACAGTCATGGGTATAATAGCCTGAAAAATAGTCCTGGATATAATAGCCAGAATAACAGCCATCATGGGTATAATAGCCTGAAAAACAGTCCTGGGTATAATAGCCAGAATAACAGCCATCATAGGTATAATAGCTTGAAAAACAGTCATGGGTATAATAGCCTGAAAAACAGTCATGGCTATAATAGCATGAAAAACAGTCATGGCTATAATAGCCAGAATAACAACCATCATGGGTATAATAGCCTGAAAAACAGTCATGGCTATAATAGTCAGAATAACAGTCATCATGGGTATAATAACCTGAAAAACAGTTATGGGTATAATAGCCAGAATAACAGCCATCGTGGGTATAATAGCCTGAAAAATAGTCATGGCTATAATAGCCTGAAAAAAAGTCATGGGTATAATAGTCTGAAAAACTAAGTCATTATGATTATAATAGGCTAAAAAACAGTTAAGGGTATAATAGCCAGAATAACAGCCATCATGGGTATAATAGCCTGAAAAACAGTCATGGCTATAATAGCCTGAAAAACTAAGTCATTATGACTATAATAGACTCGATTAATAATCAAATTGGTCACTGTTCTGTAAAAAATGTAAACAAAAGAGATTACACATAAAAAATCAATATTCATCGTCTTCGTGAACTTCAGCGACTTAACAAAAGAAAAACATCAAGCTATACAACATGGAATGTGCCTGTTGCAAACACATTGAGGAAGTAGAATTGTGACGAAAAGACCTTGAGGAACTTAAGAGCAGCATCAACTGCTCACCGAAAAAATGGAAATGGAAAAGACTCAAAAAGTAACTGCTCAAAAATCAAACAGTAAGCTCAGAAGCAAAATGTATCTATTGAAACAGTCTGTATCTGAAATGAAATATGATAACACAATGAAAAATATGACATCAGAAAAAGAGACAATTTGAAACTAGCTACATTGACTCGTAAGTTATCAGCAAAAGACCTAATGGTGTGCGAGTTACAGGATAAAATTTCAGACTTATGGGAAATGAAAGTCAAATCAAAACAAAACATACAGATGGAACTTACAGCGATAAACTAAGGCTGTGTGATCCATCTGGCAGGTCTGGAAGTTGCCATGGAGAAAGCGGCACCCATCATTGAAGTTGTATCAGAAATACTGTTTGGAAAAAGTTTGACAAAAAGGGGTTACCAAACAGCACAATGGTGCAAACAATAATAGACAAAGGACATTCATTGCAAAGGCATACATTGCTGAAAAAACAGACAATTGTGAAAATTGAGGACTTAATCAGGATGGGACTACCAGGCATAAATAGAAAATAATTGACACAGCAGTAACACTAGATAACTGAGATTGCCAGTCTGGGATTTACCCACGTTTCAAGAGAAACGGCCAAAATCATCACAGACGTTACAAAAAGTCTTCTCATTGAAGTAGGCGATGTATGAAGCAAATCATTCAGAAAACAACCTAATGAGGATTTTATTGTTAATTCCCTTGCTAAGTTTGCATTCACAATGAGTGATTGCGCTTGTAATGAGAAGCTGGCTGACAAACTTTTAAATGAGTGGAGGGATGACATGTTAAAAAGTTGTGAGAATGTCATTGACAAACAGTCTGTTAAAAACTTTCATTGTGTGGCCCATGTCTTTTTGGGTTTTCATAGATATATATGTAATGACATTAAAAAATACTGAAAAAATCTTTGGTAGACGAGTATGGCCCATTAGGACAAGTTGCTTGCCGATCTTTAAATTCTGGTCCAAGGCCAGTACCATCATTGAGTGAGTTGTCCATACGACATCAGACATTTTTGGGCCAGCTGGCAACCACCTTGGACTGTGCGATCAATGGGAAGCCTACTGTACTGAAAAAGGTATTTAGTTTATTGATCAGAGTTTGAGAAAAGTTTTCATTTTAGACTATAATCCGCAGTCCACTGTGATCATATTATGCATAAGGGTACCACAAAACTTTGAGTTGCAGTGCATTTACTTTTTTTTCTTCTAACTCGGTCATTAGAATGTTGAATATATTATAAACTGATTGAAGTTGATGAACTTTGGTTGGGAGAGGTGTATGGCATTGTGATTGAGCAATGCTTCTATGAAGTGACAAAATCTATCAAGATTGACAGAAAATTACTGAATCAAGTTATTACTTCTATGTGCAAGTCAGTGGTAGAAGCTATTCAAATACAACTCTCTGATTTCTTGCCTGGTGTGCAGTACAGCAAAGCAGCTGATCCAAAGACAGTGATGAGGACACAGTTCATGCAAGTGACCAATCTTGGCTGTGAACCACTTTGGTGACCTTGATAGCAGTCAGAAGCATAGACCAAATGCCTCCTTGCAGCACCACTCCTCCATTCATCTACTCAAGAGAAACCGTCTCAAACTGAAAAAGTAGTATGACTCCCACAGAAAAAGAGTCATTGTGGAAGAATGCACACTGTGGTGGAAAAGGCTTGCGTCTTAAACATAAAGAACACTAGAAACGTGTGTGCAATGAAATATCGGACCAAATGAGTGAACCACCACCAAAGAAGGGAAAACAAAATCCAAATGACACTGATGAACTCTACGAAAGTGAAATAGATGAACTCAATACAGTATGTCAACAGTTGCCTGTTCCAGACCAGCTTGAGGAAAATGATTATGTTATCGTAGCATACCAGGATGCTTGGTACCCTGGATGTGTTCATGAAATTAAAAGCAACAATAATAATAATTTGATAGTTAAATTCATGGCACTATTTAGGAAAGCGGGCATTTTTATATGGCCCAGCAGAGACAATGTTCAGGAAGTTAAGCCTGAATTTGTCATAGTGACTAGAATGCTTCCAGAATGTATAAATTCTGGACGTCAGTGGGCATTCTCAGAGCATAGAAAATTTGATGAACTGTTTACAGTGTATGCCAATGTTTCTTCTGAATTAAATGACTTGTTATGAAATATATTGTCCATTATCTAAATTGTCTGGTAGAAGAAAAATAAAGATTTTAACCCATTTTTTTTCCCCCTCCATTGAAATCTAGTGGACGTAGTTTAATCTACTGTATATAGTTGAATTCTACAGGAACAATGCTATAAGACTGCCATGTTTCAAAGGGATATCTTGTTTAGATCAAAAGTTATGATGGAAATACTTATTTTATTAAACATGTCGGGTTTGCAACTTAAATGAATTAAACATGCATTTATATAAGGCAAATATTCACTGAAAAGACAGTTTTTGCCATTATTCAAATGGTCATAACTTCTGAACTAATCGACATATTTCAAAATATAAAACTGTTCTGAACGGGCCTGAATGAATTCTATAAGAATCAGTCATTAAGTAAAATTATGAAGACTTTGTGATTTTGACTGGGGTTGCTAGTTAAATAACTTTCCCCAACAAAACACAAAAGAGAATGAAAGAAAATAAACTCTTTATATCAAGCAAACAGAAGTAGGACTTTATGCATGGAGATGCATTTATGCACTTAAACATTCAACATGGATTCTTAAAAAAAGGTGTAACACACAATTTACTTTTTGCAAGTTTTATAAACTTTAAATATATCTGTCAAAATTGATTACCAGAACATAAACATATCTAATATGAGATATTACTTGTTGTAAGGAATCCTTGAAAAAAATTGGATTTCAGTCAATGCATATCATCATTTGGTTTTCGAAACACAAGTTCCTCTCATTTTGCACAATGCTGTTTGTAGTGCACCCATCACTAATAGTGGATTATTGCTTAGCATTCAGAAATAAATTTTCATTTTGAATTTGGAAGATATCACCAAATAAATTTAGTAGTACTGTATTATGAACTTTCCACAAAATTATATCTTGTCTGAGGAATAATGCAGCCATTCCGTCTTTTTTTTTTATAACCTGCTTTATTCGGAAGAGAGACATAATCATATTTCCAATGTTGACATTGTTGATAGGGTAGTTAGGGTTTGTTTTTCATTTACCTAACAGTGCCAGATGTTGATTTGCAGCCCATAGTTATGTCCTATGGTTGTCTTTTGATTACCTCATGTACAAAGCATGGCAAGACATTGGTATCACATTTCTGGCAGCGATGGCATCATGGATGACACTAAGCTCCCATGTTTTGTGTTTGTGTATTCCCTTTTGATACTATGCATATCTTTTCATGTTTTGTGTTTGTGTATTCCCTTTTGATACTATGCATGTCTTTTCATGTTTTGTGTTGTGTATTCCCTTTTGATACTATGCATATCTTTTCATGTTTTGTGTTTGTGTATTCCCTTTTGATACTATGCATATCTTTTCATGTTTTGTGTTTGTGTATTCCCTTTTGATACTATGCATATCTTTTCATGTTTTGTGTTTGTGTATTCCCTTTTGATACTATGCATATCTTTTCATGTTTTGTGTTTGTGTATTCCCTTCTGATACTATGCATATCTTTTCATGTTTAGGGTTCTGGAGCAGAGCCTGATAGAAAGTAAAGCAGGCACAAAGAGGAAGCGGGGTGACATCTGGTTTGTGGACCCCCTCAACCCACATGAAAGAAAGCGGCAGGATGGGTGGCCTGTTGGTCTGAAAAATGTGGGAAACACTTGCTGGTTTAGTGCTGTCATACAGGTAACAGTTTAAATGTATACACAGTCTTTTTGTTCATTTTGTTTGTTATAAAAAATTTTTAATTCATTCCCACACATTTTAATAAGCATCAGCAATCTTGTGATATCCTCTTTCTCTCAAGCTATGAATCTTTGCACTAATATCTATTCATCTCTCTGTCTATAATGTTTTCCTATACATTCTAATATGATCAAGCTGATCATTGCAATATACTTGATTCCATGGCAACCAAATGTCAGAGTATCTTGTTGTATATAAGATGTTCAAAAATTTTGGGTTGCAACATAATCATGAAGATGTTTCAACAGATATCAGTTCAAGTTTATTTGATATCCGCAATAACATCTGACATTAGTTAACTCATTTTTGCAAAGCAATTAATTTTTTTAGATGTTTCTTACATATTATTTCAAAAAACCTCATGGTTACTGGATCAAGTTGTTGTTTTAGTAATGCTTTAAAATTTAGAAATCCATCTAAATTGCATTGGCACAAACATACATTTCTATCTGTCCTTAAGACTTGTATGATGGTATTAAAGAAACATCTCTTCCATAAAAGCTTCAGTACCGGAAATAGCTAACTTCCAATCACTCTTATGGGACTGCTCTGGTTGCCTAAGTGGTTGAACATCTGCCCAAGATGCAGGAGGCTGCTGGTTCAAACCCCAGCCCAGTCATACCAAAGACATAAAAATGGTACTAACAACTGCCTTGCTTGACGCTCAGCATTAAAAGGCTAGTGTTAGGACTGGTTGGCCTGGTGTCAGGATAATGTGGCTGGGTGGGACATCATGTTTCATGTCTGAGATATGATGCCTTAGTGCTGGACATGATTTTAACTTATTTTAAATTCTGGTAGTAATTCACTTGCCATTTTCCAGACATGAACCAACTGTAGATATAAGTCAGTAGGGAAAATCAATGTACATTTTAGTGCAGCTTATTGTAATTGTGGCATATCATATGTAGATTACAATTATTATTCTCCGATTATGCCTTTTTTCTTCTCACTTGGATCACACTTGCACCTCTCTCTAGCAGATGGCAGGTTTACCTTATTGACTGACATGAACTATCCAGTTTTGCTATGATGGTTTTCTGTTGAGGGCACCATGTTCCATTATAACAGATTTCTGCTCATTGGACATCAATCTTTTTTCTTGAAACCAGTCTTTTTTAACTTTCTTCATAAGGACATCTTCAGGATCCCATTAGGAAATTGATATCACATCTGAAGCATACTGAATCAGTTTGAAGATAGAGATTTCTCTTGCTCTTAAAGCTCAAAAAAATGGGGACCTTATTTCTGCACAGGTTCTGTTTTCCTGTAATTGTTGTGTTATTAGTTTATGTTAGACCAAAACAATGCATGTTTCTGGTTGGCTGATCATCTCTGTTTCTCCCTGCCAACCTTAGCACCTTTTTTCTCTTATGGTAAAAAAAAAATTAAATTAAAAAAAAAATTCCCATTATTGATTTGTGCACCAAATTGAACTGGTTTTGCCCAGTTTATCATGTTATTTATGTATACTAATCATTATAATATGTATAACAATGTAAAACCAGTGCAGTAGGAAACATATTATTTTTTTGCCTTGTAAGAAATTAACTCTTTAGGTTAGGACAGTCACCACAAACACAGAATTGGAATTAAACTCCTCCCTAACCAACTTCATTCAAACTGTATGATAGAGATCTGATGCAACATTTTCCAGCATTTACCTCAGAGACCATTCCGCCAAAAGATCTCAGTTTGACTTAGTGGGATTTATATCAGAAGTGCATCAGGTTACCTTCCCACGTCTCTCAGCAGCTTCATACTGATACTGGTTTCTCTACTTAAACCGAATTTGTTGGACCGAAATGTTTTCTGTATCTATTCTGACCATGGCTCATATATCACACAATACAAGAACATGTTAAGAGACTGGAGCCAGGGCCAGTTCAGATATAAGGGGATGTTACTCTCTCCACATCTTACTTATTCTCCTAACATATTTTGATTTGGTAATCTATTTGAAGAGCTGTATTTTGTTGAACCAGCAATGGTTGAAGTTTGACATTGCGATCATTAGCAAATGAGGTCTACTTCCTTTTGAATCCAGCCTCCTCATTTTTTGTGTGTCTATGTATTAAGCTATGTAGTCAGAGGGAAGTAACTCTTAACATTATCTCTCCTTGTCCCCACTCAGAGTTGGAGTGTTTACCAGTTTAAATTTCTCTTGAGACTGGCAGCTATTGTTGAATGTACTTCCTGCATCACTTGAAATTTATCAAGTTTTGAAATCATCTGTCAGCAAAGTATTGTGATTTAGACAGTTATATTGCAGTTACTTTTTTTGTTGTTGCTGTTGTTAAATTCCATCATATTTCTCTGGTCATTGTGGACTTATTCTTTGAATGTTAAGTTGTGTCTGTCAGCTGTATTTACCCTTTTCTTTATTCATTTGAATAGCAGACAGTGTGTTTCATTCATTCATTTGGATTCGTGGTGGTTTCTCTTTGTGGGTTTTATGTATTGTGTGCATTCTGGCCCCTGTATTGTTTCATTGGAAAGCAGCTTAGAAATGCAAGAAGTACAAGTGTTTCAGAGTAGCTAAAGACACCCAAAAGACATGCCTGGTATGCACAAAATGTTCATAGTCAAATCAATGCAGTGTCTGCAATGTGTTGTCTGAAGGATGTGGTCCCGGTCTTCAGACACTAACATATTTTGAATCCTTGGTAAGCATCATGGGGGGTTCCCTGTGATGGCACCCTCACCTACCTATAATGAAGATTTTCCATACAGCACCAAGGGCTGCTGTCACCAATGACAGAAAAGACTGCTGTATTGAACCCTGTTTAGTTATATTAGAATTTCAGATGTCTTGCTTTATCCAACAAGCACCATGTGAAATTTTTGCATTTGGAGATTTTGCTTTGAGACTGTTGCCCCATCTGTTTACAGACAAGTTGGAGAATATAAGGGAACATATTTTCCTCATTTGGGAGCCCAACGGGCATAAGTCTCCATGCATACCTATACATGGTCTTAGTGTCTGAAAGACGAAGCACATGGGGTGACAGTCTGGCTTTGCTAACCATTATCATTTTTAAGAATTGTATTAATCATCCTATGCGATCCCAATTCAAGACAACTCCATCCAGCCAGCTGGCCCATCTATGGGTTTGTTGATTGGATACCAATGGTGTCAGACTCTCCAACTGATTTCTGGTTGAGAGCTCAGTCTGTATTGACCACATACATTTTTCCAATCACCTGGTCACTCCATCTGGCCAGCCACCAGCTGTTCTGTTGCAGTATGACTTGGTGACCTTTCATACCAGCCACTTATTGGTCCTGAATGCCAGCACCACACAGGGACTAGCTGTTGACCTAAATAAGCTCAGACAGAGTAATAGAAGTCAAAGGTTCATAATTTAGTTAGTAATACCAGTACAGCTTTAGGTCTAGCAAAATAAATATGCAATCAGCTTCAATCTCACTGACATGTATTTTCATATTCCCATGTACCCACTGCCATCATATTTTTATTCACTGATTCAGCTGTTTTACCCTGGAACAAGTTATGATCTAAAAGTGATCAGGAAAAAAATCATCTGATCTCTCCGGGATCATTTTGTCAAAAAGGGGTAAAACTGCAAAAATTGGGGAATGCACTTTGGTGCTATCTGAGTTATATGGAAAGTGTATGCGGCAAATGAAGTCCCTTGTTGCCTTTTGAAGTAGGAAAGAGAGACGTAACCTTTAAGTAGTTCCCAGAACCAAGTACACTTCTTGAAGGTCCCAGCTTTTGAAATTCTAACTATTTTGAGGAGTCATTCAAGCATAACATTTCCATTATAACCATTGAGGAGTCAGTTGGCTGACATGTACAGTCAACTTTCTCAATAATATGATGACACAAAGATGAGAGTTGAACCTCACTGTGCATTTTAGGAATCCCCATATTCTGTTCATGATTGCACAACCTTCATTATGGGCATGTGTTTAGAACTATTGCTGGATTTGCCCAGGAAGCTTCTGTCAGTAAATCAACACTGACTAAATGATAATGGAGTTCACACTCTTACAGTTTTACTACTGTCCCATTAGGAGAAAAGTAGGTCTAATTTGCATGGTACCACTTGGAAGATGATGCAAATAGAAGTTGGATGCTCTTGCATTTTCTCCTTCTCTTACATGTTCTCCTAAGTTTAATGTGATTTGTTAACATATTCGATATCTAAAGGAATAGTCTTTCTCTTTTTATTTATGTTTCTCCAAGAATATTTACCTAATCACTTTACTGTTAAACCCTCAAACCATCCCTACAAATGCAAGCATCTTGTGGTGGTTTTGTTCAAGTTTAAACTAGTAAATATCTGTTGTATTGGAGGGTGGGCACTAAATGGGGGGTGGTGGTAATTTTTAAGAGTTGTTTTTCTTTTTCTCAGTGATGGACAAAAAGACAAGTTGTTTCATTTTCAGGAAAACTGGATTTTGAGTTTATTTCTTAACTTTAATGTAACCAAAAAAGACTTTTCGGATAACATTATTTACCAAAAGCTTTCCTTTTCTTCAGCATTACTCATGTTGAATAAAGCAGTGTTATATTTAAATTTGAGAAAAAGCATTTTTCATAAACTATTTATTTTGTCTTTTGTATGCAAAAGTTTTATGGGCCTGTTTGCTTCTTAGATACATGAGTTTGATGAACAGTTTGTATAAATCTCACTGTGTATATTAATCTTCTTGACAATAATAAAATCTGACTTTTTAAAAAATGTCTTCACAGAGCCTTTTTCACCTTCGGCGTTTCAAGCAACTGGTGTTGAATTACAGACCACCAAAACACCTCCAGGGAAATGCTGAGGTAAATGTCATACCGAAGATTAAATTCTTTTTTTGTTGTCATAACTGCATACATAGGTGTGTGTCTGTAGCTGAATGTTATTTTCTGCTTAAGAAGCAATTTTTTTCTGTACAATTTGTGCCCAAGGCTGCTGATACATGGAAGCTAAGTAGTGGTTCCTGTTCATTGAATAAAAGTAATTGTCCAGCACCTTAGACAAACATTTCACTGGTAATGTAAAATTGTATAAAGTTACATACAATGAATTTAATTAAAATTTTGATATTTATCAGGGTGTTGTAGTGGAATCTTAGGCAAAGTAATTTATCCCTCATGTCTAAAGAAAGTGAATTAATTGAAAAATAGGGAGAATTAAATTGACCAAGTTTTTAATGAGAAAATACAACTTATGTTCTAGAGTTTTGCAAATTATATAGTATTAAAATACAGAAAATACATAATCCTTTATGAGAATATCAAAATCTATCTGAAAAACTGCTGCTTAACTTCATTAACAGCGTTTATTCAGTAATCTTGGAAATAGGTAACTGTTTGTGAAAATAGGTGATCAAAACTCATCCACCAGCAGTTTCATTTGATGTATTGGACAAATTGATAAATTCATTAATCTTTGCATAGTTTTTAGTCCCAAAACTTGAATAAAGATACAGTATTAGGGGTTCATTTATTTCAGCGGCATCAATTTTCATAGTTTTGTATTTAATAAGAAGATTGTGAATTTTGAATTGAAGGATTTGCCTGTCAGAGTTTGTTTAAAGGTATTTAATTTTGTTGATTAGCCTTTACAAACTCACAAAATAAAGAATACACAAAAGAATGAAAATGTGGTTGCTTGAATGGTGATTAAAACAAAACAATACTACAGCAGGTATGAGAACAAATCAAAACACATGCCAAGATGAATCACATGCACTGAGTGTTCAACATTAAACACCACTGACAAAGCTATCAGCACCAAACGTGTTGGTTATTGAAGCATGTCAGTATGATATTGAACTTAAACCATTGTCCGTTCAGTTGGACCATTAGTATGTTCCAACAGTTATGGCATTAACACAGGATCTTAATGGGGTAAAATTAAAGTTCTGTGGATAATGTCATCATTCAATTTGTGAACCAAACATATTACCAACATCACCTTAGTCAGCACAATCAGTCGACTACAATCTTTAATGTGTACAAAACCATCTAATTGTGAAGGTACTAGGAAAACTGAAAGACAAAAAGATTTACTTCGTGTGTCTGCCTTGTATATGGTCAGACTCCAGCCATTTGACTTGGCAGTAAACAAATACTACAAAGATAAACTGAAATTGCAGTTCTGCTGATATGCAGACTACTTTCGTTTTTGAAGGTCAGTGATAAAAGTGCATCCATCTTTATCAGTGACATTTTCCTCTTCCCTCATGGCAACTATGTGAAACTGAAAACAATGTAAGCTAATTCACACTAATTAGATAACTATTGCCCGTGAGGAAAGATCCGAGAGATCTGCTCTAATTCTTTAATATTGGGACTATTTATAATGTTTTTGTCACAAAAATGTTTGTGTGTGCCATGAGACTTGATTGACAATATTTATTCAGTGGTTTTGTCTGAAAATTATTGAAGTGTGCCTTTTAGCATGGTGCTTTAATTAGTGTACATACCGAGTAATTAGTGCTGTAATTAGTTTATACATTGTATTTTTTTCTTTATTTAATTAGTATTGTTCTGTAATTAGAGTATATACATTGTATTTAATTTATACTAATTAAATACAATTTATTTATACTGATTTTGTTTCAGACATTAGTTACATATCTTTTTGCTTTGGATTAAAATGTATATGAAGTGAGATGAATTTTCAAGAGGATTAACATTGTGCCAGGAACGTTTGCTACCAGTAGTTAGATGTTTACATTTTGAATTTTATCTATACATCATGTAGATTATTCATTCAGGTGGATCACATCTGTTATGAAATCTTAAATTATGGAGAATGGCAATAAATAAAGGAAGGTGAATCATTTTATGCACATATTTTTGACAGCAGTCTCACCTGATAATAGAATGATGTAAATAAACAGTAAATCTTAATTTTTGCAGATCATTACGTAATTTGTTCACTTTATGTTTTATACTCGTATTTTCACTCAATCTTCAATGATCTCACAACATGTTGGTGAAATCACAATTTCAGGATCATTTACTTTTAAAAAATGTATAAAAAGTTTTAGAATAAAAGAAGCAAATGTTAAAAAAAGTAGCATTTTATTTAATTACAGTAATCAACATGAATTTACAAATAACAGAGCCTTTTTGATTGCTAGGGGTATAATACTGAGAAACAGGGTGAGGGGATGTAAGGACTTTCTTAATGAGTTCTTTGTGGCTCATTTTTCAGTGGTCTTTAAGTTAGTGGTTCTGGTCAACCATACAATCTATACAAATTAGCACCACAGGAGAAGTAGTGAAACTACAGTATTTATTTGGTTTTATGGTTGAAACTTCCTGAGATTTCACCTACTTCCAGGAATTTAAAATGTGGTTGGCAGTAAAATCATAAGTCATTGCATATTTGAGGGTACAAGAAACTGCTAAATTAGCATAAAAATATATAATGCATGTTTCTTTTTTTTTAAGGTAGGTTTTGTAACTGAAAACTATACAAGATTCACCTTTTCAGGAGAACATAACTGGGTTGGAGAAAGGTAGATACTGATTCATGGAGGCAAAGTAAAGTTTGATTTCCCGGCATGTTGAAACAAAATTGTATGGACCATGCCAACTATTTCCATACATGTCAGCCATTACAATTTTGGCATAATAAATTATTCTTTTTTCCAACCAATTAATCTTATGCTTGTCTGTATATCAACTATGCTTTTCTGGTATATTAAAAATAAAAAAAATGAAGCAATAAAAAGTTGTGTTTGTCATTTATGTTATCATTTTTTTGATTCCACACATAAGAAATTTAGAGTATTCTAGAAGAAAGACTGCTGTGTAAGAATAGCATAAGAGCTAATATGTCCATTATAGATCTATCTACATGTACTTTTTATATTTTTGATTTATAGCAACTTTATATAGATCTATCTACAAGTACTTTTTATATAGCAACTGTATATAGATCTATCTACATGTACATTTTATATTTTCGATTTATAGCAACTGTATGTGACCATTTCCAAGAAAACAGATGGATTTCTTTAATTTGAAACTTTGACTCACAGGTTCATTAAATCCATGGTCAAGTTAGTTAGCAGACCAGTCTGTACTTTTAATGAAAATGGCACCAGATATTGAGCAAAATGGGCGTTTATGGGTTGATTTGTGGATGAAAATTCTTTGAGCAGATGGATTCTTTTTAAACTTCAAAACATGTCTGATCAGAAGAAGAATAAATCAACACTGCTTTGCCAATTTGTGAAGAAGAATATTAAAGTAATGCAATACAGCACTCTGAGCACTTCATCATGCCGATTGCAGAATTTGCGAACTTCACGATCATTCTGTAAAAGTTAGACATGTAAACTGGTTGAATATAAGTTTAGTAAGTTTTTAGTTTGTGTTTTGATTCTATTCGACATGGATTTTGCCATTTTTTCCAAGTATTTTGACCTGCAGATCCAGGTTTGTAATAAAAATAAATGTACATTTTTCAGTGTTGTGCAGTTATAGCATGTAACATATTTGCTATGATGTCATAGCCTCAGTGAAGTAGGGGTACTAATTGTAGTGCTAGTAATATATATATATATATATATATATATATATATATATATATATATATATATATATATATATATATATATATATATATATATATATATATATATATATATATGTATGTATGTATGAAGAATACAAATCATATGGTGCATAACAGACCTTTAAAGTGCACTGGATCCAGCAAGGGATCACGTGTGTCAGGGATTGATTAAGATAAATGCAATAAACTGACAATGAACAACAGTGCAAAACTAGTATCTATCTATATATACATACACACACATACATACATTACACTTATTATGCTCAGATTATGCCTTTTTGTACTTACATTAGCAAAAATTATGCTTATATATCACTCGGGGTTGACATATATGTATTTCAGCAACATTGCAACTTATCATGACTTTCATTATCTCCAAATTAAACAGCCCATCATGAAAATGATTGAATGCTAAATTTGTTGCAAACATGTATTTTTGTTGCCAGATCATATTGCCAATGGCAAAATTGGCAGCTGGTTACATGAAGCCTTGAAGAAAATCCTGTCTATTCAAATGGGAGGACTACACTTGATTACAGTGGGTATCCCACTGCAGGCTTAACTGCTGGAATCCTGATTTCCAAAGATACCAGCGTGCTTAGCTGGGTGACCACCTTCAGCCCACTTTATCACAAATGTCAACCAAGTTGTGTTATTAGGAAAAAATGAGTCAGACTCAAAATATATCTGATCAGATGTGCATGACTGCTTTGTGCACTCCTTAGCGGTAAAATTAAAAGAAGCCAGCAATCATATGGTGGCTTGATTTAATGCTGATGACCACTTTACAATACCAAAGTGATTCAGTAATTAATTTACACACTGTCTTGAGATGATAGGTGTACCTTTATCATCAACTTGAACAAACTCACAACTCACCGTGTTTACGGAACTGTTTCATCTCAAGATTTGGAGCTTGTCAGCTTTTTTTTGCTGCCTGCTGACAACGCTTCATTTAATTCACATGGTGACTTGGATAATCAAATTTTTTTTCTTCAATCATATAACATGCATGATTGTTCTCTTCACAAATGAAGTCCTTATACAATATGTTGTGTAATTCTTTTAGGAAAGAAGAAATCTCCGCTTTATGCAAGAACTGCGACACTTATTTGCATTGATGGTGGGATCCCAGAAGAAGTATGTTGATCCCTCCCGAGCTGTGGACATCTTAAAAGAGGCATTTTCATCCTCCTCAATAACCGTGACTGGAACCTCTGACAGCCAACAGGTAACTGACATCTGCAGCATCTTCTTTGTGTCTGTTAAATACTGATAAATGCTTGATATATTTATTGTGATGCTGAATGTTGTTCCCAGATGACTGGGCATGGCACTAACTGCCCTCCAAGACATTGGTTATGTTGCTTCACAATTGATTATCCATGTGATTTTAAAACAAGTTTTAGATGATTTCTTGAATTTATATGCCACTGAGATCTGGCCATCTAACTTTTGTGTTGTGTGTATTTTAGTGTGTATCTGGGTGTCTCTGGACTTGTTACTTTGTAGCCTCTTAATCTGTTTCTCTTTATATTTGTAATATACATGTGATGCTTGTTATATGCCAATTCGATTTGTGCACTTTCATTTTATAATTAATAAATAATATTTAATTTGCGTCACTTTGCTCTTTTTACACCATCACTGGCATCATCATCATATGCAGTGATTCACTTGCACTTCTCTTGGGTCGGTGGTTCTTTCTGAGATTTTCCCAGTTTCTTCCTCCACTATTAATACTGGCTGCCATGTATAGCCTATCGTGTGCTGAAAAATGGCTTTAAACCCTACAACAACAACGTCTTGAAACTGATGTTATGACTGGAGTATTTATGACATTGTTTACATGAGGCTTATGTACATATTATATATATTAATTTGTTTGAAAATTATTTGTAAGTAATCAGTACTTGAACACATAGAGCTAGAATTTGCCCATGGGAAAATTACTTTTGATTTACATCATAACCTAAAGAATGCATCTATGGCATAAATTGAGTGTTACCTGTAATAGCATCACTTACTCTTCTTTGTCATTGTACTACTCCTACACCAGGTTTATTCCCCTAATTGGTGATGTATGTTCAGTTACTATAATGGGGGGGATACATGTTAAAGTTTATTTCATCATTAGTTACATAAAGCCTTTCCAATTTTTATCATGTTTGAGATATAGCATCATGACATACATCCCTTCTCTCAATGCCAATGTTGCCACTGGTTTCTGTCCCTCGTGGGATCATGGAATCAAGAATTATAACGAAGATACATGTTTTTGCCTAAGTTTTGTTAATCACTGTTATTTCCATAAACCATTACTCAATTACATCATATTAGGAGTATAATGTCATTAGATTCACACATTCTTTTAGTACCATTCCTGAGGTTACGAGATCAAGACACATTTTTTCATCACTTAAATTTCCATAAGCACATGGTAAGTTTACTTCATGTTGGGAATATACAGACATGATTTTCTCCATTTTAAAGCAGAATGCCGCTTTTCTCCTGACTTGAATCAGATTTTTCTCGATATAGTCCATTTTTTATAATATCTCCAATCCTGTTTTTTTCAAACGGTCTGTCCACTCCCATTCTGCAACGACCCTTGTAAATTATTCATTCCATATATTAGCACACTACCCTCGTAAAGAGTATTTTGGTTGATCAAAGGTTTAAATTCATCCAATGAATCTTTGTGTAATGGAAACTGATGGCAATGGAAAAAAGAAGCATGCTTGCAAAACATGGCATCTCTAGTTGTTAAGAGAGACTGTGACATGAAAAGTTTAGATAAAGGTTTTAAAAATGGATATTGGAAAGGCTGGAGCAAAAAGTTGATGGAAATTTTGTTGGTTAGTTTATAAGAAAACTGAACGCTAGAGGACTGGCATTTTGTGACCTCTGCTCTATGGTAATTGCCGTACAAAAGAAGCTGCATATGAAAAAATTGAAGCTCACAAGGTATCTGGAAAAAGTGCAGTTAATTACTATAAGAAGAAAGATTTTTTGCATGAGAGAAAAGATGTAGCCCTCTGTCAGAATATGTACACTGCATGTTGCCAATACAAGCACCAGCTTGAAAGAAAAAATGCTCTCATTGAGAAGGAAAAGAAACGATTGCACATTGAGCCAAAAAAGTCAGTGGTTACAAAAAGGAAGTCAAAAGACATCTTTGCCAAAGTCACAAAAAGAGCTTGACTGGAATATCAACAGGTTGTGTCCATTGGAGAAAAAGACAAGTGAATGTATGGGATTATTTGTATATATTTGATGTACTTGCTTGTTTATTTTACAGATTTGTTATAAAAAGAGAGAAGTATAATATATTTGCTGCAAACATTGAGAAATTATTGTGACTTAATTACAATGTGAACACTGACATGCACAAGAAATAACTTCAACATCAGTAGTATTGGAGAACAAATTCATGTGACTATAAATATTGTGAAATCATTGAAGTCAAGTTGAACACGTTGAACATTTTTGATAAGTTTATTAGTTTTTCAAATGATTATTTTGGTTTATTTTATGATCATAAGTTGCACCAGGAGCAGTTTTTTATGAGTGTAAAATGCATTTTTGGCTGCCCAGATCAGGGTTGCTACCCCTCAAGACCCCATTAGGGGAAGACCTTCAATCCTGTCATAAAATTTGTTCAGCTTTTATTATGGATGACCAAAATCATGTCTGAATATAACATCATCACATCATGTCCATTGTTTTCTCCAGGACACATTGTACCAATCCCTACAGAATTAATGAGCCTATAAACACTGTGCATAGTAATTTTTAGTGAGCATCATGCATCTGTCACAATCTGATCATACTGGTGCTAGATTTAGAGATCAACTGCTATAATTCACCATTACTAAGTGATTTCTTGCCATTGATCAATAAGACTTTATATTTATTAAAAGTCTTGTTACCAGTTGCACATGGCAAGGGTAATCAACGGCTGACATGCAGCTTTCAGTAGGTGGTGTTAATGTCTCTACAGTTATGCAATTATTATGCATACATCATATTGTCATAACACATGATCACCACCAGTGTGCTGATAATGAAGATAAATACAAGTTACTTATCGTATATATTTGTTAAAACATACTGCAGGTGTGTATTCATCAATACTGTTCTCATTATTATTTGATATTAACTTCATAAATATGGACCGCTCCAATGGCCTAGTGGTTAGAGCATCCGGCTCAGATGCAGGAGGTCGTGGGTTCGATCCCCGGTCGAGTCATACCAAAGACTTACAAAAATGGTACTAACTGCTGCCTCGCTTGGTGCTCAGCATTAAGGGGTTTGTGTTACTGGTCGGCCTGGTGTCAGAATAATGTGACTGGGTGGGACATAATGCTACATGACTGCATCTTGATGCTTTAGTGCTAGACATCACTTAAAACTGCCACACTGCAGACATCATTTGATGCTTTAGTGCTAGACATCACTTAAAACTGCCACACTGCAGACATCATAGTGATATGACTGAATTTTTTAAAAAGCTACGTTAAAAATCCAAATCACACACACAACTCATAAATATGGAAAATGTAAATTAGTTTGGAAAAACATGTCCTTATGGAGTTACTTTATCTCAACTTCTGAAAATCTATTGTATATACTGTCTTCAGGAGTGCAGAGGTAACATGTATTAAAGGTATGAGGGCATCAGAGAATCTCCAAATAATTTGTAACATCACAAGGTCAGTTTGTGTTCATTGTAGTGTTATTTGCAATACAGCTATTAAAGAATACTGAGTAATATAATTTCAGAAAATCCAAATTTAAACCACGATAAATCTCATTATGTTTGCTTTCAGTTCTGTCATGCCTTTTTATGCCAGTAAGGACATCTGACTTGCTTGAAAGTTAAAAGACAATGCTTTCGTTGCTGGAACTATCACTTGAAAAGAAATAAATTGTGCTTTTCTTCAGCATAAAAAAAATGTTAAGTAAATAGATTGCTGTATTTGGCACAGAAATTCTGTAATCACAAGTTTCAACTCTGTATTACCAGTAACAAGTGCAAACTTAGTGACTTGATGGATGGTGTCTATAGATGTCCGACAGTGATAATATGTTACTGTCAATGGATTTATTTGATTGAAGTACAACAAAAATTTCATTCTGGTGTGGGGATGATTTAAAACATATCTGCTCTATACTATATCCATTAAACAAAAATGCAAATTTGACTTTCATATTAAAATTTTTAATTCCCTTTCAAAAAGTTCAGGATAAATAACTGCTGTCCTTTCAGTATCATTCCAACCCATAGGTTTCCCCAGTGTGGGGTCATGGGATCAAGAATTGGGGACACATTTTTGCGTAAAGTTTTTTGGTAACTTATATTTCCATAACTTATATTTCCATAACCCTGTGTCTAGATCAGTTCATACTTAAAATATAATATCGTCACATACTCCCCTTTCCTCATTACAACCTTTGCCTTTGGGTTGGGGCCATGGTGGTCTAGAATTAAAAGTACATTTGAGATGAGTTATTTTTCTTCACCTATATTTCCACAACCATTTCATATCGTGTTTGAAGTACATCACACTCATATGGATTTATCAACTTTAACAAGAGGATCAATGTGCCTTGGGGTCAGTATGTAGGAAACCTTGGTTCAAGTATTTTTTCCATCTTTAATGGTTTCTTTTAATTAACCTTTTATTCAGTTAGGTAAACATTTAGAACATTGTATGAATCCACTTTCCTCATGTACTTTGTTGTCCTCTGAGTTGCATTCTTGAAAGTGGATGCTTCTTGGTTAATTTTTTCTTTCGATATTTATTCACTTCATCCCTGTAAAATTGTGTGATGCCATACCTCCATTTCCTCCTGTGCCCTTGACCTGAAGTTATATCTTGGGTGGGAATACTGAGTGAAGAAGTTATACCAGGGTAGGTCTATGAGGTCTATATACTGAGTGAAGACGTTATACCTGGGTAGGTCTATGAGATCTATATACTGAGTGAAGACATTATACTGGGGTAGGTCTATGAGGTCTATATACTGAGTGAAGATGTTATACCGGGGTAGGTCTGTGAGGTCTATATACTGAGTGAAGATGTTATACTGGGGTAGGTCTATGAGGTCTATATACTGAGTGAAGACGTTATACCAGGGTAGGTCTATGAGGTCTATATGCTGAGTGTAGACGTTATACCGGGGTAGGTCTATGAGGTTTATATACTGAGTGAAGACGTTATACCGGGGTAGGTCTATGAGGTCTATATACTGAGTGAAGACGTTATACCTGGGTAGGTCTATGAGGTCTATATACTGAGTGAAGACGTTATACCTGGGTAGGTCTATGAGATCTATATACTGAGTGAAGACGTTATACCTGGGTAGGTCTATGAGGTCTATATACTGAGTGAAGACGTTATACCGGGGGTAGGTCTATGAGATCTATATACTGAGTGAAGATGTTATACCTGGGTAGGTCTGTGAGGTCTATATACTGAGTGAAGACGTTATACCTGGGTAGGTCTATGAGGTCTATATACTGAGTGAAGATGTTATACTGGGGTAGGTCTATGAGGTCTATATACTGAGTGAAGATGTTATACCGGGGGTAGGTCTATGAGGTCTATATATTGAGTGAAGATGTTATACCGGGGTAGGTCTATGAGGTCTATATACTTAGTGAAGACGTTATACCGGGGTAGGTCTATGAGGTCTATATACTGAGTGAAGACGTTATACCTGGGTAGGTCTATGAGATCTATATACTGAGTGAAGACATTATACTGGGGTAGGTCTATGAGGTCTATATACTGAGTGAAGATGTTATACCGGGGTAGGTCTGTGAGGTCTATATACTGAGTGAAGATGTTATACTGGGGTAGGTCTATGAGGTCTGTATACTGAGTGAAGACGTTATACCAGGGTAGGTCTATGAGGTCTATATGCTGAGTGTAGACGTTATACCGGGGTAGGTCTATGAGGTTTATATACTGAGTGAAGACGTTATACCGGGGTAGGTCTATGAGGTCTATATACTGAGTGAAGACGTTATACCTGGGTAGGTCTATGAGGTCTATATACTGAGTGAAGACGTTATACCTGGGTAGGTCTATGAGATCTATATACTGAGTGAAGACGTTATACCTGGGTAGGTCTATGAGGTCTATATACTGAGTGAAGACGTTATACCGGGGGTAGGTCTATGAGATCTATATACTGAGTGAAGATGTTATACCTGGGTAGGTCTGTGAGGTCTATATACTGAGTGAAGACGTTATACCTGGGTAGGTCTATGAGGTCTATATACTGAGTGAAGATGTTATACTGGGATAGGTCTATGAGGTCTATATACTGAGTGAAGATGTTATACCGGGGGTAGGTCTATGAGGTCTATATATTGAGTGAAGATGTTATACCGGGGTAGGTCTATGAGGTCTATATACTTAGTGAAGACGTTATACCGGGGTAGGTCTATGAGGTCTTTATACTGAGTGAAGACGTTATACAAGGTTAGGTCTATGAGGTCTGTATACTGAGTGAAGACGTTATACCGGGGTAGGTCTATGAGGTCAAGAAGTAGGACACTTCTGAATTTATTATTATTATTATTATTATTATAAATGCAAGTCAGTCATATTCTTAACTGTCAGCTTATACTATTCATGCTCTTGGATTGTCTTTGGATGAGACCATTGGGTTTTTTATTTAAAAAATCTTGGTAGCAAAGTATTTATTCAATTTATTAAGAATTGGGAATACGATACTGCATGCTTTATTATTGTATTCATGGCTACATAGTTTCCTGAGTTGATGGTGTCGATTTCAGCTCTTTTGCTTAGGTGGTGGCTGTGTTGTGAATATGGCATTGACAGACTTAGTTGCAATATGATCACCAAAACTATTTATTTAAAATGTAAAAGAAATCTATTGTTATTTTTAGGATTGTGTTAAAGCTATTAGGAACCAGAATAATCAATAATTCATATCAAAATTTAAAATGTAGATTACATCTTTATTCCGTTTCCTGTCAGATATTAAAGTCTACTTTTTGTAAATATATTTAAAGTTCTACACAATTTTAACATTGAAGTATCTGCAGTGTATCTCACATAAACATATTTATTTTATTATAAAATATTGGAGAAGCCATGAACCCTAAAAAAAAATAATTGATGTGGATGTTATGTGTGTGTGTGTGTATATATGTGTGTGTGTGCTATTTTTCTGACATCGTTTGACATCTGTTCAATCATAATATGAAAAAACATATACAATAATGATTTTTTTTAAATATTCTGGCATTGCAAGGAATTTTTTCACCCACACAGTTGCTCGGCTTATGGCTGGTCATTTTCTTCTCCAGTGCAGATTTATTTTGCAATGCATGATGTAGTACACATGGCAAGCAAGAGTTTATTTATAACTTTGAATCATTAGGGACTGAATTCTGAACACTACTGGTCTGACTGACAGATTATCAATCCAACAAAATGCTAAACCCTTTGATCTACTGCATTTATTGCATATTTTCTAGCCTAAAATGTGTTGAAAATAACCCAAACATAGAGTTGTCCAGGATGAAGTTTTGTCAAATAAAGCAATAATTAAATGAATTCATGGCTTAAACACTAAACTTATTTTTTGCTAACACCATAACATCCAGCTGTCTTACGTTGAAAGAAAGTAAACAACACATAAATGTATTTTTATTTTATTCTCGATTTTATTTCATGAATCGACACATTTCTAATAAAACTAGGAGAAAAAGAACAACTATTTCTCTCCATGTACATCTATATAAGTGGAGGTCTTTTGTCAACTGTGGGGGCCCCGCATGGCCGAGTGGTCTAAAGTGCTCTCCGTTACAGATCACTGCCATCTCACCTCTGTCTGTGCGGGTGCGAGTCTGGAATTCGGCCAATGTGGGTATGTGAGAAAGCTTGCCAGTAGCTTCTCGTGGGTAGGGGGTTCTTCCCGGGGTTTTCCTGGGTTCTTCTCCACCATTAATACTGGCTGCCATACATAGCCTATTGTGTGCTGAAAAATGGCGTTAAACCCCACAACAACAACAACATTGTCAACTGTGGGTACAAAAAACTACAAGATTCTTGATTATACATGACAATTATACAGCAGCATACCGTTAATGATATTGTTGTTCTTACAGGTTTAGTGTATAATCTTTCTATTTTGACTCATGGAAACTAAACAGATTAAAGCATTGTATTATAAAACATCTTCAAACTGGTTAAGTGTACAAGAATTGCCATTTAATGCAGATGAACCCTTACAAAATTTGTGAACTTCAACTTTTTTGGCAAAAAATGTTAGCGTGATTAATCAAGAACCACCTAAGAAAGACAAGTTAGGTTTGGCATGCATGTTTATATACATATATCCTGATTATATTTTATTAAAAATATATACAATTTTTTAAAACATTTTGAAATCTCTTGGATATTTTTTCTGTATGTCTGCATTTGGGGAATATGCATCGTGCAAATAAAAATCTTGTTTGGTTGTAACTTTTCTGAATCCAAATTACTTACTTCTCTTACTTCTTGTGGTATTTCTGCTCTTGGGTCATGTCCCTTGTTGCAGCCCATAGGATAATGGTGTTTTGTCCTTTGATATATCAACAGCTCATCTTGGGGATATATTTTATGCTTTTTACAAAACAATTCTTGTTTATTAATTTAAATACCCACAGACATCATAAAAATGACACAAAGCAACTAAATAAACCGAAAGGTATTTTTTTTTTTACAGGATGTGAGCGAGTTTCAGCATAAGTTGCTTGAGTGGTTAGAAGATGCTTTCAAGACTTCATCTAGGCCAAGTTCACCCCAACCTGGGTATGTTGAAATTGTGCATGATAGATGATTTATTGAATCAGTTAGCCATAATCTTTGATCATTTTTGCACCAAATATTTATTTCATACAGGTGGGGATAAAACCAAGTTCGACCTATGAACCTGACACAGATCTACGAATTTATATTTTTTATTCTCTTTTTTCAGTTTTACTGGTCACAAGTTTATGGGATAGTCTGTTGTCCTGTCATCCATCCTCCATCCATCTATTAGCACAAAGTTCTTTATTACTGCTGTTTCTAGACTACTTGGAGGATTGCCAAGAATCATTATACACACTTATATACCATGGTCTGGTTGGTCCTAAATGAAAATGGCTGCTCAGACATCCTGTATCTTGAAAATCACATTATTGCTACTCCTGAATGGATGATCATATCAGCATAAGGTTTTAATTAAAAGACTTCTTATGATCTCTAGTTGGTCCTGAATAAAATGGATCTGAATGGAGATCCAATATGAAAACTACAGCAGCCATATTGAAACTTTTATCACTATTTCACCAGACTGGAAAGTCAAACTGACATGGAGTTTTCACCAGAAGATGTCTTATGATGTCTAGCTGTTCCTAAATGAAAATGGTGCTGATTTGACATCCAGTATGACCAACACATTGGCCACCTTTAAAATATTATCACAACTGCTCCTAAATAGATTGATATACCAGCATTAGGTTTTCACTAAACAACTAGAATGAGAAAGGTGTCTATCTGGTGTCCAGTATGGCCACCACAGCAGCATCTTGAAAATCTTGTTATTGCTCTTCCTCCAGAATGAAATATTGTCATGTGATTTCACCAGAAGACATTTTATGATGCCTAGTTGGCCCTAAATAGTGCCCATTGTACATGAAGTGGCCATCTTGAAAGTCTTGTTATGTATAGTTAATCCTAAATGAAAATGGTGCTACTTAAACATCCATTGTGGCCACTACAGAGGCCATCTTGAAGGTTCTTGTTATCACTACACCTCAGCGGATGGTTGTGTCAGCATTTGGTTTTAATTGAAAGACTTCTAATGATGTATAGTTAATCCTAAATGAAAATGGTTCTACTTAGACAACCATTGTGGCCACTACAGAGGCCATCTTGCAGGTCTTGTTACAACTACTTTTCCCCGATGGCTGGTCATATCATCATCACACTTGCACCAAAAGACTTTCTTTAGTTGGTCCCAAATGGAAACAGTGCCATCTATGTCATGTTGGACCAAAATTCAAATGGCCGGTTGGGCCCCGAGTGGCCGAGTGGTATAAAGCGCTCTCAGTTACGGATCACTGCCATCTCACCTCTGTCTGCATGGGTTCAAGCCTATGATTCGGCCAATGTGGGTATGTGAGAGAGCTTGCTAGTAGCTTCTCGTGGGTCGGTAGTTCTTCCCAGAGTTTTCCTGGGTTATTCCTCCACCATTAATACTGGCCGCCATGCATAGCCTATCATGTGCTGAGAAATGGCATTAAACCCCACAACAACAACAGTAACAACAATGGCCAGTTAGATTTCTAAATATGAAAATATTGTTAACACTACTCGTCTTAAATGGAGTCAGTTTGAGATGAAGTTTTCATCAGAAGAGTTTTTATCATGTCTGGTTGGTCCTAAATGAAAATGATGAAACCTGAATTTTAGTATGGCCACTGTGTTAGTTATCTTAAAAATATTATCTCTACTTCTCCCAAATGGATGACCACATAATCTTGGGGTTTTCATCAGTAGACTTGTTATGATTGGTCCTAAAGGAAAATGGTGCCTGTCATACATCCAGTATGACTGCCATGATGGCTGTCTTGAAAATCTTTTAACTTCTCCCCCAGAATGGATGGTCATATTGATATGGGTTTTTCAGATTTGAAAACCTTATTATCGCTAAAAATATATCAGAGATACTTCCAGCACTCAACATTTAAAAGGAAGAAATGGTCTTATCTTGAATTCCTGGAAATTCTTTGGTTCGGCATTCAGATGTCCAGCAGAAGCTCACAGGCAAGACAATTGTTTTGAAAGAGTTTTCTCTGATGTGTAATCATGATATTTTTTATTTTACTGCTTATTTCATTAAGTTTTCTTTCATTTACCATTAAGGGATGGGTTACAGGTTGTGTACATACAAACAGATTTTGTAGAAAATGCATAACTAGAAATCTAGCTGGTCTGAAATTTACTTATTGATAGAATTCAAACTAGATATTGTCGTCTTAATATTTAGAAAAACAGCCAGAGTTTCCTTAATTTTGTATTGCTTTATTGTCTCAGCTACTTTGTTTAGTCTAACAGCTGCCTCGCTAGGCACTCAGTGCTAAGAGGTTAGTGTTTGGACTGGTTGGCTTGGTGTCAGGATAATGTGACTGGGTGGGACATCGTGCTACATGTCTGTGGCATGATGCCCCAGTGTTGGACATCACTATAAACTGCCACACTGCAGACATCGTAGTTATATGACTGAAAAATTGTCAAAGCTACATTAAAAATCCAAATCACACACACACACACACACTATGTTTACTATATAGAATGTAACCCTGATATATTGCACTGATGACTGGAATGATTTTCAGGACTACAGTTGAATTGGTAGGGCAGGATGAATCTTCTGGTGTGAAGGGATCAGGATCATGTACTAGCTGTGATAATCCAATGGCTGAACTCTTCTATGGACAGTACAGAGCTGAAGGATTCATTGAAGGTATATATTTTTATCAATGCAATAATTTCCTTCTTAACAATTATTACATTAAAACCCATAAGTGTCGTCCTTATATGGAACAAATCGCCGAGATGAGGTGATATGTGGTCTGTATAAAAAATTTGATCCAATATTTTCAAGATTTTATGTTCTTTACCTTTATCTTTTTCATTAGATACATTTTACAGAATTGTAACATCTTTACCATTTAATTTTTATCTTGTAGCAATTCATTTTTACATTTATTTGAAAGATTTAAATTTTATAAGCTATTTGTTATATTTACATGTTTAGAACTTTGCTTTTAATTAAACCATATAGCCATTATTATTCTGACTTGCCATTAGATGTACATACATATGTATGTACATACATACATACATACATGCATGCATGCATGCATCCATCCATCCATACATACAAAGATACATACATACATACTTAGAGTTGTTTCTCACTGTCACAAATTTAAGAATAATTACAGCATATCTCCATTTGAATTGGAACTACAAAATACCTGCACATACTTAGCTTTTACTTTTTTTGGGGGGGGGGGCACTTTAACATGGTTATAATATCAATTAAAGTTAGTGTTACTTTGACTTAAAATTTAGCAAACATTATGTAAAATATTGATGTTGATATGCTTTATTCAGTGTTCAGAAATATAGTGATGTGAGTATATCCTGCTGGTTTAGCTTAAATTATCCCACACCACAGGCACTGTAGATAACTTTTAAGAAACAGTACAGTGTAGCAAATAATACACCTGAGTCTAAAATGTTTTGTTTTAGCAACAAAATAATGAATTTACCATTTAGACTATTTTTGGCATATGATGCACATTAAAATGTTAATTATTCAGTTCGGAAACATGAGGATTGATTTTCTGGACCATTGATAAATATATAGATGGAATAATCCAAGGTTGATTCTAGGACTGATTGCAGGATTCACGCTAATTTTCTTAAACTTGCCTGAAATTCATTTTAATGCACAAAATTTGCAATGTCTGCCTCAGATGCAGGAGGTTGCTGGTTCAAACCCCGGCCAAGTCATACCAAAGACTTATAAAAATGGTACTAACAGCTGCCTCGCAAGGTGGTCAGCATTAAGAGGTTAGTGTTAGGACTGGTTGGCCTGGTGTCAGGATAATGTGACTGGGTGGGACATCATGCTACATGTCTGCGGCACAATGCCCCAATGCTAGACATCACTATAAACTGCCACACTGCAGACATTGTAGCAATATGACTGAAAAATTATCAAAGCTACATTAAAAATCCAAATCACACACACATACACCTAGTTAGTAACTGGCTAACAATGTTTTGATAGCATTTCAAGTGCAGAGCATTCATCGATAAGGATTGAATTGACTTTGGTTAAATTAGATAAGAATTAGATTTTAGAGCTACAATTAATATTCATTTTAAGATGAGTAAATTTGCCTACCTGACCACATTGACAGACATGTTACATTTAGATATATCCAATTAAGGTTTGAATGTTTGTACATGTGAATGGCTTTATTTATTTTATTGCCTGTGAATGTTTACAAAATCTGTAAACATGTAAGCAAACATGCATGTGGTTGTCATTGATAAATTAGATATTCAGATAAATTATATATTTGCACATCTCTGCTTAAGAATATATTTTTGCCAGTTCTATTCTAAAAGTATTTATCCATGATTTTCACATGAATATTGCATAATTTGGAGAAAAGCACAAGTAACATGAATAGTACACATTGCACAAGTTGATTTAATAATAATGTTGATAAGAATTTCTTTTAGCTACAGTATTTACCATGAAGCTTGATTATAAGGTTTTATTTTAAAGAAATGCCATTTTAAGTTTGTATAGTTTCTCAGTCAGTGCGGATTCCACAAAAGCATCAAATGCAGATGTCCAGGCAGTACATCTAGTCCCATTATAAATTTTATCATGTCCATACAGTAGAACCTGTCTTGAAAGACAACTCCTTTTATCAGAAAAATGATGGTGTCTTAGCACAAGTGATCTCAGGACAGGTCATACCACTATATAATCAATAGTTCCATTCATTGAGAATCTGGTCTCTTTAGACAGGTGGTCTCATAGCAGTGGTTTTTCAAGTTGGGATTTACTGACCATGTAAAAGTAGGAAACAATAATGTGACAGTGGGATATATGGCTAGAACTGTCTGTTATTTCAACTAAAACATGCCATTCAAATGGAATCCTGTCATAATAAAAGGTAAAGCGTGTAAAAAAAATAAAATAGTCACAAGTTGAGGAAGGTACAGCATTCACATTTTAATAGATGTCAGCTGTTAGTAAAACTCATGGATAGAGGGTGGAAATGGTTGAGTTACTAGTGTTTTGTATTAAACCATTTTTTCAGTCATTGTAAATTGTACAGAATTTGAAATTTTGTAACCATAGTACCTACTGATTTCCTAAATGCCATGATGTTTATTTTGTGTTTAAAAGTAAGAAAAGTTATATCAAGTCTGAAAATGAAGTGAAAAAACATGTACAAGGAGGGGTGCTAATATTAAAGTAGACCAGCTTTATTTTAAAGGAAAACTTTAAGTTGTGGAAGATAGTAAGTTTATTTGAACATTGAAGAAGAATTCATTATTTGGTCACAGGGAAAGGTTTTACAAATGAAGAAAATTTTGGTCAGTTTCCTCTGCAAGTGTATGGCTTCAGGGATATCCATGAAAGCTTGGAGGCAACCACTGCACCAGGGGAAATTGAGACAGCAAGCTGTGATTCAACACAGAAGTCTGGTCAAGAGGTAAAATTAAACTTTTATTATGAAGTCACATAGATTTTGCTGGACTATCTCCATCATATCTACGCATGTATAACAAACTACAAACAGTACCAACCCAGATCTGACAGACCGTAGTTTGAGCTTTCCATTTTTATAATGATTTAAAGTGAACAGCAGAAACACTGATTTGTCTGCAAATTGTATAACAGCAGTGTGGGATCATGTTGTTTGTTATTTAGTGCAGTTTATACACAATAGTTCTGGGGGTTCTGAATATTCATTTGATGAAAATTACAAATTTAGACATAGTAGAACTTATAAGAAGCATGTGTTCACACATTTATTGCAAGATTTGTTGAACTTATGAGAGTAAACTCAATTTTTAGTAAACTTGGCCTTATGACGAGGTGAGATTATTTTATGGTGCTGAGCACAATGCTCAAAATATATTGCTTGTTGTCCATCCATCTGCTATTGTTTTCTTTTACCAGTCTGGAAGGCATGTTTTGGATTATGATCAAACATTTAATGTACGTTTATATTATCAGAGATATTTGATGAATTCAGTAATGAGTGACATTCATGAATATTCATGAAGTGATCCTGCATCTCATTGGCTGAATTTGTTACCATTTTAGATGTCATATTTCTGATTTGATTTTAGTTAAGCTTGGAATATATACTTGTCAAGAAAATTTGGAACAAGTTTGATAATGAACAAGATCCATGCATTTTAATGAGGTGGTTTTGCCTCTGATCTGCTGATCTTGTTACAATGCTGACAGCAATATTTTTTATCTCAGTTTGATGCAATTTGGAATGTATGCTTGTATCATCAAGATCTTGGACAAGTTCATTAATGAGTGAGATCTACACATCAGTGAATCGATCAAGCTATTAATTTGTGAAATATTTCCTGCTCTGGAGTCCATATTTCTCATCCAGTTTTGATCAGACTTGAACTATCATCAAGATCTCAGAAAAGTTTGATAAGTGAGCAAGATACACATTTATTAGAAATGTGATATTGCATTTGCTGATTGAATCAAACTTGAAATATGGACTTCTATCATCAAACTCTTCGATGAGTTTGTTAATGAGCAATAGCTATGCATATTAATGAGGTGAACTTGCATATGATTGGCTGGGCATGTTACCACCTTTTAGATCCTATTTCTAATCAGTTTTTAATCAAACTTTTAATATAGGCTTATGCATACATGCCAACTGTTGCGCTTTTGGTATAATCATTATGCTTTTCTTCACTAAATTACGTCTTATGCGTAACTGAATTCAGGTTACGCATTTTCGATATATCCCCATCCCCAAAAAATTAATAATTTGTTTTCTCATTTTTATTAATAATCCATTAATCCCACAGACCATATTTCTAGAAAAGACAGCTTCTATGCAACTACAACATAAGAGTAGACTTGTCCGAAAACTTGCATGCACTTTCCTAAAAGTATTATGTTCTATTTATAGCAGTTGCCCTATTTCCAAGAAACATGCTGGTTTCTACTTTTGACCTCAATTTCTGTTTATAGCAGCTGTATGGCTTAGTTAGAAGGACTGGTTTTCTAACCTTTATTCTTTACTCGCAGATTCTTTATTCTAATTCTTATCTGGTACAGAACCAGTCTAGGTATTTGGCACTAAAAGTCAAGTCAGATTTATTCTAGTCAATGCGAGTGTTTGAGCAAATATATTTTTCAAATAATTTCACAAATGAATTAGAAAAAGATGAAAAACCAATTCATAAATGAATACATGAATTACACAATACAGCATTCCATTTCTAGGGCAGCTTCATGCCCCTTGCAGGCTGTGTGGAAAGGATTTTAATATTGGTCATGGTGGTGAAACAAAGAAACCTTGAATTAACACGTTTCACTAACTCCAATACTAAGGTAACTTATTTTTTTACAGCAGAACTTAATTGTGGACATGAATTTTATAAATGCAGAGGTATTATCTACTGAGTTCTTAATAGAACATGGACTACCCCTAGCGGTAGAAGACTACATTGGTCCTTTGTTCAAGCGGATGTTTCCCAAATCCAAAATATCAGAAAATATGCATGTGCAAGAACAAAATCATCTAATATTGTTAGGTGTTTAGCAGAAAATACTTCACTTAAAATTGCAGAAGCCATGAAAATTGGGCCATTTAGGATTGCAACAGACAGGAGTAATGATTATGACAAAAAGTTGTACCCAGTCTGTGTAAGAGACTTTGACAACAAAAAGGGCAGAACCAGAATTAACAGTAGATTCCACTGGAGAAAACATTCTTTTTATTTGCTTGATAATGCTTTGAATAAACATATGTTGGCAGAACTGTATGTTGTTTTCAGCTGATACTGCATCAGTGATGACTGGAATTCATAAAGGAGTTACATTCTATTGTTTGAAAAATGTCTCCAGTATTGTACATTTCAGATTGTCTCTGTTATATGATGCACCATGCTGCAGGAAAGGCTGCTGATAAATTATAAGGAGAACTCTTGAAGTATCAAGTTGGCACTCTACCTGACAATGTACTTTATGCAGACAGAGTTGACTTTTTAATCTTATTTCTCAGCTAAAAGACCCAATAACTGTAAGATATAAATGTCCTCTTCTTTGTCAGGTTATGAATTGAATATTGGTTCTTTACCATTCTAATGCTGACTGAAAGATTGTTCAATATTGTTAACAAAAATAAAACTGAATTTAGATCCAGGCTCTGTAACCCATCACTTAGTGCTCTACTGGTGTGCAAAACATTCAGTCTCAACTGGTACAAAGTGTTTTGAAATGCAGTATGAGAGTCTGTTGCATTTTAAAGCTCAAAGCATAATATATGAAAACTTGAAGCAGTAAGTGATGTTAAAAGTCCAGCTGGATAAATAAATCATTTTGTACATTTGCTCATTGAATTTTTATTATGTTATATGTGGATTACTCTTTTTCTGCTTGGATTACTCTTTTTGTCCACTTGGATTATGCTTTTTCCTTGCCAGGGGTTGGCATGTATGCTTATATGAGCATGCATTCATTCTGCACAATAACTCAAGTTGTACACTATCAACAGTTACCAAAATGGGTGGATGGCTTTCACATGCTGTAAGAGAAAACCTTATCCATCAATAGCTCATATCTTAAGGTCAGTATTAATATACATTGTTCACAATACGTTGAGGTCTCCACCATCTACAGACAACTGCCAAAGAGTCATGGTCACTGAAAGAAGAAAATTGGTTTCTGCATAATAGCTTAAGCTCTCCATCATCAACGGTTACCATAACTTAAGCTCTCCATCATCAACGGTTACCAGACTTTATCGATTACTTAAGCTTTAGTAAGAAGTCTGTCAAAGTTTGGGTGAAAAGGACAATGAAGAAAAATGTTTCTGCACAGAAATTTAACTTGTCTAAGGATAATGGCTATTAAACACCATCCAGACATGTGATGTGTCATTCACCATACTCTTGTTTGTCATTACACTATGTATTTTGTTTCTGTTTATCAAACTTTATGAGCATCTTGCATTTAGGGTAAGGAAGAAGCATATTGATTTTGGGTCAGAAAGGTCAGAGGCTAAGACCACTTGTGACTAAAATAAAAATATGGCTTTTGTACATGAACATTGATTCAGCATCACAGATCTGGACCAAACATTGTGGATGGCTTACATTGTGGATAAGGAAGAAGCCTATAATTTTGGGCTTGAAAGGTCAACACAATCTTACAGACAGAAGAAAACTGGTTCTTTTATAAAAATTTCAGTTATTTACATACAGGACCTATAAACATGAGGTAGGCATATAATGTGCCATTCACAGTACTCATTTTGGTGATTACACTAAATATTTTTATGATATGACTTACGATTAACAAAGCAGAAACTATATTGTGTAATTAGGAGTTCCTATATTGCACAGAATTTTTTTTTTAGTTTCCAAAACTTCACCCAAAATGCCAGATATCACTTGTACTTCATCAAGGTATGGGGCAGCTTGAATCTGGAAGAAAAAGAGCTTCACGTCAATTTTATTTTATTTTACCACTTTCCCTTCAACTGTTCTGATCTAAAGAGTGAATAAAAAATGAAGGTCCAGACTTGCAAAGTGGTTCTGATAGTTCCCTTCAGATGGGATAAGTCCTGGATCTGTGATCCTACTTGCTTATGAGCCAGTCTTTCTTGTTTACTGAAAATTTTGATTCATGTGTGATAGGAAATTTTAGATGTTCGCAGTACATTAAAATACTGTCAATACACTATTTTTACCTATTCATGTTTTCCTATCCAGAAATGCATATATGATATACACTGTACTTATCTGTTTCATTGCGGTATTTATTACACAATACTTTTATCTAGATTCATTTGGATTTTAGTCATTCAAAAATATTACCAACTGCAACAAGTCACCCCTTTGGATGGATCTTACTTGCAAAATACACCCCAGCTTTTATAGGATGACAAAAGAGAAATTACTTTTTGCAGCCCAAGTTATAGATATCCCTGGGAAAATCTTAGCTTTGCTGAGCCTGTTCAAAGAACCCCAGGCACAGTTGTTTCATGCAGACAGGTTCTCCTCCATGCCTGGCTGTTGTCATGAATCCAGTATGTTGAAAAACATCTTGATCTTTATTTGTTGAAGAAGATTTTGTTAGCTAAAACTCCACTGCTTAAAAGTCTTACAAGGGAAACAACAGTATCATCCTTTTGAATGCCTCAATTTTTCAGTTGTTTAACTTTCTGACTTTTGGAGAAGAAAGAGTTAGCTTCAGTTACTATCAAGGGCTACTATTTCATGATTTCAAACATTCAGGCATCGTGGTAGATGGGGTATAGGCCATGACAACAAGCTATTAGACTTTCAAGTCAAATTTTTACCTGCGTAGGCCCAGATCACTGACTCTGTGCCCTATGTAGACATTTTCAGGGGTTTTGACATGGTTCAACTCTCATAATCATGATCCTTTTGCCGGAACTTTGCTGAAGTTACTATCAGATAAAACCTCATTTTTGATAGCCTTTGTTTTTGGCATGCTGGATGAGCAAGTTGCATGCCCTGTTAGATGGACTTCAGTTATCTCCATTGGAGATCAGATTGTTCCATGGTCCTCATGACAAAACCAAGATTCATAACTAAGAATGGATTACTATCTGTGGGAAATCTGAACATGATGATCTGAAGGCCAGAAAGTGGATATAACCCTTAAGCTTTGTGTCATGGCTGAAGTGGGGGATTCACTAGATGTTTTCTTTTTGTTATATTTCAACTAGATATGCCTCATGAAAATTTCAATTCATGTGATTAGAGTAGTCTCTAAAAACCACACATTCAGATCAGAGACATTCTGGAAGACATTGACTGGCATGTACTGTCACCTATCTTGAGTTTCTATCTTCAAGACCTAGCATCACAGACAAGAGAACTGAATTTGGTGGGTCCAGCATCTGTGCCCCAGATGACCACCAGATCCAGTTAATGCCTCGTCATGGATATGGTTTTTGAACATTTTCTGGAATTCACCATTCATTTTTCAATACCAGCATATTTGCCGCCTTCATGTTAGAATGCTGTTTATCTTTCATATCAGGACTTCAGCTATATGTTTCTCAAAGGATACCTGTGTTGGAAGTTGAATAATCATGCATTTCCTCCAGTTAACTATTCTTTTCTTGTTAATGTGATTAGGGAACATATTCAACTAAGAAAGTAAATTTTGCAGTAAATTATCTTTCTCCAAGAATACTTACCCTATCACATTACCCTCAAGCTCAACCATACCTTACCACAATGTGAGCATACCTTTTTATGGTTCACTTAAGGTAAACTAGTTATGTTAAACATACCATAGATGGTGGTCAGAAGGGGAGGTAATTTGTCAGAGTTTCTTGCCTTTGGTTACAGGAACGAAGATAATTTTCTTTTTTCTATGAGCACTGGATTTAAGAGGTAGCCCAGTCTGATTCCTAATACTAATGTGTTCAGTAAAATATTTTCAGATGAATATAATTTACTAAAAATGTTACTTACTACTTTGTTAAAGTTTTAGGAATTTCTTGCATACAGATAAAGTTGTATTCTGCGAGTTGCATTTCTTTTGTAACGTACGTAGCAGCTTAAAAAATGCTTATATGTAACTTTTATGATTGTCAAATTGTTTCACTGTCATGAATGTTCTCAAATTTTTTTGAATACAAGTGTCCAGTGTTACCTGACCTCATGTCCAGTTTGATCTGAAACTGTCTGATCTAAAACACCCACAGTATAAATCTGATGGGTGAAAAATGACATGATCAGTGTTGGTAAATGTTATAGACACTTCTGATTATAGCTGAAACCTCTGACAGCTGCTACAAATATTGTAACTACTCGTGTATCACAAATATATTTAGATAAAATGTATAAATGACTTTGATGTCCAAATACCCCCAAGTAGCCTTGAAATTTTGAAGAGCATGAGATTTATGTATGCAGAATTTAAAACGAAAAGATGTTTTATTGTACTGATTAGAGTAAATTTTGGTTTAAAAAAATTGTTATATGATTTGTTATTTATGCTATATTTCTACATTTCAGTTATGGTTTACACGACTTCCACCTGTATTGACCTTTGAGCTTTCAAGGTTCCAGTTTAACCAACAATTTGGAAGACCTGAAAAAATCCATAACAAAATAGAATTTCCTAAAGTTATATACATGGATAGGTAACTAGTACAACTAAAGGTTTTTAAATTTACATGTTTTACTTTGAATACCATGTTGTTATGTTTTCTTTTGGAGCCAATAAACCAGTGTCATCTGATTGATGAGCATGTGCATTTGGTCCTTTTAGTCATCCATGTGAGATAGAAGCTTATTTTATATTATGTGAACTCATTTAAGGATCTTTATGATGATATACCATGAGAGAAAATGTTTTTGAGGGAATGCAGTTTATAAAACTTTTTTTGACCCATATATTAAGGATTTTATTTCTTTTACTTTATCTTATAATGTATATTCATTTTATGGAACTTTAATATCTTTGATTTTAATTTTTATCTTGTATCCATGTTTAATTTTATTTACAAGGGTTTATCTTCCTAAAGTGATTAATGTATTTCTTTTGTTTATCTTTTTAGATCTTTTAATTGTCACCAGTTAGCGATTATTGTGCTAATGTGCCTTTGAATGCTAATATACACATATATATTTCTCATTTTTATGGTTAGTGGATATTATGCCAAAGGGTGCAAAAACAATAAAATTAAAACTTCAGAATAATACTTTTGTTTATATATCTGCATTTAACCAGAATAATCAATATTCTGGACAGTAGAATTGAGAATGTTATATATTATTTGAATCATATTGACAATATTATAAGTTTGTAAATAGTAGATGAATGAATAATAAAATAATATGTATGCATAACATCGTGTACTGTGTATCTTACATAGTGTAAGATAGCACTAATAAACATAAGCAAAACAATCAGTGTATATTTCCTGCATATTTATGTGATTTTCACTCATTCCTTAAACGTGATTTTCACTGATTGCTTAAACATATGGTGATTTTTCACTTGTTGTTAAACATGGTGATTTTCACACATTGCTTAAACATGTGATTTTCACTCATTTATTAAACATATGAATTTCACTCATTAAACATATGGTTATTTTCACTTATTGCTTAAACATATGGTGATTTTCACTTGTTACTTGAACATGGTGATTTTAACATATGATTCTCACTCATTGCTTAATCGTAATTTTCACTCGTTGATTTAACATATGATTTTCACTCATTGCTTAAATATATGATTTTCACTCATTGATTTAACATTTGGTGATTTTCACTCGCTTAAACATAAGGTGATTTTCATTCTTTCCTTAAACATATGATTGTCAGTTTGCTGCCTTTGTTTCAGGTATATGGAAATGAACAAAATGGAAACTAAACAAAGAAGAGAGGAAGCAAAGAAATTAAAAGAAGACTTATTAGTTTTGCAAGCAAGACTTGATAAGTAAGTATTTTATATTTGTTCTCTTTCCAAGTTTATTAATTTTGCAGACATCATGTTGGTAAATGAATTATGAGTGCTCAGATTTTTAGCTCAACTGGTGAGGAACCAGAAGAACTTATGGGATGGTTTGTTGTCAGTTGATCAATACTGTACTAAAAGTACTGTTAAAACCAATTAAAATCTCCATGAGCACGTGTTTGCTATCACTACTTAAATTACTGTGAGGCTTACCATGAAACTTTTCACACAAATTCATCCCGAAGTCTAGTTGGTCCTAAATGAAAATGGTGCTATTGGTTTCATTTATTTTAAAGTCACACATATAAAAATATGCTCTGCACAGTATACAGTTTTTATTTAACTGTTACCCTTTGCACTTGTTGCAACATTAGTCACACTGCCAATTGAGGTCTTATAGCTCATGTCACAACATGTCTTTTATTATGTGAGCAGCAGTTTATGCCATGTCACAACATGTCTTTTATCATGTGGGTAACAGTTTATACCATGTCACAACATGTCTTTTATAAGCAGTTTATGCATCTTGATACTTCAGCTTATTGGTCCTAAATGAAAACGGTTTTGATCTTACATCCAGTATGGCTTCAATGCATCCAGTTTGAAAATCTTGTTATCACCCAGAATTAATGGAGATGGTTATCACCCAGAATGAATTGGAGATGGTTTCAACACGTCACAGTTAAAAAGAAGAAACTGCCTTATTTTGGGATTCCTGGAAATTCTTTTCCAGTAGAGTCAGTCCCATTGAGGGACCGTTCTTTCAATTCTCTCAGTTTGGCTTGAGACATTGTATCTATACTTTTATAATATCAGAACTGAATAGGACCTAACTTGTGTTTACATTGTAAGAGTAAATGTATTTTTACATGCTTTTCATTTTAAACCATCAATATTTGATCCAATGTTTTTAACACAGCTACATTGCTTATTAATTTAACTTTTCTCACAGAGAATCTGAGCTTACAAGGGGATGAATGATTACTCCTAAAACATTATTACTTTCATATATTCTCTAGGATATGTATTTTTTAGTCCAGGTTAGTGGAAAAGCAAGACATAGTGGTCACTTTTCAAGCAGCTGCAGTAGTGGCATCAACATTAAGATTTATATTGGACTCAACATGCAGATGATAGCTTTCTTGTTTCATTTGGAGTGAACATTGTTGACAGTTTCATTAATGAAAAATGTTCACACTTGTCAAAATTTGGTATTTTCAGATTTATAAACTATGGGTCAGGCAGAAAGAGGTTCCCCTTGCAAGATGTTCTACTGTATGCTCTTGAATTTGCTAAGAGTAAACCTGAAACAGTGACATCTGCTCCCCAGCTGACCTTGTCCCAAGATGTAGAGATGGAATCTCCCAGACCCCACTCAAGGTAAAAAAAATTGGGAAATTTACAAGTTGAAAATCTACAGATTTATTTAAGATAGTTAGTCATATAAAATAATGAAGCTGTCATGCATATTTGTTATTCCTGCACCCAGGAACATTGTTATGTAGTCCATTGGTTTGTATAAGCATATGTACATACATATTGAATATCTTTGAACTACTCCTATGCCATTAAAGCTGGACACCTGAAACTTGGATCAATGATGGTCATGTACTCAGTAGTTGTAGATTGTACTTACACTTCTGAAATTCTGATGGTAGGGGTGACTTTACAAAGCGTTTCAGATAAGTTGCAAGCTGCATGTCTGACATGTCTGATAATTGGCATGTACAGTAAGTGACCAAAGTGGACCCCTGGTTATACCCATGGCCCTTCCCTACCTCATGAGCAACTTTGGTCACACCATATAAACTGATAGGATCCCAATTCTTTAACCATATATACACTTACTGAGCATGAAAAGACAAATGTAAACATGCAACTGACATTGAACCCTTGGTCCATCCTTACCCAAAAGGACTTGTCCCCTCAGTTATAACCTCACAACAATGAAGAACCTCAGTTTATAACCTTATACACACATGCTGTGCATGAACAGGTAAACGTATGCATGCATATGATATTGACCCCCCCACCCCACTGAAACTCATCTGGACCATAACATGGAAACTGTTGAGGTCCCCATCCTGTAACAATATATACGTTTACTAGGCGTGAACAAAATTCATACCTGCAACTGATATTTTTAAAAAATTGGAAACTCAGGATAGTCACCCAATGACAATTTACATACGTACGTGGGAAAGCCTGCCAGTAGCTTCTCATGGGTCAGTGGTTCTTCCCTGTGTTTTCCAGGGTTCTTCCTCCACCAGTTATACTGGCCGCCATGTATAACCTGTCTTGTGCTGAAAAATGGCATCAAACCCTAGAACAACAACAACAACAACAATTTACATACAGATCCTGAGACAGTAATTTTATCAGAGAAATGAAAAATGCAGTATGTTGAAGATGAAATGGAAATTAAGCCTCTTAAACAGAGTTAAGAATAAGCATAGAAAAATAAAAAGGAATATTCAAATTCTTGTGAGCAAAAGTTGGAAGGGACACAGTTACGTTTATTGGAAATCACGTGTCAGTTTGAGTATGTCTTGTGGTGGGAGATATGATTGTCATCATGTGAAATGGAAAGAAATCCAAGAATTACATAAAGTTGAGAAATAGCAACAAGCCATTGAGCTGCATAGGGTTTGGAACTGAAGTTTGTGCAACTGTACTAGCGATGAATATAGTCTACATGTACTTTACAAATTTTTCAGTTGAACATAATGTTTACTGTTGCTGCATGTTTCAAATACCAAACTTTTAAGGATGTTTTCCAGTTTTACAATTAAGGATGTTTTCCAGTTTTACAATAGCAGTTTATAATATTTTGTTACACCTTACTGAAAACTGGTAAAACTTATGGAAAAAAATTAACTGCCTTACTGAAACAGTCACATCAGGGTTGGCAGGTCTGTGTTTGGAGAGCACTGATAAGCAAAAACTCCCATAAATTAGTAGAAAAGTCGAGCATATAAAAAATATCTGCACAGTAAAAACAATTTTGTTTGACTGTTAAAGTACTTGTTGCAACTTATGTCATGCTGCTGGTAGAGGTTTTCTAGCTCTGTTATTGTGTAGGCATCTGTTTACATTTCTGGATACTTCAGCTCGACATGTTAAACAAAATTTGATTTTCACATTGAGCCCTGAAACAAGCATTCTGGTCTAGTTTGACCCCTACATTCATCAAGGACATTTTACAAATGCATATTTAAAATATGGGCTACCTAATATTACTGGAAATGCGAGTGAATGATTTTAAAATTGAAAATGATATTTAATAGGAGTCTGATGTGCATGCTAAATGGATAAAAACAGACAGCATGCTGGTAATTCAGTGTTATTTTGGAATTGAATGTAGAAAGGCAGAATATCAAAACAAATCAGACTATAAGCAGTTTTAAAGTAGAGTGCAATTTTCATTTCTTTTCTCAAACAATTTAGCCCTGAGGATTCATGGGTTCAGAAATGTATAGCTCTCAAAGGGCCACAATAGATTGAATAAATTAGTATTGAAAAAGACTCAGTTGGGACAAGCAGATTACTACATTGTAAAACTTTGGCAGAGCTCATGTTTGTGAAAAATCTATATTTGGAGTAAATTTTTCCAAGTGACAATATCTATGAGCTGTAGAAAATTGTACATAACAGCCATAAAGAACAGTTTCCCAACTCTGTCAGAGTGGAACAGGAAGAAAGAGAGATTGATATTTAAGTGTTAAATAAATAATGAACTAATGCTGTCACTTCACCCTCCCCACCTGTTTCTGCTTTTCATTTATTTTGATGACAAGGTGTTGGTTCCCCTCTTTTGGTACAAATTCCAGACAGCATCTGTTATTTCAGGAATGGGTTTGAAATTCAGTTATTTTAAAGCTTCCATTAAATTTCCAATTATCAGAAACCCTTTTGAATCATCAAGGAGCAGATACTTTACATGGAGTTTTCACCCTTACAGTTTGTAACATTGTTCTTGTTGAGCAGACGTAACACAGTAACTGCCATTTATATAATGACATCTTCACTTGTGGTTGTACCTGTACGATCTTGATTTGAGTGAAATGGAAAAGGAAATACAGTTGGCTGATATATGCTGTATATTTTTATATGCCCAAGATAAGGTAGAGCATGTTACGTTATGATGTCCATCAAACCATCTGCCAATCCATATGTTACCAACTTTTTTCTACCAATCTTTGTGGATAGTTTACACTCAGAGTAAGAAAAAAAACGATTGATTTTGCGGTCAAAAGGCCAAAGATTATGGTCAGTGTGACTATGGCAAGAAAAATGGTTTAAGACAATTGATTTGGAGTAAAATGGTTATTGATCAAGGTCACTTTGACTGGAAAAAGAAAACTGGTTTCCACACAGTAATGTTAATTCTACATCTCAGACCTGAACCAAACTTTGTGGTCAGCATGCACTTGGAATAAGTAATAAGCCTGATTTGGGAGTCTTACGGTCAAAGGTCAAGGTCGATGTAACTGAAACACCAAAAGAAGAAATGTTTTTCATAAAAACTTTAGTTAAATATCATGTACCTTGACAAAAGATTGTTTAGGAAATGCACTTGGGATATGATATGGGGTTTTCGATTCTGGAGGTAAAACATCAAAGATCTAGGTCATTGTGTCTGCAAGAAAAATTAGTTTGCATAATAACTTATGTTCCAGATTAAGTCCCTTTTGTAAATGGATTCAGAGCTGGGTGTGTGTGGATTTTATGCATTTGCTATTTCATTCAGGCATTCTTTGAAAAGGGCAATATTTTAAAGCTATTGTTCTTTCTGAATTCAGTACTCATTAATGGAAACCCAACTTAAGTAAATGTATTTCATTTCATTCCAAAAGAGTTTATATGAAAGCCAAATGAGCAAAAATGAAAGGGAATGTTGGATAAAAGTTACAAATGAATTCACTTTTAAGGCCATAAATGAAAAATGTTCAGACGTTACATAAAATGCAAGCATGAACAGAAAGCAATCAGAATGGAAATGGAATGAAAATGAAATGCAGATTTGGTAAAATTATCCATTTCATGGTCTGGGCTTAAAAAGACAAAAGCACATACTGAAATCATATTTGCATCTGGGCAATCTTGACCCTAATGTTCCTAACCAAGAGGCTCAAACTTCCAGGTGCTAGTCAAAATGGAAGCATGGGGTATGCCTTTTATACCAAAAACAGAATTCTAGTTCAAATATATTCATCTTTTTGGTTCAGTTTGAGGTTATTAATCTTACAAATTTAAGATTGCTTCTTGTAGAATGACTTCTTTAGTTCTTAGCGTTCAGCAATTAGATAATGTGCACAAAATACTTAGAGAATTCATTACAAATGATTCTTATTACTCACAGAATTCATTAACTGAAACAGAATTCATTAACTGTAGTTCAGACAAAATGTTTTAACTAGCCTTTACACTCTTGTATCACAGTCAGAAATATTCTTTCCTTAGTATTAAAAGAATATCTGACATTTTATATGCAATACCATTGTTTGCCAAAATGATAGGGCGATCACTTCATAGTATGGACCAAATCAAAGAATTCAGGGGAGACCACTGATCTGAGCACATGCTGCATAAAAGATTAAACTGAGGATCACAGTTGTGCGAATTGAATGAATTTTAGAGAAAGAATTAAATTTTGTGTATCACTGGCCATGAACAGAATCGGAGATATAAGGTGGGTAATGGCATATAAGGATAAGAATAAACATTAACATAAAATACCAAAGGTCATTATCTTTTTTTCCCAAACTTAAATGCAAAGTACAGTAATGCATTGTTACTATGCTTGTCAGGCCCCAGCCTGCAAGAAATACTTAGTCAATACAGCCAGTGTCAAATTCAGTTAAAATGTACAAGCATACAGAGATAATTAAAATCCAGTTACTAGATGTTCACACAGTTCTGGGCTGATATCGCATTTGAACTATATTGTTTGAACCCCTGATGAATAGATATTAACTGCCAATCAATGGTTTGAATAATTATGACTGTCTGGTATTGATTGTTTGCACCATTTCAGCATCTTTGATGAAGGAGATTTGGTTCTGTTTATGAACCTGTAGTGAATGGATTAGTGGTTATTTACTTAGTTAGGGTTGGTGGGGTTTGCAGGTTTTCTGGTCTCGTCAATAGAATTTGGAAGCAGTTTATTATTTGATTCTAAAATAATTATCCAACATTGCTTTAGATGTGTTCTGGATTATTAGTTCCTCTGGCTATAAGGACAGATGAGATTCTATTAAGGTTCTTTGTCTGTCATGCATCTTCTGTTTAACATTTGCTATTTACATCAACTTCCCAAATACCACACAACAGAATTTGACCAGATTTGATAGAAAGCATCCTGATATGAATCTCCTTAAGATTTAAATTGTGGCCACCTGTACTAAAAATAGAAAATGTTTTAAACAACTTCTTTTCAAGAACTGCTAAACAGAATCTGAACAAATTTAACAGCATCTAAGAATGATGTTTAAAAATTTAAATTTAAATTTGTTCAAATGGCATTGTCATTTATGGCTACTATTAGTGAAAATAAAAATAGAAATGATAGAACTTTATTTTAAAAAGTGCTCAGCAAAATTTGACTATGTTTGAAAGAAAGCATCCAGGCATAAACCTTTTAAAATTGGTTCAAATGATGTTGGTCTGCCATCAAAATGACCACTTACTAAAGATAAAATAAGTTTTAAATGCTTGACCAAATTTTACTGAAAGCATCTTGGCATGGATGGTTTTCAGGTTTATGCAAATGATGCTGATCTACCTTCAAAATATGACTGTCATTTATAAAAAATAGAAGAATACTGTATTTGCCAGTTTCTTATTTAAGCAAGGGATGTAACCTATATGAAGATTAAAGAGAATCTTAGGTTTTGGAATTATGCTGCATTCTCCTCAAATTTAAATCTAGCAAGTACAATAATACCTCGTACATTCGCGTTTCTGGATTCGCGAATTCACAGATTCGCAAAATTTTCATTGGTACTCTCTACATACATGTTTTCTTTATTTTATTGAATTGTACCTTCATTATATGACTTCTGTGACATATGAAGTTTACCTAGTTTACCTTCCTGACAATGACAAAGAAAATGTCAGTCATTAAGTTTACAGTCCCATTCGTTACTTGGTTTTACCTTACTGTGAGTGCAAAAGAAAACAGCAGCCAATGAATTAGTATAGGGGTAATATTAGTATACCGTACTGTAAATGCGCTAGTGTGGCAAATATCCATTAGGCGATACTGTACTCTATTTTTACGTCAACCATTTATTTCTCTTTTTAAGGGTAATGTATTAAGCTAACTTTTAAATGAAATTAAAGTGCTTTGGGAGCATGATTTGGGTCATATTTAGGGTTTAAACCCTAGAAATAAGCATTTATTAGCATATTTAGTGACTCGTACCAAACATTCGCAATTCCTCCTGATCCGCGACTGGTTCTGGAACCTAACCTCGCGAATGTTCGAGGTATTACTGTAAGTCACTTTTCCCTGTAATTCAGATCACTTTATCAGCATTCATTAGAAAAACAATGGTAATTCTAATAGCTGTATCACTTACCCTGTCATATAACCATGCTCTATGGCATACCTATTAGCTGTATCACTTACCCTGTCATATAACCATGCTCTATGGCATACCTATTAGCTGTATCACTTACCCTGTCATATAACCATGCTCTATGGCATACCTAATAGCTGTATCACTTACCCTGTCATATAACCATGCTCTGTGGCATACCAGTTAGCTGTATCACTTACCCTGTCATATAACCATGCTCTATGGCATACCTATTTGCTGTATCACTTACCCTTCATATAACCATGCTCTATGGCATACCTATTTGCTGTATCACTTACCCTGTCATATAACCATGCTCTATGGCATACCTAATAGCTGTATCACTTACCCTGTCATATAACCATGCTCTATGGCATACCTATTAGCAGTATCACTTACCCTGTCATATAACCATGCTCTATGGCATACCTATTAGCTGTATCACTTACCCTGTCATATAACCATGCTCTGTGGCATTTTTAATCAGCAAAGTTCCACATTTGCACATTTCCATCTTTGATAATAAACTTTACTTGGGTAATAATTTGTATTCTTGTATAGAATCAAAGCATGTGTTTGTTAATTAATATACTAATATGAAGCTCACACTACCCAAGACTTTCTATTTTCTTACAGCATGGTGACAGATTCCCCTGTAAAATCACCACCAGCTGATTTACCTCTGCCAATGCCAATGCCACCTATATTGATATCCCCTATGCGACCCCACCGGACCACAGCTGTTGTCAGTTCTCCCTCTCCACGGGAGGTTTCAGAGAGTGAATTAAAGGTTCTTCAGGACTGCCTTCATCGGTGGCGGACAGAAGTAGAAAATGATGTTAGAGGTAATTACAGAAGAGTTTTACATGCATGATTGTTTTTACCACCTTTATCAAGCATTATGAAATTAAGAGTGGCCATATTTTATTTTAATGCAGTACAAAAGCAGCCCAAGTGATTAACAATTAAGTAAAACTATCCTCCCCTCCCCCAATCAGTATTTTATGTTCACTAATGCAAAATGTCCTTTCACATCCTCTAGCTGTTAGGAGTAGATTCAGTGAAATCGGAACCTCATATAATAACCAGATGACCCTGCATATAATCTGTTTGAGAGATGGAGACAATGTTGCAGCAACTGTTATTGCACTCTATTGTGCCATTTTGAGCCAATTACTGGATAAAGCCTTCATTTTTAACTCATGCTCTATTATTTGAACTTCGTAGAAACTTCAAAATATCTAATTTCATTTCATTTAGATTTCCTTTCTACACAGCAAGCCTTACAAAACCTTAAATTTGGCAACCCTTTCTGATATCTTACAGTTGCTAATAAAATCTGGAAATTCTGTACTTTATGTTAATAGGTATTAAGGGTAATAAAACACAGATAAATCAGCCAACATTAACTCTTTTAAGGGTCCATAGAGTGACTTTAAATATTATTTATCAACATGTTTGGGTACTTGGTAAAATATGTGGTACATAAGACCCAGCATTGGAGAGTTGCATCCTTCATATAGAACAAATTGCACAGATAAGGTTGCACTGTGTCACTTACCTATACATCACACATAACTGCTTCTGTCATTCCTCCCATATGGAGAATTTTGACCAGACTGCATGCCTCGTTATCCACCGCCCATAGGACACATTTTTGTTAAGTGTATTGGCATCCACTCTGTTACACTGAGCTTTTTAAGAAATTTTTGATGATATATCACTTGAGAAAATCTTGGATGTTTGAAATGGAACCACTTTATATAGCAAACTTTAACCCAATATTTGAAGGATTTTATATATTTACTTTTATCCTTTTTTTTTTTTTATCTTCTCAGACTGCATGTTTGTGTTTAATTGGAATAGTTTTTAGCAAGCTTTATCTTCACATTTTTGGAACGTTGAATCAGCAGTATATAGTAATTGTGCCAGTTTAAAGTTAATTCCTCCACATATCTTCAAACCTGTAAAAAGGAGTCTGCCGGCAAACATTTTGTGAATATGTATCTACATACATATGTTGTATATACATTTTGCTGTATTTTAATACCTCTGTCTATTATTAAGAGAAGGAATATTTGATTGATTGGTTGAGTATATCTGGCCATGAGTCCAGTGCCTTAGCCACAAGATCACCATAGTTTCCTTGGTTTGGAATTCTAATGGTTTCCAAGTGAAATCTATAGGGACTAGGCCCCAGGAAGTTATGGACAGATCCGGAAATTCATGCCTACTGCATAGATCAGTGCCCTTGTTAAGTGAGTGGGTCATCACGCTACGTGTCTGCAGCATGATGCCCCAGTGCTAGACATCACTATAAACTGCCACACAGCAGACATTGTAGCGATATGACTGAAAAACTTTTAAAGCTATGTTAAAAATCCCAAACACACACACGCATTTCCTTGTCAAGTGAGCAACTATGTGCTCTAAGCTTTTCTTTCCCATGACAGTTTCAGTACATGTATGAAGTTTTGTATTCAGAAGCGGGCATATGCCAACTACCCAGGTCACAGTCCGGTCTGTATGTGGAAAGATGGGCAATTTTTATTGACAGTTATTTGGGCCATGTGGCCAAGCTATAGACAGACATATCAATAATTCTTAGAAAGGAAAGTTGGCCATGTTTAATTGGCGTTATTATATTAATGGACTGTCGTGTTAATTGCAGAATTACAGGAGAATATTGGATCACTGGAAGATGCCATCAGTAAAATGTACAGTGATGAAAACATGAAAAAGGTATAATTCTTATAATGGTGCAGTTCTAACAATTTGAAGTTAAGTAAGAAACTTTTATGTGTTATTAATTGATGTCAGTAAAATCTTTTACGGGTAACCACATGTTGGGTTATTAATGCAGATATTTTCTTCTTAATTGGCTTTGCTGACATTATTTTAAATTGTATTAGAGACTAACTACTATCACTTTGGATTACATTACATTTTCTGAGTCTGACATTACATCCTTGTTTTTTCAATGAATTCTGAATATTATATCTGACTTATGAAAAGGTCATTTTACATTTTTAATAAATAGTTTATCTTTATCAAATTTCTTGCAATTTTTACCTTTTTTTGTATTTCTATACCTGATGTTTTACAAAGCACTATATAGTCAAGAATGTGTTGACATGCTATTAAATCTTGTACATATGTAACAGGGATCCTAAAATTCTAACGGCTCTTTCAAGATGTTTTTTTCTCAAAATATTAAACATAGTGGCCACATATTTGTGAAATCTGATTTGTCAGAAGCATAAAAATTATAGCAAAACAATGTAGATGTTTTATACTTAATTAGGAAATATCCTGGAAAATGTGTTCTTATTGGTTCTGGATGTTTTCTGTTGCTTCAGATTTATTTTTATCCTTAAATACTTCACTCATTTTCTCTTTAGACTATTTATTATAAAAATAGATTTTATTCTTCAGAAAACTATCCTGTGCCAATCATCTGACAACAAGCAATCTTACTACCTTGAAAATACTCAACTCTGAATTAACATGCATATGTGGTCAGGTTCAGCGGTTAAGTTTTATTTGCTGAGGTCTTCAGATAAGAGTTGGGTTATGATAATAACAGTTGTTGTTAGTATCATATTTCTTTTATAATTTGTTGTAAAGCTGTTACAAGTGTAGACACTGCCACATAGTGTAGTTAAAAAGCATAAGTTATGAAGACTTTGGTGGTGTCTATAGTACTGACTGCGAGCAATAATTCAATGGTATATTTTTTGATTAGTTCAGGAGATAAACTATCACATCTTTTTTGCCTTGTTCTGTGTGGTATAGAATGTTTAAACAATTGGTAAAACATAATTACCACATAATTGCATGGGATCATTATGGGTATCTTATGTCAAATGTCTGCATGGCAGGTTAGCAGATGGTCATTTCATCTCAGTTGTTGGTCATGTCCAGCATATGTATATGATTTCGGATGCATGCATACATATTTTCAGCGTTGGTGATTGGCATTTTAATCTTTGCACCCAGAATTTTCTTGACTTTGTACAAATGGAGCAGACCACTTTGCCTAAAATTAGGTTCTGCATGTTTAAAAACTGAATTTCAAAATAGATTTTATCACACTACTTAATATCATTGTTTAATATGTATATCATTTAAGAAACCAAAAACTTGAAAATGTTTTTGTCTACTTTAAAAGAAACAAGTCCTTTAATATGTTGCCTCCATTAGCAGTATGCAGGAGTTCTTGGGAGACTGCTGTCAAAAGTGACCACTCCCAACAAAGGGTCATCTCATACTGCACCATAGTCATACATATAGTCACCTAGTAAAGATGCCACCCCTCTTGGTTCCCATGTGGCCAAATGTTTGCCCCATCTGCTTAAGCATATGCATGACACAGGTGTGGATCACTGATTCTGCCAGTGGCAGTAGTGACTGCATAGGCGTCAACAATCTTTAAGGCTTTCAGTTTACTCATAGATTTCATATTGGGTAAGGATATGATACTTGGAATGTAGAGTTAGGAAGCTCTTGTATATCCATGCACAAGGACCCTCCGTCTGACTCCTGTGCATGGTTAAAGTCAGTTGAAAATGAAAACCTGTCCTAATATCAGTAATACATTACCTGTTGCTGTTGCCTTGCTTACCTTTCCAGTACAGAAATTACCCTCATCCATATAAGTCAAATTCCATCCTGCTATTAGATGGAAAGTTCTAGAGGTCCAGAACTAAAAAGAACACACAGTCTGTACCACACAAACACAAGAGCAGAAAATTTGCCTTTCTTGGTCAAAATTGTGTTCATAGCATTTGATTACACATTCTGTATTGTATAGTGTGTTTAAACCCTCAGACCATATTTAATGATAGTATTGCTTTTGGGTACAGTTTTTAGGCATTCCTTGTTCCATTTTGTCAGCAGTGCCCTTTTATTTTACCCTTTCCTTTCAGCGATATGGTAGGTCATGACTGCTCCAATTTATATCATTCAGTTTTTCTGAATGTGTCTGGGCTTCTAGGGTAGGTAATCATGTTCTAATTCATATCCAGAATTTGTGTGACCTCCATTTGTTGTGTAAATCTTTTGAAAACTATTTGATTTGTTGGTACAGTGGTTAATATATCTGTGACTGTTAGACCTTCTAAATGGGGAGTGTGGCCCAGGTGAGTGGTCTAAGGCATTTGCCAGTAGCATTCCATAGGTCAGAGGTTCTTTCATGGTTTCCCCAAGGTTCTTGCTCCACCAGTTATACAGTTATACAGGCCACCATGTATAGCCATCATGTGTTGAAAAATGGTGTTGAAACCCCAAAACCGAAAACCACTTTTAGGTGGTCTCACACCATCATTATCATCAATAGTTTCAGCTCAAGAGCTAAAATTAGTCCTAAAGGTCTCCCTTGAGATAGCCTTCCTTAGAAAAAATTCCTGGTGTAAAGCAAAATGGAATGAAAGTAAACACAGACCAGACTAAAGTACAGTTGATTACTATCCATTAAAACTAGGTTGCTAGGTTGTTTTGCAGGCTCCTTTATTCTTCTCAAGTTGTGCAGAAAAAACCTTGCTAGAAGTGGTTGCCAAGACCTTTTGGCATAACCTTATCGATGTCCACTCTGCTGTCGGTGGAGCTACTCCAAAGGGATATCTCCTTGTACACTTCTAAAGTCTTACTGGGTCACAATAAGAACCTGTTTTTGGGCTCCTCTCTCAGAGACAGAGACTCTTTTCAAAGTTCCCTTTCCCTTTTTCATATACCAGGACCTTAGGGACCCAAAATATAGCTTCCACACATTCACTCCTGTGCTGTCGAAACCAGACTGGTGTGTTCTTTCCAACCACCACTTGAGGCCCTCAGCAAAATTCTTAAAGGGATACAGGCAAAGTACAGGAAGAAACCCCAATTTAAGATTCCTTTTCCACTGTCTCAAGCTAGATAAGGTCACCAGAAAGCTCCAGAAAAGGATTTTACAGCCCCTCTCTGTTCATAAGACGTTGGTCTTCCTCTCCTGCCATGCATCACTCTGCCAAGAGTTCCCATGGGTGCTTGGTTAGTCCGCTTTTCAGAGGTCTTGTCAAACATAACTGATGATTGGTGGTTCCTATCTATGATAATACAGGAAGGATACTGGCTTCAGTTCATGAACAGCCTCTTTTGGCAAGGACACCAATGCTTTTCCACAGAAGGGTACATTATTAGAGAGGGTGTTAAATGACCAGTCTCCAGGCTTCAGCACTCTAGATTGCCCTGGTTACCAAAAACATGTATAAAGTTTCCTGTGATTATCGATCTTTACACTTTAAAAAAGTTTCTTCAGGAGAAATCATTCAAGATGGAAGCTACAGCTTTAGTTTTGTACACAAAATGCAGAGTGAGTGGGTTCTTTCATAGACCTTTAGGATGCATACATTCACATCCCAATTTATCCACCTCATAGGAGGTAGCTCCATTTTTTGCCTTGACTGGCAGGTTTATCAGTTTTGTGTTCTGCTCTTCGGCACTCAGAGCCATCACCAGAGTAATTGGGAATAGTTGCTACCCGCCTGAGGTCACTGGCAACCTCTATTCTCCATTATTTTGGATTCTTTTTGATCCACATTCAACTCTTTAAAACTCTCGGGCTTGATCTGTCCCACTGGTGGTCCATTGTGACCTGTTTAGGATTCGTACCAAATCTAGAAAAATTGTTAATAGTTCTCTGGATTTTGTATTAGTGGGGGTGAATTTCCTCACCAGAAGGCATGTAGTCTGTGTCCCTCTGGACAAAATAGATGCATTCTGCACCCTTGTAGTGGCACTGCAAGTCAAAGCTTTGTTCTGGTTCAGTGATATCTATCTCTACTGGTGACCCTGACCTCCACTGCAGACTTGGTTTCCCAAGAGTACTGCACTTGCACATCCTCCAGTTTCTCATTCAGGTGAACTGAAAACCACACAAGGATCCCCAGACAGCTCATATTTCTCTGGGATCAGAATTTCACCACCACTTGAGTTGGTAGACCAATCAAGACTTGCTACTGACCCGAGTCCCAACGCATACATCGGAACTCCCCTCTTATCTGTTCATGGACATGTCAGATTCAGGGTTGGGCACTCACTTAGACCCGAAGATACATGTTCTTCAGAGTTCATGATCACTGGAAGAAACTGTCTAACACATAAACAGTTTGGAAGTGAAGGTGATATTTTTAGCCTTTCAGAGGTACATTAACCAAGTTATCAGTGGTTGTATGATGGTCACCTCTGACATGTCCATGTCCCTACTTTCTCTTGGAGGTTTAGAACCACCTTTGCTGGGAAACCTTGGAAGGGATTATCCTCGGAGTTTATAATATTTCTGGCAAGAAGATTATTCTTGCAGACCCAGAAGAACAAGGTAGTCCTCTAGGAATGGTCCCTTTTCAGACTGTTTGGGAAATCCTTGATCCACATGTTCATGAACAGGCCTGACAACAAGACATTCGCCAGTCTTAAGTGGGATAGTCTGTTCAGTTACACCTTCAAATAGGATGATTCCACCAATGTTCCACAAAATTGAGATCTCAACTGCTCAGCTTATTTTGATTGCCCCTTTGTAGCTGCACTGATCATGGTTCAATGACCTGCTGCTAAACCAGCCTCAGACACTGCCTTTGAAGAAGGACCTCCTGTCACAGCATAGGGGCTGTCTTCTGTACATCAGCTAATCAACTCTCCACCTTCAGACTTAGGCTCTTCTCAAGTGATTTTTCTAGCATGAAAATTTTCTGAGCAAGATTACCAGTTGCATCACTCAGGTCAGGAGACTGACAATGTCCAAAGTCTATAATGCAAAATGGAGAATCTTTTGCAATTGATGCAGTAGGAAACCTGTTAATCCTATCCGTTTATCTTTGAGCACAGCAGCTGACCTTTTTTCGCTGTTCTGTCGAAGAGATTTCTCAGTTTTTGTTATTAAGGACTATAATGCAGCCCTTTCCAACATGCTTGATTTCTCTTTTGGCCAAGCCATTGGTTTAGATGTTTATATTTGCGTTCTTATTAGGTATTTTGAGCTGCATAGACCAGTGTCATGATCACTAATAAGCAGAAGGAATCTCATGTGCATGTTGTGGTCTTTATCAACACACACACACACACACCCACACACACACAGTGGTAAACTACTGGGTATAGCTTTTTAAAGAATCTTACTGTTAAAACCTTTCCTGCTTTCCTTAGCATCATTGAGACAAAGGAGCAAACTTAATGCAAAAATTAAAAGGTTGTTTATGGTTTAATAGCAAGCATGAGTGTGTTTCTCTCTATTGTTAACTAGGTCTTTTTTGGAAATAAACCAGCTCCTTTGGTAGCTCCACTCTAGAGATGCCCAGTATCAGTCATATCTTTGCAGTTGATTTAAGTTCTGTTTGGCTTATTCAGAAGTGAAGACGTTGGATATGAAGAATCTTTTCCTTCCTCTTATGTGCTTTACTGATATTTCAGCATATGTCTAGGTGGATTGTCCTTTTGATCAGGAGAGTTTATCAGTCCTTTGATGAGTGGGACCTTCCATGACATTTCAGTACATCTGCTGGTTGGTTGTCCTTGTGATCAAAAGGGTTTATCAGTCCCTTATAGCGAGAGAGCTTTCATTCATGAAGATTAAAGCCCACAAGGTTATGCTCTTGCTACCTCATTGGCCTATCTAATTCATTTGGCATTGGAGTATGTTATGAAAACCTTGTTTGGTGATCACAAACTACGTTCTTCTATGGGGCCTGGAGTGGCCGAGTGGTCTAAAGCGCTCTCCGTTACAGATCATGGTCATCTCACCTCTGTCTGCGCTGGTTCGAGTCTCGGATTCAACCAATTTGGGTATGTGAGAACGCTTGCCAGTAGCTTCTTGTGGGTCCGTGGTTCTTTCTGGGGTTTTCCTGGGTTCTTCCTCCACCATTAATACTGGCCGCCATGTATAGCCTATCGTGTGCTGAAAAAATGGCAATAAACCCCACAACAACAACAATGTTCTTCTACCTGGCATATTTTTGTATAGGGCCAGTAGTTGTGGCACAAGCTGATACCAACTTACAGTAGTGGACATTCATACTGTAAGGATAAGTATATCCTTTCTTACCAGTTCTTTAGGTCATCAGCCTCCCACCACACTTGCAAATTATGCAATGCATAGTTTGGGATGGGGGAGGGTGGATAAAGCTAAATTTTTTCATGTAATATTTATCTATCATTATAGCCATATTTCCTCTTCTCACTCCAGTTTGACATCCCACAAGCAGTCTGTGTCCCAATAAACAGGATGACTATGCATGGGCTTGTGATACGGAATACAGACTGGGTCTGTTTTCTTAATAGTTCTGGACTTTAGAAACTTTCCATTTAATGGGGGCTGGAATTTTTTTATGGTTGAAGGTAAGCAACATAATAACAACAGATAAGTATTACCTCATTGAAATTAATCCCCCACCCCACCCCTGAATACATATTGAGCATACAAGACATAAAATACTTCGGAATTTCTTGCCATCATCTGAGAGGGACCACTGTAATTGATTTTGTCCATGTTTGCTTACAGTTTCCATACCACCTGCATGCTGTGTTAGTACATGAGGGCCAGGCTGCATCTGGTCACTACTGGGCATACATATATGACACTACACGAAACAAGTGGCTTAAATTTAATGATATCACAGTTAGTGAGGCATTGTGGGAAGAATTAGAAAAGGAGAGTGTTGGCGGGTATCACAATGCTAGTGCATATTGCCTGATGTATGTGGACAAGAAGAGACTTTCTACAATGGGTAAGTTACAAAGAGTGTAAACAATACATATAAGATCAGATTGAACATGTTATGTTTGTTGCTGAAGATTTGTGTTATTGAATATAGTCCAGGCACCTGTTTGTAATACAATACAGGCACAAATAGCAATTTGTCTGGTCACTTATGGGTTACTTGTTGTATTAGACTTCTTCCCAAAAGGAATAACTGCTGGTGGGAAATGAATCTGTCAGCGTCAAACACTTTGCAACACAGTGTAGTTCAGGCCTGACTACAACAGCTACACCTTATACAGTGTAGCGCAATGTAAATTAATAGATCAGTGTAATAAATTGTGCCTTCATTTAATGTGGCTCTCTTCTTCAATTAAATGTTACTAGGGATAAAATACTTCTTGACCAGTCAAGTATAAGTAGTTTATATGAGCACATGTTGTATAATGTTTGCTGTCCATTCATGCAGTTTTATAGCGACTGGTGTCTTAAGACAAATCTCTTTCAGTATTTGCTTCAGTAATTAGGTGTTAGAATAGTTCATGCAGTGAGCTTTTATGCAGGCACTCTCTGAAATATAAATTTTATTATTTTTTTTAGGGACTCCATTATGAATGTGTCATGTGAATAGCACAGTAGCAATAGGTCATGTGAATAGTACATTACATCTCACTTTAAACAATGATAATAGCACAGTACATCTGGTTATAGGCTGTGAATAGTACAGTACATTTAGCTGTAAGTTACTTGAATAGCACAGTACATCTGGTTATAGGCTGTGAATAGTACAGTACATTTAGCTGTAAGTTACTTGAATAGCACAGTACATCTGGTTATAGGCTGTGAATAGTACAGTACATTTAGCTGTAAGTTACTTAAATAGCACAGTACATTGGGTATAGACCATATGGATAGGAGCCCCAGGTGGCTGAATGATCACTGCCGTCTCACCTGTCTGCATGGATTCAGTTCTCAGCTCAGCCGATATGGGTATGTGAGACAGCTTGCAGGTAGCTTACATTGGGTTGGTGGTTCTTTCCCAGGTTTTCCCAGTTCTTCCTCCTCAAATATACTGGCCACCATGTTTAGCCTATCATGTGCTGAAAAATGGTGTTAAATCCACAAAACCAAAATGTGAGTAGCACAGTACATCTGGCTATAGACCATGTGGATAGCACAGTAGCCACATGGATAGCAAAGTATATCTGGCTATAGGCCATGTGGATAGCACAGTACATTCTGCTCTAGGCCATGTGGATAGCACAGTAGCCATGTGCAAAGCAAAATACATCTAGCTATAAGCCATGTGGATAGCACAGTAGCCATGTGCAAAGCAAAATGCATCTGGCTATAGGCCATGTGGATAGCAAAGTACATCTGGCTATAGGCCATGTGGATAGCACAGTAGCCATGTGTATAGAAAAATGCATCTGGCTATAGGCCATGTGGATAACACGGTTCATCTGGCTATAGGCCATGTGGATAGCACAGTAGCCATGTGTATAGCAAAGTACATCTGGTTGTAGGCCATGTGGATAGCACAGTACATCTGGCTATAGGCCATGTGGATAGCACAGTACATCTTGCTGTAGGCCATGTGGATAGCACAGTATCCATGTGTATAGCAAAGTATATCTGGCTATAGGCCATGTGGATAGCACAGTACATCTGGCTATAGGCCATGTGGATAGCACAGTGCATCTGGCTGTAGGCCATGTGGATAGCACAGTAGCCATGTGTATAGCAAAGTACATCTGGCTATAGGCCATATGGATAGCACAGTACATCTGGCTATAGGCCATGTGGATAGCACAGTACATCTGGCTGTAGGCCATGTGGATAGCACAGTATATCTGAACCATTTCGGTTTGAGGAATTTCAGTCCTTCAAAAGCCTTTAGCAAGCTTTCTGCTTTTCTATTACTAAGATTAGTTAGTTAATAAGAGACGCTTTCTATATTTAGCTCTAATGGCCTTATTTATGTCTTTGCAAGGCCAGTCAAATTCCGTTTAGGGACATAACTCAAAGTCTAATCCTAAGTGGAATGATTAGACCTGGATTGGTTACCTCCCTTCTTTTGGTTCAGCTGGTACTCATAAAATCCAGAATAATTTAAATAATAAATGCTGATCAAAGTTAAGTGCTTAAATATTTTTTTAAAGAAAATCACAGTTTGGAGATAAAGAGAAGAAACATTCACAAATCAGGTTGCAGATATTTAGAGGACTATTAGAAGATTTTAATGATAACAATATTTGCAAATCAGATTTTAGATGTTTTGAGGAGGATTGGTATATTTTAATTATAAAAATGTTTGTAAATCAGATTGCAGATTTTTAGAGAGTAATTTGGTATTTTCTTATCACAATAGAAAACTTAACACAAGTATCAGATTTACAAAATGTATACAGTCAATGACTTGTACTGCAGAAGAAGAAGATGAAGAGATTGGACCTTCATCAGACCTTGACAACCTTCCAGATGACCTCAAAGAGGTTGTTACCCAGGACAATAAGCTTTTTGCAGATGAGATAGAAAAGTGGGATCAGGAGATGGCAAGGAAGACCGCTGGAGGAGGAGATGCTGATGTAACTGTGATAGTTGAACACAAACCACCTGCACCTGCTACAGCAACAGGTAAGACATATGGTTTCTTTTGTACTAAAGCTGACTACTGTATGCAGGAAAAGTGCATTGCATGGAACTGCAGATTTGGTGATAATGACAGTGATGACTTAATAGTAATTCAGAGACTTAAAACATATTGTTTTCTCCAATGTAAGATTCCTTGGAAAGTATGTGTATCTTTTTTATATCCTTTGTACAACTTTTTTTCAGCTGCATACAGCCCTTCACATACATTATTTGATCAGTTTATGGTAAGGGTTTTTACACATACTTGCAAATCCATTGCCCCAAGCAAAAATATGTTAACAACACTCTGGTTTGTTAAAGCCTTGTAAGTATTAAAATATTGTCTGATTACTGCGACAGAAGTCAGATGAGAGTGATCTGTCCTTGAATTACGGGAATGTGACAGATTCTGTCATTCATCAATCACTACTCCTACTCATGTCAAGCCAGCATGTTAGTTCAGAGCCTTTGCAAAAACTGGAATTTTATGTTCTTTCTCAAGTTTGATCAATCCAGGCAGATTTCATAACCCTGGAAGTTTGCTCAGTTTTCTTGCTGAATTTATCCCCATCCTCATCCTAGACATTTTGATTTCAGTTGTCATTTCTTTGTATGATAAGCGATATAGAAGAACGTTATTTCAGTTGTCATTTCTTTGTATGATAAGCGAGATAGAACGTTATTTCAGTTGTCATTTCTTTGTATGATAAGCGATATAGAACAACGTTATTTCTCAATTCTAATAGTTAATAGTTCTTACATGTCATCTTTCTTTAACCAAATTTCATCATAATTCAGGTAAATGATCATTTTATTGCCTTTATTAAGATCGTTTTATTTACTTTATTAGCTCTCATGTGCTTCACTGGAATCATATTACTGCCAACACCATTCCTATCACATTGTGATCAGATTAGTAATAGTGAGGGAACATATTTTGCTCTAAATATTAAAAAACAAGAATTTTAAAGACATAGCTAAACCTGAATTCGCCTTTTACCTGTGCTCATTTCAGGGGCGTCATGTACAAGCAATGCAGCAACACAAACCGTGCAAACTTTACACAGTAGCGGATCCGTTGGAGAAATTCACTCTCAGTTGTCTTTTAGCGAGAGTATCAAGGCACTCTCGGAGGTGTTGGACTCGGATCTCTACAAACAAAAGGGCCCTGAGGCTGGACTGAACAGGGTATGTTCTTAAAGCCAGTATCTTATTGAAGCTAGAGACAGAAGGCATCACACAACATTTTTTGCACATTTTTTGCTATCTTCCCCTTCCCACCTTTTGTTATCTACTGAAGATTATGACTAATATGATCACACTTCCTCAGTTTACTATTACATGGAGTTCAGGTTACAAAGATGACCTTGACCCATAACCCCTTCTTCCCAGGGGCAGCTTCAAGGATCAGAAACCTATTTCTATTCAGGCTCCTAAAATATCATACCAGATTTAATTTCTCTCCCTCAATCATTGCAGAAGGAGTCACAGTTACAAGAAAAATGGTGTCCTAATAGATGTATGTGCACACTAGCAGATAGACAGATTGAAATGACCTGCTGGTATCACAGTGTATCAACTAGAGTGTGGATATAAAGACTTGTAGTTATTTTTGACTACCTGTCAACAGTGCTAAAAAAAGCAGGATTGCCATATCCCCAGAACCATTTGACTCGTGTTCCTCTGAAGGCTACGTGTCTCAGGGGCCAGTCAGTGTTTTTAGATAATTAGAATTTTTTTCAGGGCAAGTGGATTTTATTTTACATGGGTCAAGCACTTTTTCAAATGTTTCTTTTTCATGACCTGTGTATGAGAAATATTTGTCTAGAGCACTGGTCATGTTAATTTTATCTCCAAATTCACATTTTACTGTTGTCCAGAATGGTAAAATTATTGTCGTGAATGGGAACCCCTTGGTTTGATTATTAGTACTTTCCCCGTCAAATTCAGATAAAAACATCAAGCCTGATATTCAAGAATTATTTTCAACAAGAATCTGCCAAATATGACTTTGGTGTTTTGAACTTCAGTTTCTTGTACAAATATTTTCAGAATGAAAGGCATCAATATAAACTCAAATACTGCCATCTCTATATTTGAACAACAGTTTCTAAGAACATATTTCCTCTATTATTCTTGGAAGCAGTTTGTTAATTGATAATTCCACTCCTTGGCCTCATTTGGTTATAAAATTCTGTACAAATTGCAAAAACATGCTAAATATAATCATTAATTTGGGGTGTTGACTAAACCCTAAATAGAGACTTCACATTTTTACCAAATTTTTTACCAGTATTGTATAATATTATGCATTCACTCATACCAAGCAAGAGCTGGTGAACTATAAGGGTTTCTCCCATGATTAAATGAGGGTACTTATCTCTCTCTCTCTCTCTCTCTCTCTCTCTCTCTCACACACACACATCATTCTTCATTACTAGTGGTTAGAGCATCTGCCACAGAAGGGGGAGGTTATTCGTTCAAATCCTGGCCAAGTCGTACCAAAGACTTACAAAAATGGTACTAACAGCTGTCTCGCTTGACGCTCAGCAGTAAGAGGTTAGTGTTAGGACTGGTCGGCCTGGTATCAGTATAATATGACTGGGTGGGACATCATGCTACGTGTCTGCGGCATGATACCCCAGTGCTAGACATCACTATAAACTGCCACACTGCAGACATCGTGGCAGTATGACTGAAAAATTGTTAAAGCTACATTAAAAATCCAAAATCACACACACACTCATTATTAGAATCTGTTAGATGTTTATCAGAATTATCCATATATTTCTTTTTAGCATAATTTTTCATGTTGTTTACTTTATTCCTGATTTGTTTGAATTTATTAGAATCGATTGGCCTACCATGATTGATTGCAGATTTGCATGCTCTACCCCTTTGTCTTATCATTTTCTTAATTAGAAGTCAAACCATGGTTTATTGGTTGGGCGATTTGTTACAGTTTTACGAGGAATACACAAAGTTGAGAATTCTAAGATCTACCCAGTTAGTTCCTGTAATCAGAGCATTTAAGTTCTTAAAGTCAGCTTTGTTGTAAATCCAGACACAGTGCATATAAGCCTCTTGCAGGCACATGTTAACATTGACTGCTATATTAGGTACATCATGGTCACTAAAGCAGTGTTAAAGATGATTTTCATGTCTACAGGTTATTGAAAATGAGTGGAAGAGAATCCAGTCCATAGAACTGCATCATTCATCAGTGGTCCATGACCCACGACTCCAGCACATTGTGGTGTACCTGTCTCATTGTGGTGTTTGCTCTGATAACACGATAATGAGAGTCATGATGGAACAGTTCATGCATATACAGGTACTCGACAAGGATGATAGGTGAGTATATGACAAAATGTAATAATAGTTAAACATTGATTGACTAAACTCATTAGCGAACATTAGTAGAGTTGGATAATTGTCAGATAAAATCAGAATATATATGTGACTGAAACTATGTTTCTGGTAAACTTGATTGTTATTATGTCTTTGTACAGAATTAGCTAAGGTTAAATCAAATTAAAATTTCAATGGGAACCATTTTTTTGAAAACTGAAAACTCATGTTCTTTAGGGGAAATGCTTGTTATTGTTTCTATCTGAGCTCTTTTCTTGTACAGTTTGTTTTCTTCAGCTGGAATGCTTGTCTCTGTTTGTTGGCTACATATATAAATAATCTATGGAGTACTCTTAAAACGAATGAAGTTGTTGGAATTAGTTTATAGTACATACATTCTTATCTCTTGTATGCTGATGCAGTTTTAATAGTGTCCTATGGTGATTGTCAGTGGGGTCTAAACACTGCACACATTGTTCTAAATAGAAAATAACTGTAAATGTTTTTCAGACAAAGGTCACAACTTTCAGGGCAGAAGGTCAAGTTTCACATAATCTAAATTGATTTTTTTATAAATCAACAGTTAGAATTATAAGTCATTTTAAATATTTAGGTATTGTACTGGCAGTAAATGGAACATTTACTTAGTGTTAAAGGCACACTTTTAGTTGAAGACATTTTTTTGTAAATATGCAAATGATATCGAATGCATTCTTGAACTTTCTGATGCACTGATAGCATCAATTTATCACACGCTTTGAAGTTTTGGAGTTGTCTCCATGAAACAGCAGTCAAGAGAGTAAATATAAAATTATGTAAATTGTTTTGGGTGTGAGCAAAAGCACACAAAATAACTTTATATTTGGTGAATTAAGATGTTTTCCCCTCCAGTTAGTGTATAAAGTAATTTCCTTTTCACTGAAAATATGTAATATGCTAGAGTGAAGATATACAAAGATCATTTATAATGGACTGATTGATTTATATACCCACATAAACTTAACTGGCATGGTCTTGTTAAACAATTATTTTATAAGTTTGGATTTGGATATTTTTGGAAGTCCCAGGGACAAGATTGTCGTCAGAATTTTACTTTATAGTTTGAACAAAACCTAAAGGATTGGAAATTTTTTGCAGCGTCTTCTACAGCTCGATAATTTCAGAATTTAAATGTACAAATTAAAGTACAAACTTCTCTTGTAAAAGTAAAAATGGAGAAATTTAGATATGCACTATCATGATTTTGAACCTCGCAAATAATCTGATTGAAATCAGCAAGATGGGTGATAGTTCTTGTACCTAATAATTGATGAATGACAGTGTCCTGTTTGTTGTAATATTGAGGATGAATTTCATTTTATTCTTGAATGTCCTTATAACTAGATCTTTCCATAAGCAAATGCTTACAGAATACCCCATGATGTGAACTGTTAGTACAATTGTAAGATTTTCAAAAACTAGGGAAGAAAGTCTGAAAATACTGATTTGATACAAACTTTTGTCTTGATACAAATGCATACCAAATTTCAACAAAATATTGCTGTTGATGTTCTGGAATTGTTAACTGGACAAGAAAGATGGGTGAACAGGTGACATTTATATTTAAATGGGGATAAGTCTTATAAAGCATGATCACGAACAACATTTTTAAAGGACATTGTGATTTGTCATTATACAATAGCATGTTTGATTTAATAAATAGGTCTCAAATGGTTTAGAAAATAAAAGTAAGCAAAGTGAGGAAGATAGGCAAGCTGACTCTATTATGAGGGGGTTGGTATTGGGACATTTTATCAAAACATTATTTTTTGTCAGACCAAGCTTGATGAAGTTAGTAAATTTTTCTTACATCAAAGAGAACACATAAATTGTATGAAATGTATCCATGCTTTGTGAAGGAAAAGGTTGCAATTTATTATTACATACAATTTAATCTTACATGCTTTATATGGTGATTAATGCAGCTGTTTGGTCTGAATTTCCGTATAAATGCACCCATTTTGAGCCTCTTGGATGTCTTTTTTTAATGTCAACACATCAGTATTTTAGATGCTATGAAACATACTTTTATAAATCTTTGTTTTGAATTTCATTCATGCAGTAAAGTTTAAAATTAGTTGAAAGTGTAATAGAGAAGGTGTATAATAAATACAATATCATATTCATGTTTTGTTCTGAATCATTGGAAACAACTCACTTGATATGGCTTATGCGTATGTCTCAACCTGACAGCCTCAGCCAATCCCTTTGCTATGTCAAAATCGGTCTTTCTGCCAACTCAGAACAAAACGCATGCAGTTTTTTATATATATTTCATTTTCATTGTGTTTTACAAATGTATCCCTGGAATGTTACATATTAATCCTGTATTACTGTCTTTTGTCACCATTTCATTCTGTAAAATGCACAAGGGTTGGTTGGCCTAAATGCACATCACCATTTCATTCTGTAAAATGTACAAGGGTTGGTTGGCCTATATGCACATCACCATTTCATTCTGTAAGATGCACAAGGGTTGGTTGGCCTATATGCACATCACCATTTCATTCTGTAAGATGCACAAGGGTTGGTTGGCCTATATGCACATCACCATTTCATTCTGTAAAATGCACAAGGGTTGGTTGGCCTATATGCACATCACCATTTCATTCTGTAAGATGCACAAGGGTTGGTTGGCAGATACATAAATCTGAATGTCCATTTTTTATGCTCCATCAAAAGAAGAATGAACGCTCATACACAAATTACACTACTATACTCTGAAAAGGTCTTTTTATTGCATTGTCGTAGGGCTGGGAGGCAGTTTGTGTTGGCTTTAAAAATTTCAGATTGATAGGTACTTGGATCTTTGCTACTGTGAAGGATATAGTTTGTGGCAGTTTGTTATTATTTGAGTCGAAATATCAAACAGAAAATAATTAGGTTAAAAAAAAACTGATAAATAGATGCAATAAATTACCATAATTTATTTTCAGAGTCAAGCAGTTTAGAGTAGTAGTCAAAGATCATATTACAGAAATACAGAGGAAATCCGGGGAGAAGGGTGATCAGGAATATCAGGTATTTTAAAAGATCTTACCTTTCATGCCATTAGGCATCATGTAAATGTTTTTATTCTTTTCATTATTCCTTCGGTATGTAATGGAGGGGGATGCAGCTGTTACTATGTCCATCTGTTGGTCTGGTCTGTCTGTTTCTGTCAGTAACATTTTAGTTTCTGGACTGTAACTCTCAAACCATTAAAGGGATTTTAACCTAACTTTGGTACATATATATCAGGCAAGTTGTGTAAGGTGCCATTCATACTAAAGGAATTTTTTGCAATGGAAACAAAATGTAACATAATTAGTATATAAACTGACAGTGTTGGATCATATGGTATAAGCAAATATTCAAACCCTTCAGTTTATCAGACACCTTATGTTCCAAATTTGTATTTATTTTCAAAAGTAGATAGTTTCCTGAAACCAGGCTTTTTCTTAAGCTGAAACAAAATAAGATTAGAACAAAAACTTGGGAAAAATTTATCCATATTCAGACACAGGTGATTGAATAGATGACTATCAGACCTCTTTGATTACCCAAATTATAGCCCCAGTTCCTAGACTCTCCCAGCTTCTTTCATTTTTCTGCAGGCTAAATGGACAGAGACCAGCAGGTAACCAAATCTAAAGATTTTTATTTCCGTGAGAGATCACCATATTCTTATCTAAACAGTTTCTAGTCAAATAAGTAGGCAAAGAGGGACAGAAATTTTTGGCTCTTAATACATACAGTATTGTGAATTGATACAGATAAAAGCATGTACATATGTATGCCCTCACTGAATGTCAAACAGACTTTCTTCCTATGTTCATAGGCAAGTATTGAGTGGGTTTCAAAACATCTACCCACAGGGAAGGGGGCCCAGTTGGCACAAACATGTATATCAGTTGTACATTCTCGGTTAGGTTTTTGCACTTAGCTTATTTTTTTCTATACCATATAATTCCTGTTATACCTGCAGTTATGAAACTTTGTGACATGATGCATCTTGATAAGTACTAAACTTTTGTCACAAATTTAGGCCACTGTGACCTATATTTCATGCTTCACTGACTTTGATTACATTTTGTAGTTTACGCTTATTATTCAATCCATCTTTATCATAGAAGCATCAAACTACTTGATTTTATGTATCTCTGTTAGTACCAGACCCTTACCACGAAGGAAGCTCATGGTTACCTACATTTAACATTTGATTGGCTTAGATTAGGATTTTGCATTTAGCTCGTGACCAAGTAGAGTTGTTTGTAATATATATATATATATATATATATATATATATATATATATATATATATCTTGTTATACCTACATTCATGAAGGTTGGCGAGGAGATGCATCTCAGTGAGTGCTACACTTTTATCATAAATGTAGGTCACTGACCTGTATTTCATGCTTCAATGACTTTGGCTACATTTTTCATTTTATGTCTTTCTCAAGCTCTGTTAATGTTAGAATCATCAAACTTGATGTGAGTATGCATCTCTGTTACTACCATGTCCTTACTACACAAGGATGTCACTGACCTACATTTCACAGTTTACTGACTTGGATTTAGTGCTACATTTCACTCATGACCTAATAGGTTTTAGTGACCTGTATATATGTACTATTATACCTAGAGTAATGAAAGTGATGAAATGCATCTTGATGAACACATCACTCATTTCACAAACATAGCTCATTGTGAACTATATTTTATTCTTTAATGACTTTGACTAAGTGTTTGAAGTTTATTTCTCAAGCTCAGTTCATGCTAGAACCATCAAACTAGATGATGCTATAAATCTCCATTAGTACCATAATCTTAACACAGAATAATGCCACCATGACCTACATTTTACATTTTACTGGCTTAGGCTCAGATATTTGTGTTTAGCTCATGACCAAATATTGTAACGTGTCAAGGGTCAAGGTCCGATAAAATGGAATGGTGAAATATAATATTTGCTAATTTTCAGAACAGACGTTTGATAAAGCATGTTGAAATGACAACAATGATTTCAGTGTTCGGTTGCATATGAAAATCAGCATAAATGTTCCATTTGTCCTAATTCACATAATCTCTAACTCAGATAATCCCAATTTCCAAACTAATCTTGCACAGAAAAATAAGTGGTAGTGATATTGTGCATCCAATCAAGGTTTGGAACCAGACCCGAGTTTGTATTTTATAGTCCAGTAGTAAATAAGTTAGAGGTACAGTCTGGAACTGGATGTTAATAGTGTGTTGCATTTGTTGGCTGAGACACAGTTTGTCGTTTTGAGCGACACAGTCCAGAACCGGATGTCAGTAGTGTGTTGATTGGACTGAATGTAACAATGTGTGTCGTTTTGTAGCAACAAAGTGTCTGGTTGTGTCGGGTATATTATCTTGACATCTAAATGACACAACCACTACAAAATGGATGGAAATTTGTGATTTCAAAATGATACATGAAATTAATAACGAAATTCAATAATGCCAATCGGAATACTAAATTTCCAATGGATAGCAGACGGCTGTATTGATGACGACACAGTGTCGTCAGCTAAATCCCTCTATGGGAACTTTTTTCTGATATAATGAGGAAATAAATGATTAAACAATTTCAGAGAAACGTTATAGTATGCATTATCAGTACTAAATTGAATGTGTCGGTAATCACTAGTCTACCTTGCTATTATGCTTGAAATTATCAGTTGATATGACTAGAGACTTTTGTTCTGTTTGCTTGGTCTTGAGACATTTACTGGAGTCCAGTAGAACCATAACTGCAAAAACGGTGGATCTCACCCCAATTTTTAGTTTTTGGGAACACACTTGAGAAATTCATGACAAAGTTTTCACGAATATGAATAAATATGGAAAAATTCGGAAAGATTAACCAGAGCGCCTCCAAATAGAAAGCCAAGCACCCAGTACACACATTAGTAAAAATGGCACCCAATTTCAAATGACAAAAATAGCAATTCATAAAAGTTTATGAGGACACACATCTGAATGAATCCTCACTACATCCTCATCTTGGAAGTAGGTCACTGTGATTTATATTTAAAACTTCACTGACTTGGGGTAAATTTGCATTTTAGGTTAATTTCGACAGCTCTTTTTATGATAGGATAGTCAGCTTGGATAATTGTATGCATCTGTATTAGTGCCACACACTTACTACAAAGGAATGCTGCTGATGACCAAATAGTTTCAGCACCCTGTATATTTGCTGTTATACCTAGATTCATGAAACTTGGTGAGAAATGAATCTCGATGAGTACTACATTCTCATAACAAGAGTAGGTCACTGTGACCTATATTTCATGCCTCATTGACTTTGGTTCAGTTGTGGTTTACATTATTTCTTGAGCTTTCTTTATGCCAGAATCATCAAACTAGATGACCGTATGCTTCCCTGTTAGTAAAACACTTACGACAGAAAATGTTGTTGTTGTTGTAGGGTTTAACGCCATTTCTCAGCACATGATAGGCTATACATGGCGGCCAGTATTAATGGTGGAGGAAGAACCCGGGAAATCCCCGGAAAGAACCACCGACCCTCGAGAAGCTACTGGCAAGCTTTCTCACATACACACACTGGCTGATTCCAAGACAGAAAATGTCATTGTGGCCTATATTTAACATTGTACTGAATTATGGTTTTGCATTTAGCTCATGACCATATTGGTGTTTTGTCCATTGAATAATACTGCTATACCTGGAATCATGAGACTTGACAAGAGGATGTATCTTCCCTACTCTAAAATCTGTGTCACTATGACCACTAATTTGCATTTCACTGACTTTGATTCAATTTGGCATTTTAACTATTATTGATGTACTCCTTAAGCTAGGTGATTTTATACATCAGTGTAACAGTCATACAAAAAGGTTACTGTAACCCATATTTCACATCTTACTGGCTTAGATTCAGTTTTGTGGCATGCTCTTTACAAATCATGAAACATGGGGATGATTCTTTACTCCCTCGTTCCAGTGGTAGATCAATATCGACCATATTGTATGCTTCATTGACTTATATTTTGTGTTTGATGTTCAGTCTGAGGATTGTTCTTGCTGTAATCATGAAACTGAGATGATATGTATCTCTGTTACTACCACACTTTTATAACAGGGAGCCACAGTAGCTCTTTTGGTCGAGTGTCAGGTTTGTGATTCCTAGGGTCATAGGTTTGATACAGCCCAGGTTGGCTGCATTGTGTGTCCTTAGGAAAGATTCCCATTTCCTTATAGCCAGTAATATATGAAAAGTCTGTTAAAATCTACAAAACCAAAAAGCATCTCTACAGCAAAGGAGGGTCATTGTGGCATGTATATTTATCACTTATTAACTATGGTTGTTGTATTTAGCTCATGAGTTATTGCATGTTATATGCATATTCTCCTACCTAGAATCCTGAAACTGTGTGTGGATTCATCGTGATCATTTCTGCATCCTTATTGCCAAAAGAAGTCTCCATGACTTGTAATTCATGATAAGTGACTTTCTTCAAAGTTTGTATTAAGTTCATTTCTTCGGTGCTGGTTATGTTTTAGTCATGAAACTTGACAAATGAATGATTCTATAGCTACAATGCCCTTAAAACCAAAGGTCACATTGACCAATATTTTATACTTTACCTACATGAATTAAGTAATTCTGCTTGTAATTGCATTTATTCATTCATGCTATATACATCCTACCTTACTTTGAAGGCCCTTTGTAAACAAGGCAGTTGTTATTAGGAATAACTATGTTTATTCAGCGGTAGACTTTCCATGTTAGTAGCTGTACCTTGTGTATTGTGATATGTTATCCTCAGCAGTTTATTTTATTAGATTTGTGCATGAGTATAGGAATTAGGTGAACTGCATGCTGTTTATGTAAGGTCTCACATGTAGCATTTAATCAAGGTTATTATTCATGCATGAATAATATAATGCTGGCTGTCACTCAGAGTTGCTCAAAGCCTGTAACTTTCAGGTAGAGATATTTGGCTTCTAGGGGTGGACAATTGTAGAAAAAAATTTTCAAAATTGTTACAAAAGACAAGATTAATCTGTTTATTATAAACTTATTATCTCATGTTTGATATGATAGAAAAGAATGTACTATCATTTTGTTTTGTTTTTGATGCCCTGGCACAGTACATAGGTAGGTAGGTGGGTGGGTAGGTGGTTTCACAATATGTAATCACAATACAGCCATATAGTACCACTCAGAAATTCAAGTTTCATATTTTAAACTGATTAAAAATTAAAATGTAAAGATAAAAGATTGCAACAAAATCATTGGTAAATAGGGGCCAAGATCACTTCAGTCTGAATTATTTTCTGCATGACAATGTTTACAGTTGCTATTGGAGACAAGTGAAGGTTGAGATGATTGATTAAACTCTGGTTTGTTTTCTTTTTCAGGTGTGTCATGAAATTTTTAGGAAGTTTCTTAACACTACTTACCTGTATGTAAAAGGAGTTGAACATTACCTGGAAGAAAAGTAAGTCTGCTCATTTATTGGTATATATATTTTTTTTTTACTCTGATTGTAACATAGCTTTATTCAACCTATATTCTGTTTTCTCAACAGCACAAATGCTGGAATTTGGTGGTCTGGTTAATTGATGCTATTGGTTGGTTTTTAATGGCACATTCAACACTTTTATGGGTTATATCGTGCCAAAGAGATGGAAACCACGAAATAAACTTGTTTATAAGTCAAGTCTAACTGAAAACAACACAGACCCAGATCTGCCTTTGCATAATGCACCAGAAGACCATGGCTTATGCTGCTTGTTGTACTGATTACCCCTAAGAGACAGTAATAGATCCAGATCTGCCAGCACACAGTGTCAGTGCAGTTTGCAGTTGCACTCAACTTATAAGTATGCTGAGCCACTGATTTTTAAATGTGCAGGAGTGGGGATTGAACTTGGACATCAGGGTTGCAAAGCAAGCTCATTACTGCTGCACTATTCAGGCTTCTGCAGTACATTTTCAAAGAATTTATGCAGAAATAGTTTTCTTTTCTAAATATGTGCTAAAATCTCAATGGAAATTATTTTTCCAATGTTTTGAAAATGTGACAAGCACATTATGATTCTGTTGAATCAGCTCTTTTTTTTTTTAGCTATTCTCATTGGCATGATACTTCCACCTAAACCACATTCCTTACTGTTTTCTTATCCCTGTTAAACTCCCCTCCCCCCAGATTTGGTTTTACTCAGCATTTTTTAAAATGCCCAGTATATCTGAAATGAAGGTCATTTATACACCCACACTTATCATGAGACCTCATAGTTGTGAATCATACTGAGAGCATAATTTAAATTCCAATGTTAAATTTTAAAATAACTAGAACAGAGATTGACTTTCATTCAGTTCAAAAGACATGATACTGTTTGCTTAGTCATTTTCAGAGGTGTAATTATAAATGATTTAAGGCTCCAGTACTATATTCAGTGTAATATATGCAATTATTTTCTTAAGAAATTATTATCTGGTTAAATTTTATGAAGATAAAGTTCATTATTACAAGTTCACAGCAACAATCTCATAATGTCTCTATGATATATATGTTCATACTAGAAGTGTTACTGGTAGCTCACTGTTCCCAATTTGGGAGCTCTCAGCATGAAAGTGCATTTTGTCTTCCAATATGATCACAGTGAATCAAGCACATGTAAGGTCCATTTTTGAGACTAATTGGACCCACCAAGTTAAGTGGTAACAAGGCACTAAGCTAGTATGGCAATAAGTTTCCTGAAAATAATGATGATTTAAGCAGCTGATTCCTTCCAGTGAGGTATGCCATTATCAACACCAGGAAGTGATATTCATGTTAGTTTTGACTAAAAGAAATGGGTTTGCACTTATGAATGAATGTGTGGATATTATATTGACATGGTATGGATTTGCAGCAAAGGATCTCAAAATGGAGTTCTGTTTATGCCTGAGACAGTTTAATGGCTTCAGTGATTGCAACTCATGATGTAGTGACACTTTACAAACTGAAATGTTACATTCCCTTGTAACATGGATGAATACTGTATTCCAGTTACACAATTTATATTGGCTTACTAAATGTGATTCAATACGTAAAATGTCTGGCATCCTGTAGCATCTTTTTTATTCTGATGTTCTTTCCATCCCACCACCCCTTTTTCTTGAGCCTTGAGATATATAGTATAACTTCATGGTGTATTTTATGAATCACCGCGGCCTCACCCACAGTCTCAAGGTCAAGATCACAGCCAGGGAAGATGCAAATCATCGACTTACATACTTGTACAGGTACAAGTATTTCAGTATTGAGGATATTTCAATACAATTTTAGCCACATTTATGTCATAAGATGGTGTGTTGCATACCACAGCCATACCATGAGGTCACGTTAATGGAACATGTGTACAGTGACTTGTATTTTTGTTCTGGATATACAACTTTAACCACTGAAAATATTTTAAAGAAATTTAAGCTGTCTGACTAGAATGAAATTTGAGCCACTTGATGAGGTTCATTGTTGACCAATTTGCCTTATATAATATTTCGTAAGGGATGCACCATTTATATGTGGTATCCATTTCTTTATAATAAAAAAATAGGTCAGGGTGCCCCAATTACTGAAAGAGTTCGTATGGAAGAATACAAAAATCTAAATTATGTCTATGGGTGATGACTCCACACTGCAAGTGTCTTTCCTGGGTCCCAAATGTTTTTACTAGAATAGCTATGATGTACATAAGTTTGGCTAAAATCAGTTTCTCTTAAGTATATTTCTCCTTATCACATTGAGGTGATGCAGTTTTTGTCTCACCTTTGTAATATTGCAGAGATATAAGAATCACTTTTCCAATTGCAGTGGTACCAGTGATGCTCATTTTCTCTGATACTGTTGTATATATAATCAGGAAATTGTATGTGTCTGCTCATCTTTGTGGGTATTACTCACATATCAATTCTCAGTAGGTCTTTACATTTTGCTCTGTTTCTCAGACATATTTTATCCACAGTCAAGGAACTTCATGGATCCATTCTTCTTGGAGGGTACTGTTCACCATGGCAAAATTAGGTTACAGTGAGCTACTCATTTCTGTTTTTCTCCTTCTGTTATATGTATAGTCATGAAAACTATAAGGATGTATTTATTTTGGAGGGTACTATTCACCACAGGCAAAAGTAAGTCACAGTGACCTGCTTTCCATCCACTTGTTACTTTTAGTTGTTGCAATTTTGGAATATGCCACAGCAGAACAGGTGAGATGCAGCATTTCAGAGAATCTTGTTACCACACACACACCATAATATTAATATGCACTTAAACCACCCAGTCCACTCTCAAACTTTGTTGAACATATCACATGATACATGCTGCACTTTTGCTGAAACAATCGGGTTTGTATTGGAACAGATTTGACCATGTATTTTTAAGGGGTTGCCTTTATTTTGGGTTCCCAGGTCATGTTCACCATAAGAATACATCATTATCAATACTTTTACAGCTATGTAAAATCAATGAAATTTAATTTACCATGATTTCATCATTTTTTTTTTGTGGAGTACCAGTTTTGTTGCATTTCATGGTTGCTGCATAAAACCAAAATTTTGAACACAATACAAATAATTATCCTCTTATAATACAAAAAAAAAACAATTTTTTTTTGATACCACAAATAACTATCCTCTTTGGGCTTAGGACTTCTTCCCAGTGTCAAAATTTTAAATATCAGTGAAAATGTAAATTTTGCAAAACCAAGAAAATTTATATCCAGAAAAAAAAACTGTTTTGCAGCACTCTTTCCAACATGGTGTTTTAAGTGTTCATCTTTTAATAGTCCTACAAATGTTTATAGGAGCATGTATCTTTTCTTTCTATCTGTTCAGCTTGGATTAGTGTTTGAACTTCAGTAGAGCGGACTTTAATTTAGTAGAATGAACTTTGATTAGTAATGTACCAGTTCTTTTATATGACTCTTATTTCTGTCATTCATGCATGCTTTTATCATTGAGAGCATATTTATGGTTTAAATGTTGATCCACCAGCCTTCCTGTTACATTTTTATATGTTCATTACCTTCATCCTTCTATGTTGGTTTTTTATTTTTTTAAATTAAATTTGTTATGACATATGTATTTATGCATAAAACCTAATATTATTGACACAAAAAGTTATGATGGAAAAGCTGTCTGTGAAGAAATATAACTTCTACATTGACACAATTTACGTTTGATTATTTTCAGTTTAATATTTGATAATTATTTTTCTGTTGTTTTGTTTTTTCAGATTTGAGGAAGCTCTTCCTTATATTTTACATGCCTATGTCTTTAATCACCACCTAATGAGGAGGACAGAGAATGCTGGCTTGATAGGGAAAGATAAAATTGTTTCTTTCTGGCTGAAGCAGAATCTATTGGTTTGTACATTTGTCTGTCTTCTTCCCGTCTTGACTTCAAAGAATAAGCAAGATGTAGATTTCAGTTTTCAGCAATCAGTAATGTTTTATTTGTTAGTAATGTTTAGATTGTGTGATAATTTGTACATATATCACGATAACTTGCATACTGCTGCAGATGCAGTCATAAAACTTCTGGGATCGGCCTGGGATTTTTCTTTTAAATTTCCAATTCCCATTTAGCTTGAAAAAAATATTATTGCTATAGTACAAGTCATGCGGGTCATGTTTGCTCATTTACTAATTTTACATTAAATATAAATTGTTGTTTTAAAATTAAATACATACTTTCTTTAACCCAAGTCTGATCAATCCTGATTATTGAATGCTCTGCACCTTAATTTTCATCAAGAAACTTCAGACAAAAATTACTGATTGCTATTGTCTTTTACAGTAGTGGCCTGGTACTTAACCATGTCAAGAAAAGAGAATGTCAGGTTTAATCATTACAGTATAATGTAGTACAGATTTGTTTATCAACATTTATATCTTTCATTGTGAGATCACAGCATGAGGAATCCAATCTGAGTTGTACTTGGTCACACCAGTAGTTTGAATGCATCTAGAAATGTCCACATACTTAAACACTGATTTTTGCCCTCAGTACTGCCCAGAGCATGTAAATAATGATTTTCAAAAGGAATATGGATTTATTAGAATCCAAATAAAGTGAATAATTGCCATTTAAAGTTATGTAGAATCAAATTCTAAAAAATGACACTCATTACTGAAATAATCTATATTGAACACATATATGACCTGTATGACTTTTACTATACATGTATCCATTATTCCACTATATTGTTTGAGAAAAAAATTATCTTGATGTAAAAATTATAGGCTGGCTCAAAAGAAAATCCCAGCCACTCCCCCAACCCCACACCAGAAAATTGATTGGTTGACTGCTTATGTAGACTTGTAGCACTATACATTGACTGTTGGGAAAATAGGATTGCCCTTTAATTGGTCCATGAGTGACTGTTTCTCTTCATTGTAAAGTCACTTGCAGCATTTTTAAACAGTACAAAGTCAGCTTATACTCGGGTTTAAGGGTGGCAACAAATCCTCCCCATTGTTAATACTCGTAAGACATAGGTCATTTACACACATCAGTGCAAGCAGTCTGCTTATACATTCCGACTGATCAGGATATCTTTGATCACAGTGAAGTGGAGTTTTCTGGATAAGAAAAACTCTCCCAAGTGATTTTCTTCATAGAGATTTGTGTTAGCTTTGTGTGATTGTACATTTAAGTATTTCTGCTATATAGTTTTACACAGACTACAAGTGTTCGTCTTTTTAACATCTGAGAGTTTAAAAAATTCCAACTTACATCCTTCTTCAAGTTTTCAATTCTGCAGTGTCAGCTAACTCATGTCAACACTGGCAGTGGTTTTCCATTAGGGAAGCAGGGTGTGCTGTAAATTAGTTGGTTTTCATACAGCCAAGCAGTATTCCTCTAGATAAACATGCAGCAATTCCATGATAATTTGATGATGTGCTACTGAATTTCAGATTGTTTACGACACATGACATAACAACAATGCCCATAGGACTACATTTCAACATATCTGTACCATACCTAAGGCAGTTTTATGCTGCTGCAGGTGGAACAGGTGTATTACATTGTTTCATTTCTTCTTTAAAGCAGCTAAATTTTGATGAAACATCTGGAAGTGAGGAATGTTATATACATTTTCAGTTTATTTCTACATTTACTCAGCTTATTAAATGTAATTGATGTTACTGTTTGAGTTAGTGATAAATTATTCATCGATTAAAATATATTGTAACTGGTTACTGCTAATACTCAAACAGCAACCGTTATCCAGGTATTGTTTTTCTACCCTGAGTTTTACAGTATGGTTCAGATATGCTGTTAGATCATCTTCACATCAGTGTCAGTACTATTAGACACACCTTCAGATCAGGGTCTTTGCTATTAGACACACCCTCAGATCCAGGTCTGTGCTATTAGACACACCTTCAGATCTGGGTTTGTGCTATTAGACACACCTTCAGATCTGGGTCTGTACTATTAGATACACCAGATCAGGGTCTGTTCTATTAGACACAATTTCAGATCAGGGTCTGTGTTATTAGACACACCTTCAGTTCAGGGTCTGTGCTGTTAGTCTGAGATCATGAATAGAATGAAGGTCATATAAAGATATGAATGAAGTAGTTCACAAAGCTCCTTAACTTGAGCAGACACTGAAATTCAAATTTTGATAGCTTACAGTAAAATAAACTACAAATAAACCTGCCCCTATAGTCACTTATTTATATAGCAGTCACATGGCCTTAACTGTCATTTTCATTTCTCTCAGTGAAATTGCCACTCTAAAAGTCATGTTTTAATCAGTGATATGATTTATGCAGTCAGTGGCCATGTGTTCTGGTACCAAAGAGTGTTTTCTTACTATTAATGTGGTTGCTATAGTATTTCAGCAGTGCAAATGAATTGTATTCCCAACAAAGATATTGTTTAGTACCTTTCATTTTTGACGAGTCAAAAAGTACCTTGCATTCAAAGAGATATTGGAATTTATTCTTAACACATTAACCCCTTGTGATGACTTAACAGGGCAGGAGGTAGTAGCCGGATTTTAGACTTTTTGGTCTCAGATCTAAGGCAAACCGATACGAACTGCAAACAGACAGATGAGCCTTTGCAAAAAGTAGGATAAGATGGGCATTTGGAATAAAGAGTGGTCTCCATACAAAAATAATGGCTCTGTTTAGCAAAAAAAAAAAAAAGAAGAAAGAACTCCAACTTTTACCCTTCTGCTCATGCATGAGCCAAATACCCAATGAAAATCGATGTTTCTAACACAACTAGGCAGTATGTTATTGAAAGATGACCTGGGATTTGGTGTTTTCGAGTCTGTTGAGAAATAGCTTTCAAAATGTGTTTCCTACTCGATTTTCAGGCAAAAATGACAAAAAGCTCCAGGGGTTAATGTGTTAATTGGTGTTTAGCACATTGTTAATGTGCATAGCAGGTGTGACAAATTTTTCTTGAAAGTAATATTTCTGCTTTCCAGCATTTAAATAATACAGCTGCATGTCAGTTTGAAAACCAGCAGGATGTGAAGGGCTCATTGAGTGTGATGAACAACCTGGTGTTACCATGTCTACCGATACTCCTACAGTCAGGTGAAGAAGAGGATACAGCCACTGTGGAAGAGATTCGTGGAAAGTGGTGTGCTTTTCTAGGACAGGATTTAGAAAGTGAGTTTTTAAGTTCTGGCCTAGAAATCGTATAATTTCTTTAAGATCTTGACCTTGACCTCTGTGTCAGCAAATTACATTTTCTTGGACTAATACATTGGATGGTAAAAAAGTTATTGATTCAATTCCTGACCAGTTTAGAAGCTTGTAATCTGAGGAAATAAGTTATGAAAATCAGATTCTTTGGTAAGATCATGAAATTTCTTTTAAAAGTGTTTTTACAAGATTTGTCAGAAAATTAATGGATTTCTAATTTTGATGGAATGTCAGTGATCAAACAATTCTTGACAAAGTTCTTGCACCACATTTCTTTTAGGTGTGCTTTTGTATCAGCAAAGAACTCTCTAATGAATTCCAATCTTTGGTAAATTAATTTCATTTTCATCATGACACTTATTATAGGACCATACAGTTTGGTTCAGTTTCAGAATATAAGGTTACCGTGATGGGTTATTTTTTTCCTTCTAATTACAGATCAAAAGGTGGAAAAATTACAGGACTTTTTATCCAAGTTGTTTGACCCACCCAATGATTTGAAGGTTCCTCCAGTTCCCCAAGACACCATTGACTACCAGAAACTGGCCCAGAGATATACCCGTGTAATGGAACTTGCCGTTGAAGGGGGGTACATTGAGAGAGCACTCAAAACCTGATAAATATTTATTGTGAAAGTTGAAATATTCACTTTGGTTGCATTTACAGAGTGCTGAAAACCTCACAAGTATTAAGTGTGGAAGTGTGCATATTCAAAATCAAGATTCAGAACAAGACTTGATCACTCGTTAAGATACTGGAAGTAGATGTATATTCATTTTAAATAAATTGAAAGCTGGGAAAACTTTGAAAATATTCATTGTGACAGCATTCTTATACAATGCAGACATGTCAGCAGAACCAGAAGAAGTGCGTCTGTATTCATATAGATGCAGATTCAAGGTGGATATATGGAGTTTGGAAAGTGAATGATATTGACAAATTAGAGTCATATTCATTTGAATGGAAGATACATCAAGATTGTACTGGAAACCTCATAGATTTTCCCAATTAAAGCGTGCATGTTTTAACTTGTTAGCATTAACGGATATTAATTTCAGCTTGGTATTAAGCATAGCCAAGGTGAAGTACCGTGCCTAGTATTATTGGACAAGTGCGTGGTGTTTTATTCTATGACATGTTACTTTTACTCATTAAAACATTTTTTATATCAGGTCAACTTTGTCATACCTTTCTACTCAATAACTATACAAAATAGACCCTGCCATCAGATAATGCACAGGCAGATCAGGATGTAGTTTGTTGATTACTCCGAACAAACTGCATAGACCCAGATCTTTTGGTTGTATTATGCATTGGCAGATCAGGGTTTGTGCAGTTTGTAGTTGGACCTTACATAATTATAAGCAAGCACATATGGTAGTGATGTTTATTATAAATATGAAAGTGATTCATATCATAAGTGAGATCACTTTCTATGGAAATGTATTCCAAAATGGCAGCTTGGAAATGTGTTCCAAAATGGCAGTGTGGAAATGTGTTCCAAAATGGCAGTCTAATAACAACGCACACAAGACATAAAATAGAGTATTAAATAATAATTGCTTTGGGAATCTTGGAGTATTTAACTTGTAAAAAAAAAAATTATAGCTACTAGTCCATACTATCCAAAATCATTAGCAAATGGTACTACTATTACTTTTTATAAATCCCCATGTAAGGATTATTATCTTTAAAAATATATAAAAAGTATGGGGAAATATACTCTGTCACTAATTTCCCATAAAGTGATGGCTGAATAAGTATTTCAAATTCATTTAATTTGCCTAGGTTGAAAGTCATAGACTCATCAAATTCACGAAGACAAGGATATGTTACTGAGTGAAATTTGTTGTATGACAGTTCTTGAGATGACGTTAAGTTGAGATCACTACTTCTAAAAAGCCTGTGAAGTCAGTTTGTGAGGTTTTAAATCTCTAAGCATTTCTAAATGCCTCTTACTCTTTTCATTTACATCATCATTTTCTTTTTTGAATGTACTGCTCCATTGGCCTAGTGGTTAGAGCGCCCGCCTCGGATGTGGCAGGTCGTGGGTTCGATCCCCAACCGAATCATACCAAAGACTTACAAAAATGGTACTAACAGCTGTCTTACTTGGCGCTCAGCATTAAGAGGTTAGTGTTAGGACTGGTCGGCCCGGTGTCAGGATAATGTGACTGGGTGGGATATTATGCTACATGTCTGTGGCATGATGCCCCAGTGCTAGACATCACTATAAACTGCCACGTTGCAGACATTGTAGTGATATGACTGAAATTTTTTTAAAGTTACGTTAAAAATCCAAATCACATCACATCACATCACATCTTTTTGAAAATTATTATTGTGATTATTAAACTTGTTTAAGAATTTTTCTTTTTCATTGGTTAATAAGAGATTGATTTATTGATATCTTTTGTTTTTTCCACATTGCAAAGAGTACAATCACTTATATAAATAGATCAAAGATGAGCAAAGGAAGTCCTGGCGGCTGCTTAAGAGAAGAAACTATAAAATATTAACACAAAATACAGTTCATAAGAAGATGTGTGAATGCTGTGCATCTAGCACAAAATTAAGCGAGAACATTTCTGATGTTTAGGCCAATATGAATAGATGATTCCTGATGTTTAGGCAAATATGAATAGATGATTCCTTATTGTACACCCTGATGTTCAGGCAAATATGAATAGATGATTCCTTATTGTACACCCTGATGTTTAGGCAAATATGAATAGATGATTCCTTATTGTGCACCCTGATGTTTAGGCAAATAGATGATTCATTGTTGTACACCCTGATGTTTAGGCAAATAGGTGATTCCTTATTGTACACCCTGATGTTTAGGCAAATAGATGATTCCTGATGTTTAGGCAAATATGAATAGATGATTCCTTATTGTACACCCTGATGTTTAGGCAAATAGGTGATTCCTTATTGTACACCCTGATGTTTAGGCAAATAGGTGATTCCTTATTGTACACCCTGATGTTAAGACAAATAGATGATTCCTATTGATGATTCCTTATTGTATGTACAGTGAGCTAGAAGATAGTTCAAAAACTGACATCATGTGACTAAGCATACACAGTATATGTGTAATTGGGGTATAGAACACATTGGATATCATTTTTAGTGCCCAGTCAAATGTTTCTTGTGTACTTTTTCATCATAGAAGCAACAGTTGTGATACACAGAGGATGAAAGTTCATATTTGATAATTGCTAATAAGAACTAGTTAGTCTCAGGACATCATGCTTAGATGAATATTGACAAAATCAATTTCCGACAATGAATCTAAGTACATATACCTCGAATAGATTAATAATATGGCTCCAAAACCTATCCTGGTCTGGTGTAAGAAAGCTACATGCTCCTATGAAATGAGCAATGACAGAAGTACACAGGGTGTGAAAGCAAGTACAAACAGCAGCATCCATAAATAAAGACAACTTGGGCATAATATTAGCAACAACTATACATCATTCTTAAGAAGGTTGGAACTTAACCGTAATTCAAATGGGATCAAACTGCCATCAAGCATAGGCAAGGTGATGAGTGAAGTTTACTCATGGACCTGTGATCAAATCTCCATAGACTATGAATTAGAAATTCTATAACCTGTATGTTAATATTTTTTATTTATATTTATTAATATTCTGTTTACAAAGCATTATCTTTTAGAATCCATGGATAGCACTTTCTATTCTGCTTGGTGTACATTTTGTAATTCATTACACCAAATGACCAGCAAGATTTGATGGTGATTAGAAAAATAAATATTTTTTACACAAATAATGGTACAATACTGTGAGACAAATTGTGGAGGGAACTGAATTGGGAGGTAAAATTATCCAGTTACCAGTTCTTTCCCCTAATGAAAGTTATTCATAGCTTCATACAATGACAGTTTTGGTCTGTACTTTACAGCACATCAACACAAGTAGATAATTTAGTGCCGAGGCAATTGGATCAAAGTGCCATGCCAGAGGATATCACAGCAGTGGCCAGCCTGATGGTATGATTTCAACCCATGTTTTGGTCGTGAGTCTGGCATGCCATCCACTGAGTCACCATGGCTCCATATTAATGTAAATGGCATCAGAGACTGTATATGTTTACAGAAATTATGAAGTTCTCACCAATGAAATGTTTGATTTCGAAATTGTATTGGAAAGCAGACTTCATTCCTCTTTCAGCAACACTCTGATTCTTGCTGATGAGTACAAACTTAAAAGCTGGGATAACAACTGCCAGTGGTGGTGGGAATTATGTCCTTAATTTGCTCAGATGACCCAGCACACAGGATGGAGTTCGACTGAAGCACATTAACTATGAAATGTATCTAAATATGAACTAACTGGCTAATCAATAGCATATATATATATATATATATATATATATATATATATATATATATATATACAGTACCTCTATCAATGAATTAATTAATGAAAATCTCTTTTGATTCTTATGTAAAAGTGCCTGACAAAGGGCTTGTTTTTTTATGTGCAGGACAAGCCTTGTTGCATAAGTTATATTGGTGGTATTTTAGGTATTGCATGCTTAATTGGAGAACCTACATTTCTTAAGAATGGTTGTAATCATCTTGTCCTGATCCAATACTTGCAAATAAACAAAGTCAGTGTAGGAATATATTTAATCTGTCAACTGAATTAGCGTTTTTCATTATCTGTTTTTTTACGCTGCTAAGAAACAGTGTGTTTTGCAACCAGAATTTTTTAAAAATCTTACACTTAAAAGATTTTCATGCTAACGACTTTGTGAATGATTTACTGCATGCACCATTTGCTGTTGTGTTTACAAGTACTGACCCACAATCTATCAGCTCTGACTACGATAGATTTGGAAAGTTCTGCTGAATGTTACAAACAAACATGCCCAATAAAATATACATACTCACTTTGGAAACCATTATTGTATAGGAACAGAAAACTTAGGGAAGTTATATATGCTAAGCATATGATATTTACAAAAATACGGGGGCCCCGAGTGGCCGAGTGGTCTAAAGTGCTCACCATTCTGGATCACTGCCATCTCACCTCTGCATGGTTCGAGTCCAAGGCTCGGTTTGTGTGGGTACGTGGGAAAGCCTGCTAGTAGCTTCTAGTGGGGCGGTGGTTCTTCCCTGGGTTTTCCAGGGTTCTTCCTCCACCATTTATACTGGCTGCCATGTATAGCCTATCTTGTGCTGAAAAATGGCGTTAAACCCTATAACAACAACAACAAAAATACACTTGGTACAGGTCATGCAAAGCTTGGGAAAGCTATAAAAATCTGAAATTTAAACAAAATAATGAAAAAGTCTCTGAGAACATTCACTAAATCTAGGAACTTCTGGTCAACTATCAAGCTTCATTTCCAAACATATTTTGCTGGTCAATGTTTTAAATAAAAAGATTGCTAACAATACCAGGGAATATGTCTAATCTTAAATAATTTCTACTTTAGTTACTTTTGACCCATTAACTCATCAGTGTATGAGGGTAATCAAGGCCAATAGCAACATTCAGCTTTTGAATTTATGTAGGTTAACTATCAAGTGTATAAAATAAGTTTGATTTTGGAATTGTTGCCTCCACACTATAGCAAGTAGGTGAGGGGCATCAGGAAGAGATTGGTCACATATCTTATTTTTGACAACTCATTAATTAGTGTTGTGTTCGCTATGTATTTTTATTGATGGGGGGCCTGTGCAGTAATATGTCGCAGGGGTGGGGCGGTACCTGTTCGACGGCTAAAAACTGCAGCACCAGTATATGTTGGAGAGACATGTTGTGTTACTGGTATAAGGAGTGATAACATTTCCACGCTAATAAATTATGTAACCCTTCAGGAGGGCCATGGTGGGTTACTTGTATAAGAAGTGATAGCATTTCCACCCCAGTATAATACGTTATTCTTAAGGAGGAACATGGTGTGTTAGTGGTATAAGGAAGCGATTAGCATTTCCACCCCAATAAAATACGTTACCTTTCAGGAGAGATATGGTGTGTTACTGGTATAAGGAGCAATAGCATTTCCACCCCAATAAAATACATTACTTTTCAGGAGAAACATGATGTGTTACTAGTATAAGGAGAGATAGCATTTCCACCCAAACAAAATACATTACTTTTCAGCAGGGCCATGGTTTGGTACTGTTTTAGTTTGAATGATGTAATCAGCTGACCATCCTAACAGCCTAAAACTAAAATTGAAATTTCCAACGTTTTTTTCTTCTTCTGTCTATGCAAACCGTAGTCACTGGTATACGATGTAACTGATTTGGGTGTATTCGTTCAAAATATATAGAACTGCAATTCCTATGGTTGTTCCCATTCTAATTTTAACGAATGGCTTTCAACTGACAGATGTTTCCGTTTTAAAAACAGAGAATCAGAGCTTCCATGACATTTTTCTCCAAGATAACAATATCGAAAGATATTAACATCACGTAGCTTCTCAAATCATACTTCAGACTTGGATTCTCCATCTACAGAGGGTGACGCATGGAAAATTGCAAAATACTCTGTATGGACATAAAGACCCGCACCACCCCCATCACCACCACGACCACCACCTTCAGCCCTCCCCCAAATCTTTGGTTTGTAAGATGCGTGTTGGTCTGTAACAGTAGATGTTGGCTTGTAAAGTTGGATGTTGGTCTGTGAGTGTGATATGATCTAATTTTGGATTTTTAACGTAGCTTTTACAATGTGGATGTTTATAGTGATGTCTAGCACTGGGGCATCATGCCGCAGACATGTAGCATGATGTCCCACCCAGTCACATTATCCTGACACCAGGCCGACCAGTCCTAACACTAACCTCTTAATGCTGAACGCCCAGCGAGGCAGCTGTTAGTACCATTTTTGTAAGTCTTTGGTATGACTCGGACGGGGATCGAACCCAAGACCTCCCGCATCCGAGGCGGACGCTCTAACCACTAGGCCACCGGAGCGGTGGATGTTGGTCTGTATATATAGATGTATATAATTCATTTTATGCACCTGTCTGTCTGACTCTACGTCTATTTTACTGTAAGGATTAGTGTTTGTCCGAACATGTGCAAGTTTGTCAACCAATGCATAACTTCCCTTCCTGGTAGAAAAACCGAACCATGTTACATTTTCCTTTGCCTCCACAGAGTCTCGTCAGTGTGAAAATTTATCCTTGCCTCTATAATGTCTAATCCATTTGAGTTTCTCTTTTCCACCGCGGTACATCAAACACTCAAATTCCACAATAATGTCGCAATTGTTTTCTCTTATAAAGCACCAGTCATCCAACAGTGCCACAAAACATCTCTCATGTCCTCCTAAAATCTATCAAATTTAATGTAATCTAATTTTAATACAATATGATTTAATTGTATCATTTCAAATTTTAATCTAATCATAATATAAATATAATCTAATCTTAAGTGTTGCATGCGAAGATGAAAACAAAACGAGACTACAGATTATCGGACGGTATGAAATTCACGGACTTTCTTTTGTCGTAACACGTATGCACGAACTGTATCTGTACAAAAAGGCTGTATAGTGCAGATGGCAGATCCAGGTATTTTTCAAGCAAGTCTTTATTCAACAAATGTAAAAACTTTAGTTACATTGTTTTAAAACGGTTGCCATCTTGAATACCTAAATTTGTAATGCAGTATTGTGGTATGCTAATAATAAATGTCACATAAATCACACACATCTTATTCACATAAGTTTCACGTAAATATTAACTAGGTGCATAAAAAGTGCCATTTTGGTTAGTAGTTCTAGAAGACGAAGCTACAAAGATTGATTACTTTCCGTCTTCTTTGTGTCAATGCGGCATACAGGATGTATTACTTTCCGCCTTCGATGTTTCAAAATTTGCATGCTTGAAACGGTAAACAATAGTAGCTAAAGAATATTAATGGTTATGGAACGAAAACTAGTCCTATAAACAAAAAAGTTCACTTTAACAGCACTTTGTATTTTATGTACCTGAACACGAGTATTTGATGAAATCCAATGAAGTGGCATATCTTACTGACATATGCGTTTTGTGATGCTCCTTAACTGAAGCTTTTCCAAAGAGAGTAATAATAAAGTTCATCTATTTATGCTTGATACATATTTCTTAACACGACCATGGTTGTTAATTATTTGTGTTAATATATATTTTAGTTAGGTGTCCTGGATGAATCAAATCATGTTCAAAAGAATGATATACTCTAACGTTGTCTCGCAGAAAAAGGTTGCAAAGACACGACATGACCTCGAAGTGCATTTTTCTTAATGACTGACGATAATGAGAATTCTTTAATTTTTACAAAAATTGCGTTTTGGCAATGTGATTAGGCACAAGTTCATTCAACTAATTTAACAACCTCTCCCCCTCCAAACACACGTATTATATAATAATATTTCATTACAGTTTACAAATTCACAAAAAAAAAAAATAATACAAAGACAGAGTATTATCTTCTTCATTCTCCGAGTTTCCGTTTGAAAGGGAACCGCTCCGGTGGCCTGATGGTTAGAGCGTCCGCCTCGGATGAGAGAGGTCACGCGATTCGAACCCCGGACAAGGCATACCAAAGACTTGTTAAAGGTGGTACTAACAGCTGCCTCGCTAGACGCTCAACATTAAGAGGTGAGTGTTAGGACTGACTGGTCGGCCTGGTGACAAAATAATGTGACTGGGTGGGACATGATGCTACATGTCTGCAGCATGATGCCTCGGTGCTGTACATCACCATAAACTGCCACGCTGCTGACATCGTAGCGATATGACTGAACATTTTTTTAAAGCTAAATTAAAAATCCAGATATCACACACGCGCGCGCGCGCGCGCACGCACGCACACACATACACATACACGTACACACACACCGTTTGAAACGAAACTGAAAATTTTATAAAATGGATACGCCCATCAACTCCTCAGTGGAAAACAAAAAGTCCCCACTGAATTCAGATAAACAATATTCAGATTTATCTGTAAACAGCATCATTTTGAAACCTATTTTAACACTTCTGTTTCAAGAGAGAATGAATGAAATCAAGGTCGAGGCATCGTTAAGAAGAGGCGATAACATTTTGGTTGTAAATCTTTGTGTACAAGTGGATTTTACAAAATATTTCCCAACAAAATCGAGAGCCGCCGTAATTCAGTCGCTGGAGCATCGGGCTTATAAACAAAAAGGCTCCTGGTTCAGCTCCTGCACAGACGATCCTGAGTTGGCTGCCTCGATGTGTCCTTACGAAATGCACTTGACTCCCATTTCCTCCACATGATAAAGCCAATAAAGTGTTTAAAGTGCCATTTAAACCAATGAAAAGAAGAAGAAGAAGAAAAAAAGAAGTCTTAGCAATAATTCTTACACTCGTTTCGTGCATTCGATTGATAGTGACTTCCCTGACATATCGAAAAATGTCCTTGGTTTTGAAATTGCATGATTAATATTAACCCAAAAACAATAGGGCGCTCATTTGTTACAAATGTCATTCATTTGATAGAGGAAACTCTCGCAACCAATGCGCTGATGACATTTTAACGCCCGGCTCGTACTAGGGAATCTGGGGAAACACCTCATCAGTTACGTCGTGATTTTCGTTTCGCTTATATGATTCGTAAATTGGTATATAAGACCGGTGAATGACGTGAATTGTTGTTAAGGCCGGATAAAATCAAAGAATTTCTCTTTCTCTTAGAAGAAAACAACAAATCATGAAAATATCAGGAGTACTCCGAATTTTCATTGCAACAGGTAATTATATAGAAAGGTATGTGTATTACTTAATATTTTGTTATAGGGTCATTATGTTTATATATATATATATATATATATATATATATATATATATATATATATATATATATATATATATATATATATATATATATATGCCGTTGTCCGTCCTTCCCTATTTATGTATCCATTTATGTTGTATCCATTTATGTATCTGTCTATATACAGCCTTATAATATATACTGCATTATAACATTTCTGCGCATGAGCATATCTGGCTGTTAGTCTGCATATATAGTAATGAAAGCATGTTTCGTAAATGGACCAATTTAATTGCTTTTCACAGTACTATGAGAAAGAGGTTACAAAAATCAGAGAAATTCGGAAAATTATATTTCAGACGCTGAAAAGATTACATATTCTCTACATGGCACACAAAACTAATTATGTTAATTTTTCATCTCGTCTTTCAAACATTTCCTAGAAAATGTATGGTGTATATTCATTCAGTTTAAATAAGAAGTATGTACGAGACACCGAAAGAAATTTACACGTTAGGACGAGGGGGATTTTTCCGAAATACAAATGCAAAGGTAAATAAAACATCTGTTTAAACATTTTAGTACTATTTGTAGCAAAATACGGTTGAGAGTGATTGACTTGAAACACATCTACTGTTCAAAAGCGGATAGAAAAAAAAGAGAAACATTCCGGGTTAATCGCTTGGAGCTGAAATTATTTTTTTTTTTAATTCCATCCTTGGTATAATATCGATCGTACTAGTCTGCATTTTAATTTTTTGTTAGAAATTGTTCTTATACGTTTGTAAACCTTTCTTTTAGTTAAAAAAAAAAAAAAACGTTCGTGCTAAACATTGTGCAAATTTCTTGTGATATATATAGATTCAGTAAGATCTCTCTGCCCCTCTATCTATTTCTCTATCATTAAGAGCGTCCGTCTCAGATGATTCAGGTCGCAGGTTCGAACCCCGGTTGAGTGATACCAGATACTTATAAAAACGATACTAGCAGCTGCCTCATCAATAAGAGTTAGTGTTGGGACTGGTCGGCTGTGACTAGGTGTGACATGATGCTAGATGTCTGCGACATGAAGCCCCAGTGCTACACATCACTCTAAACTGTCACACTGAAGACATCGTTAGCGATGTTACTGAAAAATTATTAAAAGCTACGTTCCAAATCCAAATCACACACAAACACACACACACACTCTCTCTCTCTCTCTCATTATTTGACCCATGCTGGTCCAATACTAGGATTCGAAACCGCTTTCGATCAATAACTACTGAGCCACTGCCGTTTCAAGGATACATACATACATACATACATACATACATACATACATACATACATACATACATACATGTATGCATATATACATGCATGCATACATACATACATACATACATACTTTTCATTTCAGGTCTTCTTTTGCACGACTTTCGAGTGTACAGCGGGCTACTCGCAAACATCAGCAAGCCAGACTTAAATCCAGGAATGAAATTGAACAATGCTAATGATAGTAGGATCCTATGCAAATCTTGTATGCGCCCAAACGCCCGTTCAACTAACGTTCTATCTTTCGCTTTACTAACCCTCTAACAACTGGTTATTGAGCATGCAACAACACGATATTGAAGACGTACACGATAATACAACGGAAATACAATGATTTGTCTCCACCTCATTTTGTAAAGATATGGCATTACTAATCACTTAAAATTTAGCAAGATGAATGCCATCTTTGGATGGTCAGAATATAGTCTTTTCCTGGTGCTGTGACGCAGCACCTGACACATTTGGCCAATAAGTCTCAGCCGCAAAGTAATTTAAAAAGCAATAAATAAAATAATTAATTGAAATGAAGACATCAGAATTAACGATAGTCATACGACTGTTGAACTTGTGAAAGCTAGACGTGAACTTGGAAGAAACCTTGAACGGGGTATTTTCGACAAAAGAATTCGACTGCATGTTTTCGAATAATTATTGGCTAAGATATTGTTATCTTCTTGCGAAAACTCACAATCCTGTTGATAAATTGGGCTATATCGTGGATAGTGCTGAAAGATAGGCCAGTTGTTTCAGATTCTTGAAGTGAGACTGAGCGTACAGATTTATTTAAACATCAGAAACAGTTTTCATACGTTAAAGATACAAAGGAGTTTCCGGTGAAACTGACCAACATTAAACCTCCTAAATCCCTATCCTGGTTACATCAACTATTGATAGCCTTTCTACTAACATTAAGCATGGCAATGACCTTGTGGTGAAGTCATGATCGATAATCCATGTCCAAATTCACCAGACGAGGAAATTTAAATTTAATTACAGACTGTCTTGAAAAGAACCATTTTTTTATATGGAAAAGCCCCCCTCCCCCAAAGGTACATCTACCTGCAAAAACGTTTGCTTGGGCTTATACAAACATATGGCTGGATGCGAGAAAGAGATATTTCATAAAGCCCGGAAGCTACCATGTTTATATTAGGTCTATTGATGAGATTTTCTTAATTTGGACGAATTCAGAAGAAGATCTAAAGGAGTTTTTAAACAGGATGAATAACTGCCATTAATCAATTAAAATTAAAACAACAATAGGTAATGTGATGATATAACAATAAAAAGGAAATAACTTTGCGAATGGAGGTAATCTGGACTCTATGGTCATATTGCAAGGAAAGTGACACTCGGCAATAATTACATAAAATTATTTGCATCAACGATCAACGATATACATTCAGGAGCATTCTTAAATCCCAAATACCGAGGTTGCACTGAATTTGTAACAATATAATTACGACTCTTGTTCATTGTTACCCTATAAGAAAGAGGACACAAAGTAAGGAATATTTATTTATTTTATTTTGTCAAATCAATTTTGTTCTTCATTGTTTCTAGTATATATTGCGCAGTACCATTGTGATAGAGTCGCATATCTCTCTCTCTCTCTCTCTCTCTCTCTCTCTCTCTCTCATGATCGGTATGAAAGATACATACATACATACATACATACATACATACATACATACATACTTTTCATTTCAGGTCTTCTTTTACACGACTTCCGAGTGTTCGGCAGTCTAATCCCAAACACCACGAAGCTAGACGTAAAGCCAGGAACAGCAGTGAACAATACCACTGAAAGATGGATCACAAACGCGACTTTGCCCATCAATGGTGTGGTTACTGATGTCTCTGCTGATTCTACGTCCTCTGAGGAGAAAGACTCGCAATCTGATGAAAGCGATGATGACACACTTGAATACAAACACGTAAAGGACAAGAAACAGTAACACTAAAAGTGACATCATTGACGTCAGCGAGTTAGATGATGATGACGAAAAGAATCATACTGATAGAAAATATGAGAGAGGAAAGAAAATTTATATGTGTGGCAAAAATCCAACAGCAGAGACAAAAATAGCACTATAGAAAAGGGGAAAGTCAAAGCTGGTAAAATTATTATCTGAAAATGTTCTTTTCTTCTGTGTTAAAGCTACCCAGCGAATGGGAAGAGCATTAACCGCAAAACTATATGGATATTCAGTTATTCTTTGTCTTTGAATGCTCGTACATGAAGCCTCATTTAGTTTTCATGCTATCTAACCATGTGCCATGCTACCTTTATGTTGCCTGTCTGCTTTACATCACCAGCAAAGGAAACTTTTGTGTAGTTAATTAAATATCTCTTGGTTGAAAATTATTTAAATTCCTTCCTTCAGAAAGTAACCTTGGAGGGCTTCCCGGACACAAATGATATGACCTTTTCAATTAATTATGCAGCCTAAAACCGCAACCTGTGTAACGCATAATCTACTGCCCCAGGAACTTAACACAGCAAGCCACATAAATAGTTCCACCTTCCCAAGTCAACAGCGCATTTACGCTCCTTTCTCACCTGTGGCTGCCTCTGATTATATTTTCTCGTTTCTAATGAATATATGTATGAACCGGTTTAGCCAATCGTTGCGACTCGGTAAAAATCTTTTGGAAAGTTAACTCAACACAAACCTTTCACGCTGTTTGAATGAGTCAGTCAAGAGTAACTCTTTGCAAACACAGTTACTAATCGATCGATAAATACGATTTCTTTTATGTGTAATAGCTCGTGTCGTGGTTTTGTTGATGGTGTACTTGTATTTATGCATATTCATGAAAAACTATGAAATATTGTTGCTGGCAGTCACACATGAAAATGATTTATTGTCTTTTGTTGACACTTAATCCATGTAAATTAGTGGGAATATGTTTTCGTGTCTACTGAAAATTGCATGAAAAATGGTTAACAAAATCTTAGAGTCATATCGATTTGAATTTGTTTATTTTACGCATTGTCATTCAGCTAGGCGAAGAACATGTTAGGTTTATATCTGTGACAAGGTTCGATTACTCCTGTATCGGCACGTGTTAGGGTTTGACTAATATACCACGATATGTTGCAGGTTGTCATACTGGTATACTGTACATCAGTAGATGGAAAGAAGTTAGAAAGATAAGTAGTTTGAGGCAAATTAATGTTGCAGTTTTATTGTAGTCTTAACCCTTCACAGTATAAGTGGAGCTTTCATATAAAATTTTCAGATTTGTGTTTACCTGTATGCATGCATGATGTCTATGTACCAAACATAAGAAGGCTAATTTCCCTATCAGCCATATAAATTGCGCAGCAAGTTCGATTCATGTTAAGAACATATTATAACTCTCTCACCTGATTCCTTGTACATGTGTTTTTACATGAAAGGATTGTGGTGATCTCCATTGGCCTAAATAGTAAATGTGTCGCCACGAACATTTATCTTTCAAACTACAAACACACGTTTCAAAATGAAAACCAAGATGCCCCATGATTGCATGGCTCGTTTACGTTTGAGCGTCTGTTGAAAAAAACACCGAACCAAAATGAAATAGCATGGACTTCTGATCGGTTTATTCCCTGAATGACTTATGTGACATATGGGATAAACATTATGGATGGAATGGAATATCCGTATAGGTGTATCCGTACAAGAAGACCCGGATATTGACAGTAAATTATATTCCATATTATTTATCAAAACTGAAATAGAAATATCTTTCATAATATAATTTCATAATTTTATTTGCCGATGCGACGTAGAATAATACATATGTTTGGTAATTATGTGATTTAGTACACTTGTTGTGAAGGGACAGCTGTTTCAACTTTGTAAATCCCAATGTTGTTCAAGGTGATAAATGTACGCTTAAATAGCATGATTTATTGCATGGTTGAAAACCTTTCCTCCGTATTTTTTTTTTACACGGATGCTTTTGTGATGTATGATTTGCTTGACTTTACTGTACTATTATGGGATAGTGGTCTTACATTTCTGAATAAAATAATTGAAACTGTCATTGTCTCGGCCACAAAATTTGTCATCCTTCTGATATATTTGTATATGCCCTCAGTAGGTTGAGATCCATCAGGTCATTGCCGTGCAAATGTGTATGACCATGAGGTGAAAATATATTCACTTTTTGTAAAAGGGATATAAATATTTTAAAATATTTTAATTATAAAATCTCTCAATATTGAACACAAAAGTATATTCAATAGATTCGAATTCTCTTTTATTCCTCTCACACATAGTGCTAATATATTACGAGAGAGCAAGAGAGAGAGAGCATATACATATTTGTAATGTTCAAAACATTTTGTACAAAACAGGATATAAAGCTGGGACCTTCCATCTTTCGTTTCCGCATAATAACTACATTAGTTATTATTAAATTACAACATATTTGGCGTGCAGTTCGATTTTTATTAGGCCGTACATACATTTGATTGTGAGCCTTCAATACATCTTTTAGCAGAATTATAGCCCCTGTTTTTCAGACCCAGACGCTTTTGTCCCCCGCACAATAAGAGCTTGATTTCAACCTTCTGCATCATTTGGCTGAGTTATAGTCCTTGCTTGTTATTTTGCATGCTGCTTTCTATTAATAAAACCGTGGACGAGGTCATCGTTAGCGGAGTTGCATCCCCTGATTAGAAAACGGGCACTTTTATTTCGGCACAATAACTCATCTAATACAAACAAATTCAAGGATATTTGATATTATGATTGATACTGAGGAGATCTCTCGTGAATTTGGTTGTTCGTTTTCTACATCGTTGTTTAAAAGAGTTATAGCTCCCGATTTTCAGTCCCACCCACAATAAATACAGAATGACAATCGTTTTGGATTCTGAACAAACGTGGTAGTCAGCTTGATATTAATGACACATCATTGTTTCATTGCCAGTGTTTCTTGGGTACATGTTCAGCGTGCAGCATCACCTTTTAGTTGAATTCTTGCCTCAAATCGACCGACTCACTAACTTTCCTTTCTCTTGCAATAATTCCCATTGTATGCAAATTTATGTTGATGACATCCTTGTTTTTCTAGTTCATTATTTCAGCATTTAACATATGTGACCATTTAGTGGAGATGCAACCCTAGATTTTTGCATCCTGATAATAATTGCCTTATTTAATTATCAGCGGAATTGAATTATTAACTTCCTTTATCGTTTGGTGGAGATATGACCGCTAAATGTTAGACCCACATATTCTTATGTAACTCTATTGCGACGAGACCTCAGACAGTTCCGGTGGCCTAAGTGGTTAGAATGCGAGAGGTCGCGGGTACTAACCCCGGGCAATTCATACCAAAGACCAAAATTTTACTAGCAGCTGCTTCTCTTGGCGATGAGCATTAAGAGGTTAGGACTGGAAGGCCTGGGGTCAAGATAATGCGATGGATGGGACTGCCTCACTGTAGACATCATAAGTAGTGAAGGGGGATACTAGAGCGACAATGGGAATTAGCATTACAGGACCCCTTGGGAACATATAGCGACAATGGAAATTTAACATGGAGAAAAATCGTGGGAACATATAGCGACAAGGGAAATTTAACATGGAGAAAAATCGTGGGAACATATAGCGACAAGGGAAATGAACATGGAGAAAAATCGTGGGAACATATAGCGACAAGGGGATTTGAACATGGAGAAAAATCGTGGGAACATATAGCGACAAAGGAAATTAACATGGGATTATTTTTTTTAAAAAAAAAAATAAAAAATAAAAAAGGGGTAGGCAATGGAAAGGCTATCTCTTTTCGAGAAATATGGGGACCCTGAAAAGGGCCTTTGGGTTTTCTTCTTCTTCTTCTTCTGCTTCTAATTTTTTCTTTTCCTCCACCAACTTCTTATTTTATCTCCAACACTCTTTCTCTTCTTTTCTTTCTTTTTTTTCTCCTCCTCTTCTTCTTTCTTCTCTTCTTCTTTCTTCCTCTTCTCATTTTCTTCTTCTTTTTCAATTTTTTCGTTCCATGTTCTTATTCTTATCTTTTCCTCTTCATCCTCCTTCTCCTCCTTTATTTCCTTCATCACACCACTGATCATGTCCTTTGCTTTTCTTAAGTTGTTAATTTCCATTTTTACTCTATGCGGACTATAAGAATAGTGGTCTTCAACGAGTCGTACGAGCATTTGTTCTATCATGCCCAAATTGTCAAGGACGTCTTGCAATGATTGAAATTTATCCAGGTGGTTTGAAGCCATCTTCTATGTAGAATGGTTTGAACGACGAATATTGTGGGTTCTTATACTGAAAGCGCGTACGTGAAGGAAAACATCCCCCTAAAAACATAAAATGGATCTTACCTAGATCATGACCAAACAACGCGCGGACGTGAAGGAAAACATCCCCCTACTTTTTCATTTCATATAATATAACCCAAACTATACTCTCCACATTTGCTAAGAAACAATAAAGAAACCCATAATCTACTATTCGCACAAACATACCTTTACTCTTACAAACACAAACACACCAACACATACCCTCACACGATCTTAAAAAAGAGTTAGTGTTTATTTTCACACTACTCTACCTACACACATTGGCAAATTAATAGTTATTTCTTTTCTAGAGTATTGGATAGCCCTGAAAAGGGCTGTTTTTTTTTTAACTCCAGATGCAACTATCTAATGATTACACCTTCCTGGCCTGGCGCCACACACGCATCTTCTTCCCCAGTCTCCTTTCACCTTTCTTCTGGGGAGCGAAGAGGGAGGATGATTCGCTTCATCACCCCAATCCTCTGTCTCGGGAATATTGAACGACATCCTCTCTTCTCTTTTCTTTTCCTCCTCTTCCCTCTGTCTTCTCTCCTCCTCTTCCTTCTTTATTCTTTCTTCTTCTATTATAGCCTCCGCAGCCAGTTCATTGACCAGGCGCCTTACATATTCCAGATGTATCTGGAGTTCAAGAAGTTTGCTTATTCTGCTACTATTCATTCTTGTGTTGATCAATCAACAAGGGTAGCTGGACTGTCCAGCGAGTTTCAATTTATAGTGAAAGCGCGGACGTGAAGGAAAACATCCCCTAAAAACATAAAATTGATCTTACCTAGATCATGACCAAAAACAACAACAACGCGCGGACCTAAAAGAAACACTCACTCACTTTTTATGCTACCCATCACTATTTTAAAATTTTTTCATAAATCACTTCAATAGACTATCCACATACGCAAAACCAATCCAATCTAACCCCAAATATACACCTCAAACACCAAAAAAGACATCATTTTAATGTACTATCCACACCAACTTACGTGAGCACTTACAAACACACAAACACACAAACACATACCCTCACATTTTTTATAAAAGAGTTAGTGTTTATTTTCACACTACTCTACCTACACACATTGGCAAATTAATAGTTATTTCTTTTCTAGAGTATTGGGTAGCCCTGAAAAGGGCTGTTTTTTTGTTTGCTATGGCATTCTTTTTTAGTTTCTAAGAATGCGATGTCCTCTGAGGATAGACTTTCTGGCGATAGGTCTGCTTCTTCGGAAAGAGAAGAAGAACTCTTTGGTGTCGATACGACAATCGACAAAGCCTCTGTCAGCTTCAGGTTGCTGCTGTTGTTGTTGTTGTTGCTGCTGTTGCTGCTGTTGCTGCTGTCTCTGAAGTCTGTACTTCTCTGTCCATTCTTCTTTCTCCCTGTTCATTTCTTCTCTGAAGAGCTCTTCTATCAGGTCTTCAGTGATTTTTAACATTCTCACATTCTCTATTTCTTCTGGCTTCGGTATCAGACTGTGTCTGACCCTATGCAAATTCACGTAGGCTTCGTTGAGCTTAGCTAGTTTGGAACACATCTTCTTAGGAGGATGAGTCGACAATGGATGGTTAGACTGGGAACAAACCGGTTCTTAAAGTCAAAGCGCGGACGTGAAGGAAAACATCCCCACACGGTTTTTGAGTCGCAACGTTTAGTGAGTGTCATGAGAGGGATAGTAAGAAATGAAAGAGCATCAATCCAACATTCTTATAGCTAAACAAAAGACAAAGGCATTTTTTTTCTAAACACAACATTTTTTATTCAAAAATCACTTAACACTAAACAACAACATTTCTAACATTTTTAACAATAATCCAACATGATAACATCAAACAATCTTTTTCTAATCACAAACATTTTTTTCTTCAAATACTAACTACTTTGAACAGGGCTGACAACGTTGTGAATGAAATTGTGATTTCCACTGTTGGAAATCATTAGGCCATTGATGGACACTACGTTTCCTAGCTTGAGACAAAAGATAAGCATAATGGTCACAAAACCATCGGTCTACTTTCACATCATTTCTAGCAGAAGAACGAGGATAGAAATGAGTCACTAAATGTTCTAAGGAATCGCCCAGGCTGCGATGATGCAGAAAATACACACAATATTGTCCACACACCAAGGAATCTGTGCCTTGTAATTTCACATTATTGAATCGGGTGGTTTGAGCATTTCTTCTCATAAAGTCAATGATATCGTCTTCCAAAGGGGGCAATCCGTACGAATCGAAATATTCCACACATCCTTCTTGAGGAAAGTAAACGGCTACCCAGTGGGTTCCTGGGAGATGACTGTCGTCCGTGTTGATCACGTAAGCTTGATGGTCTTGAGGTTTGCGATGAGGGAGTTCATCTTTAGCACAGACGACAGGATTCCAAGAAGCCGTATACGAACTGTGGTTCAAAAGGTAAGAAAGTTCCCAGGTATCCATTGTTTTGTGGTTTTCTTCTTCACAGGTAATAATAAGTCGTCAATTCGATCCTGACTTTTTGCTTGAAAATGTCTGACGAATAAACGGTTATTCGTTCTGTTTCCTCACTCTGATTCAGGAGAGCTTCGATACGATGGATCTCTTGAGTAGTTAATGGTGGACAAGAATGTTCACGCAAGTCTTTATACCACTGGTGCAACACGTCTTTGTTTGAGATGAGACTCCAAGCTTCGTCCAGATACTCGTCCAATTTTTCTTCTTGGCTCAACATCAGGCATTTATCGTGTTGAATTTGACTGGGATGATCGTTTTGACATCCATAGCAATTTTTCTTGATCAATTCCGTCATTTTGTCGACCAAGTGTTTGGCAAAACAGGAGACTAAATGGGCTTCTTGTTCTGGCCATCTCGACTTCATCATGATCACTTCTTCTTTTTCCACGGTCTCCTCACATTCCATCTCCAAAGTTTCTCCACTAGGTAAAGAGGGACAACAGTCTTCCATGGTTTCTAGTAATCTAGGATGACTTCTCTCAAACTGTTGATTTCTATGGTATTATCGAATTCTGCATACAGGATGACGTTCACTGTCTCTTTCAGTGGTTCTGCAAACTGAAGTTCCACACGAATCTGGCCTGATTTTATAGGGTGGAAATGTCCCTCGTCGCTGCCTTGGTCTGGAGTGAAATCGAAAGCCCACAAAGCATAGCCTCCTGCGTAATCCTCGTACGTAATACCGTGACTGGTGTTGGTTCCTAACTGTCCGGTGGCTTCGTACAGGGACAAGTACGATCTCAAGTAATTCTTCTCTTTAAAGTCAGGTTCGAAAGGTCGGGTACACAAGGTTTTGCCATCGCGACTGACTTCGATTTTCTTCACGTTAAAGTGTTGAAAGTTGAAAGGATTTTGAGCGAAGGCTCCGTTGAAGGCTGAATTCGAGACCATACCAAGGATCAAACGTTTGGGTAGCTGTCCTTGGAACAGATGATCTTCGATCATGGAATGATGTCCAACGGGAATGGTGAACGTTTTCACTTCCACGCGTCGTATGGGATACTTGGCGGTCGTTCTGCTCAACGTTTGACTGATGTCGTTACCTACTTTGGGTAACACTTCCACGCGTCGTACGTAGAGTTTGGCCTCCTCGATTTTGCTTTTAGGAGCCTTAGCATCCTCAGCCAACAAATGGAAAGCGGTACTGCTACGATTCAGTCTCAAGCGGACATTGATTCCGTTCAGCAAATATTTCTCTTGCAACCACATGTCCAAATGCAAACGATCCATCAGTTCTAAACTCTTCTTATCTAAGATTTTGAGTTCTCTTTGCTCAAAGCCGCTATTGGTTCCATCTACAAGGTCGAACTTGCCCGCTTCGTCAGGTTCCCACAGCACACAAGCATTGAGATGGGTATCCTTGGCATCTATTCCGTACGTCAAGAGATTTTCCAGGTAGGCACGGTAAGGGTAAGTATCCATGCTGCTGCTGACCAGTTTGTTATTCAAGTACAAGTCCACTCCACTAAACAAGGAATGCATGAAATTGTTGACGGGAGCTATATTCTCAGTGTCATCTACTGCACCATCATCCTTATCTAGAACTTTGACTTTCAAGTACAAGTAACTGCTATTCAGATCGATGTAATCTTCGGGCTGTCCTTTGATTTCAAACTCGATGGGAGCTGAGGCTGTCAATGAGGAGACGGGATGAAATTCCACCCATTGAGATTCTTGCATCGTCATCATGGTGGGGGGCATGGCAAACAGATCCAGTTCCGTCTTGGAACAAGCGCAAGACTCTCGGTGCATCATTTTTTCTCTGTGTCTCAATAATCGAAAACGTCTAAGTCTCGAACGGTTCTTCTTTTCTTAGCCTTTCTCGCTTGAAGTCTGGTGAAAGGGTGTTTTCTTCGTCGTCTCTTTCTGCCTTGTCCTTGCTGAATGCCTGACTCGGTAGCGTGCAGAACATTTATAGGTGTGTCTCGTCGGCCCAAAATGTCTTTGCCCGTTTGCAGCAAGACATTTTTGCCAGCCCTCATGAAGGCTTCTTTAGGGTTTTGTTTGTCGATGATGACATTTTGGAGAAATTCTTTGCCTTGCGTCAGTGCCGCATCTTTCAAGGCGTGCAATCCCCGTGTCACCATCGGTTTCAAGACTGGGGCCACCGAACGAAAGGCCGATTTTAACATGTCTCCTAAACCGTGTCCTCGCTGTCGTGCAACCCCTCGGTACACTGGATACATGACTTACTTACGAGTCGTGAGAAAACCGTTTTCGAAAATGGAGTTTAACCGTGACTTTTCCTTTGGTGAATGGAATATTTTGTCCTAAATCTCCTTTTATAGTAATGTTGACCGTGTCCAAATACGACTTGCTGACAGGTAAATAGTGAGGATGGACAAATTCGCGGTGGACGTGGTAAGTGTTTCCACCTTCCTCGTCAGCGTTTGCGGCAGAATCCACTTTGAAAGGAATGACACGCAGTAACGGCACAGAGGTGTGTCCCACCACGTTATACTCCACCACATCGGAGTACACGAACATCAAATTTAGTCCTTGGTTCAGTTCTACCGGGGTACGAAAATACTTGGCAAAAGTATCGTTGTCAGAAATGACTAGTAATTCGCCTTTTTGTTGTTCTACTTTCTTCCTCAGCTCCATGTCACCGCCCAACATGTCAAACAATTCAGGACAAAATAAGAAAGACATGATTTTGGGCCCCTCAGGAAATTTTATCAGGAAGCGACGAGTTGTTTTGTGGTACTCCAGGGTGACACTTTTTTTGACATGCTCTAAAGCTTTCAGAAACACACCATTAAACCTGGTGGCTATGGTGTTGACCAAATGTTGACCACTAAAATAATAGCCTGGGGGAATGAACAAGTGATAGGTGGTCCACTTTAGATTTGGTGTACGGGTTTTCTTGTCATATTTGCTATGGGTATCCAAATACTGTTGCATTTGTTCGTCATGAACTTCCACATCAAATTTATTTTGATTGGGAAGGACATTGAGGACTTGGGTCGGGTGAATCATTTCCACTAAAGCCACTTCCCAATGGGCTTCGTGATCTAAGGGGATGGCTTGAGGTAATTTGGCCGTGTAACAGCACAACGTGTTATTGGGAAACACCTCCATGGAACTGTCACTGGGTAAGGTCAAGTAAAATTGGTTTTCGTGACTCATAATTCTAGAGTTCTGTGGCTGTCCGAGGGGATATTACTGGACGTCAGAGGCGTGTCTCCACCCAAAATGGGGTTCTGGTTGTGGTTGTGACTGACACTGGCACTGGACACAAGGTTCCCGGGGTTCCCGTTCGAGGAGAATTTCAGGGAGGGATTGGGAAGCAGGTAACCGATGCAACTGCTCAATAAAATGGTCCACAATTGTTTGTCTCCTTGTTGCAAACTCAAATTGGCGATGGCTGCCCCGATGACACAATACACCACGAAGATTTGGCAGAAAAAGACGATTTGCGTTTTAGGCACACGTTCTCCACACCACACCCACAAGGGTTGTTTTTGTAAATCTTGCACAGAAGAACTAGGGGAAGAAGGAGTGGTCGACGTAGCTGCGTCTGATGTGTGAAAGGGCATGATGGTCACTTCTTCTTTTTATAGTCGATGACTTGCGAAGCGTCGATCCAAGAATCGAAACTGGGTGGATATCCTTTCCAACGTACTTTGACTTCTTTGACACGTCGTTTGCCCACTTTACGGGTTCTGCGTTCGAGAATGCTTTCGATGTCGTACACGTCGTCATCTTTTTTGGTCACACGTTGTAACTCGGGCAAATAAAACGTTCCTTTGAGCACTTCTCCGTTCATGTCTTCCAATTTATAGACGGCAGGATGACGGCCATGCACTCGTCCAGTGACGCGAAACAATTCGATCGTCCAGTTAGGTAAGTAACCTTTGTCGAAAGTGCGTTTGGTTTTGCCAATGCGCACCCAATCTCCTACGGTCAACTCTCCACTTTTCTTGGGGACAGCCCTCGTCGGGGACGTACCAAACAGGCGCTCAAACACCAGCACTTCGTTGTCGGGAGTCACGTCTTGCGGGGCACGTCCGATGCTTCGATGGTAAGATTGGTTGTACGCTTGCACCAGGTGCGGTAAGATGTCGATGTACTTCAGAGTGTGGTGATGCGTAAAATATTTCCACATGCGTTCTTTCAAAGTGCGTTGAAAACGTTCCACGATGCTGGCTTTGGTTTCGGGATTCTCGGTGGTAAAAAAATGAATGTCACGTTTCTTTAATTCTTTTTGGAAAGCTTGGTTCAGAAATTCGGTGCCTTTGTCCGTTTGCCATCGAAGAGGGTGACGACCGCTTTGTTTCAACACTCGTTGCAGGGCTCGCACTAACTCGCTGCTGGATTTGGAAGTCAAGGGCACGACCCAGGCAAATTTCGAAAAGACGTCGATGACACAAAACAAATATTTGTAGCCGCGATTGTAGCTGGCCAAATGAGAGACATCGGCTAAATCGGCTTGCCATTGATGATCGATGCCTTCCACTCGGGTGCGACTTCTGGCAAACTTACGTCGAATGGGTTTGTGTAATGTGTAGGTAGCTTGTTCTTGTAACCATCGTTGCACTTGAGGTAAACGGAGACTTTTCAGTCGAGTTTTGGCAGCACGATACAATTTTTGAACTCCTGCGTAACCTGCAGGATGCGAGGGATCGTAGTAAATGCTGGCTAAGACTTTTTCCATTTTTTTTGTGTTTGTGTGTTAATAAGGCACCCACTCTTGGAAGAGGCTACTCTTTTTCTCTTGGGGTTTTTTCTTGGATTGCAAGGCTTTGCGTGTGCGACCGGCAATAGGTGTCGAAGAGGAGGATGTCTGAGCAGGGGATATCGGTTCTTGTTTCACTTCTGTCTTCACTTTCTTTTTCTCTTGTGATGAAGAAGGGGTGGCCATCATCTTTTTAATCCATCCAATTCTGGAGGTAGGTGGTGTTGTTAACTTGCGTACTTTTTCTGGTGGAGTTTGAAACCCTTCTTCTTCTTCTTCTTTTCCTTTTTCTTTCTTGACCACTGGTACCGGTACTGGTACTGGTACTGGTGATGGTGCTGGACTTTTCATCAAGGTCTTAAAATCTTTCAAAGTGGGTAGAGCTGTTTCGTCTAAAGCTTTCTGGTGAAAGAGTTGCAGTCGTTGCAAGAGTTGACCGTACTTTTGCGATTTTTCTGTTTCGGACAAATCTTGGCGATCCATCAAGGATTGCAATTCGTGTTGTAACTGGGACATCTCGCTCAAATTGGGATTGGGAGGTAAATGCGGGGTGCGTTGTTCTTGCCACCGATGGTATTCCATCCATCGTTTGTAAAGCACTAAAGCTAGTTTTCGTCCTTCGATGGGGTTGTCAGGGGTGAATTCTGAGATCTTGGGACTTTCGAGGGCCTTTTTATCTTGCTCCCACTAGTCCTCCCAACATGGTTCCCAAGACTCTTTTCAGTATGGGGCCTAACAAGAGGGGCAAAATGCCTCCACGTTGCACTAACATCTTCTTTTTTTGACGAATGGGAATTTTCTTTCGAACCATTTGGCGAAGAACGTGACGATGTTTGCTTAAGCATTGTTTCTGGTGTTTGGACAAAGGGATCGTGCCTTTCAAAACGTTCAAACAACATTCGCACACGGTATCGATGACCTCTTTGGAGGCTGTTTGAATGAGTTTTTTTCGTAGGGGTGGAGAAGCTTTGGACAGGACAGATAACATGTCCCCATGTTTGGCTAAACGTGGTGGCAGTCCTTTCCTTTTCTTTCCTTGGGGTTTTCTGGAGGGTGACATCTTTGAGTCTTCAGGAGCACCAAAAAAAACACTGATACCCTACTTGGTCACAGGCCTTTTTTATACTGGAACGCGTCGCCACTGATTGTCTTTACGTCGTATCAACTTCATGACAGGCATGACACGTCGTGCAGGGGTACGTAACGGACTAAATCGAGCCAGTTCTTGCTTGGACAAATCCAGTAAACTTTGTAACATGCCCGATCTTTCATGGACTTTGATTTTGGGAGAAGGTACTTTGTGAGCAGCAGCCACTGCCACTAAATTGGAGGGTCCTGCCACTGGGGAAGTTCTTTTGGGGGTCATCAACGGAGATGTTCTTGGTGTGATCAACGTCTCCAAGTACTCTTCAGTTCCTGGTGTCATCAACGGAGAAGTGGACAAACGTGAGGATGCCGGGGACGTAGTCACCGCCGTGGCAGGTCGTGGTTTGCGAGTGTAAGGTTGCGTCCTGGCCGAAGTGCCTCTCTTGCGACTAGTTTTCTTCTGTGGACTTTTCTTTTTCTTGGGGCTTCTTTTCTTTTTCCGGGGTGGTGTCTGGTAAGAGGAGGGTCCCGCCACTGGAGAAGTTCTTCTCTTTGGGGACCTGGTCTTTTTCTTTTTCTTCTTGGGGCTTCGTTGGACTTTTGTCTTGGGGATAACTTTGGGGGCATTAGGATCCCATCTTAAGAGTGAACGAATGATGACCCCTCCTAGAGTACCGCTCCCTCCAGGTTTCAAAATGATTTGTTTTTTGGTTTGAGTGTCGATGCGGGGATCGGCCAGTTGGACCAAAGCGACTTTGTTTCGATCGAAAAAGCGTTGGGTTTGATGAGGAATCTGAATGATTCCTTGGAGTAATTGACGTGCCGTCACCGTGAACCATCGTAAGACTTCTTTGAGACTAGCTTCTAAGACACGAGCTCGTGTTTGTGGATCTTTTTCTCGACTGATCCCATACAAGGCACGAATCAATTTGACGGGAAGATGCGACTGAAGGGACGTCATGTTCACACTGTGTGAGACAGACGAAAAAGGGTCTGAGGTTTTTATAGATTTTTTGATGGGGAGTGAAATGAAGTCGAGGACGGAGACGTGTACAGGACAGGCCCTCCGTCTTGGCACCAGTGGTGAAACAAGTGGGTACGAAATCGCAAATCCTCGGGAGTGGTAGGTTTCAAATCGACGAGTAAATAGGCGTGTGGCGTTTGAGTGGCATCGTCGTACGCCTGAGTCAGCCAAGGCGTTCCTAACTGTTTGGCTAAGACTTGCACTTGCGATTTATCTCGAGGGCTTTTAAACAAGACCACGTAATGTGCATTGAGACTGATGGTGCGATGGGCTTTACTTTGTTGAAACAAATTTTGGGTGATGTAAACGACACTGGCATTACGATGATGCCCTTTGCGCGTGAACCACAATTTAATTTCTTCTTCGTCTTCTCCTAACATGTCGTCGAAAATGACCAAATGGGTTTGACGGGAGTCAGAGACGATGCCATCGTCTTCTTTAGGAATACCTTCCACAAACACGATGGAATCGCCTTGACTTTCTCGCAAGAGGCTGTACGCCGATTGCCACTCTTTGTAACACCACACGATCCGTTGAGGTGGCCGATCGATCAAATGATGTTTATGTTCGATCAAACGTTTGACGAATTCGGTTTTGCCTGAACCGCTAGGTCCAGCAATGAGCATGTTAAAGGGATGGCGAAGATACAAAGCCTCCCAACTGGCACGATCTAAGTGTTCGTCGATGACTTTGACAGTAGAGGAAGAGGGAGTAGAGACAGCAGAGGTAGTCATGGTGTGAGAAATGTCACTTGTGACACTAAAACAAACAAGACAAGAGTTTACATACTTTTTCAGAACACGTTTATTGAATGTTTTTTTTCAAACATGAATACGAAAGACAAAAATACATAAAAGCCAAAGGCTTAAGTACAACAATAAAAGGCACATGATAACGATGAATGTGGAATAAACACAAGTGTCTGTACAACAACCACATGTTTTGGGTAATGTTCTAACCAGTTCTATAGTAGGGGGTAAGGTCACACAAGTGTCCTCCCGAAAGGGTCTTTCAGGCCTGTCCACGACAGTCCTGTCCTGGGTGACGGGTTCTTCTGGCACCGTCACTAACACGGGTTGAAAAGTAACTTTTTTCCTTGAACAACTCTCGTGCATACTGGGCCACTTCTTGGGTCCAAGCCTCAAAACCCCATTCTTTCCAGGCACGGACATCTGTCCAATGGGGATGTAAGTTACAAGCTACACACACATCGTCATACACGTCTTGGGTAGCTAAAAGTTGACGAATCTTTTTTTCCTGTTGAGGTCGAGAAGTATCCAGATGAAAACGCAAGGCTTTGAGCAAAAGGAGTTTTTCGTGACCATTTAAGGCCATTGAGGTGGTAAGTACTGATCGTAAAGAGTCCACAAAGAATCGGCTGGTAAACGAAATCCCAAAAAACAAGTCACTAAGACACACACCACTTGTCGTCCCAAATTGAATGGATACAGTTCTTGTAATAATTGATGGTAATGATCCACGGTTTGAATATGGTCATTGAGTTCCTTCCACGGAATCTGTTGAATGATATGTGACATAATCCGTGGCATGGCAACTTGATTTTATAGTGTCTTTGTTTCGGAAGCAATAAAGGTAATTTCTAACCAAACACGTTCGTTCTCCAGTAGGGAATTTAAATGTTACATACTGTAACTGAAACGTCAGAGTTTGTCTAGATGTTTCGTCTTTTTCTAAGCAGATTCCATGTAACAAATGTTGGTAATCCTTTAACTCCTCTTCCTCAATACGTTGCAGTAAGTGAATCTCCAAGTAACCAAAATTACGAACGTCTGGCCCATCCTCATTCATATACTGAAAGTATTCAACAAGGTCTGACCAGTGAAAAAATTTCTGACGAATCAGTCCTCTTATACCATTCAGGTACCAGTGGTTAAAGATCTGGTGACGTAACGGATGCAATTGTTCTTTACGTTTCACTTGTATTTTGACCAGCTCTCGATAAATCCTTTCTCTCAACTCCTCAGGCAAGCCCAAAATGTTCTCTTGTAAAGTATCCATAAGTATATACACTGTTTTTGGAATCGTTGGGTGGTGGCCAATAGCCTCGTTTAACTTTGTGCCTGATGTAATATCCACTCATAATCAGTCTTCTTGTACTTTGAAACATAGCATAATTTAAAAACGGACGAATCACTTTGAGTTTGCGTTTCACTTGTATTTTGATCAGTTCTCGGTAAATGCGTTCTCTCAACTCCACAGGCAAAGCACGAATGTTCTCTAGCAAAGTATCCATGAATAGGTCATACTAAATCCTCTTTGCTCTGACACAAGAAATGTACTGTTTTCACAAACATGGTTTTAATTCATTGTCGAATCTAAATCGTTTCACCACTAATTTACACATTACAATTCGTTCAGAAGTTTCCTCTTTCACCAAGTTGACATCGCGTGAAAGATGTTGGTAATTCGTTAACTCTTCCTCTGGAATTCGATGCAGTACGTTTACAATGTAGTAGATAGAATCGTCCATACCAAACCATTCCTTTTTATAACCAGGAGATCGTTGATCAATGTCTGTCCAATGGAACACTTTCAACTCAATCAGTCCTTGTATAGCCTGAAGGTACCAGTGGTTCAAACACCGGTGACGTAACGGATGCAATTGTTCTTTACGTTTCACTTGTATTTTGACCAGCTCTCGGTAAATGCGTTCTCTCAACTCCACAGACAAAGCACGAATGTTCTCTTGTAAAGTATCCATGAACAGATTATTATGGTAAGAAGTTACTTCAATGTCTCGGTCCCACTAAAGGTAAGTAATGACAATTCGGTGACCATCGAGCATGTTCAACGTAGGCCGAATCTTGCGGTTCCCAGTGGTGAAGTGACACACCGCAACTGAAGCACTTGACTTTATCTCCTTCGCCCAAGTAGAAAAATCCGGCTCTGGCTAATTCTTCGGGGGTCGGTCCTTCCAGATACTTAGGCCATTTTCCTTTGAACGATTGAAGACGATTTTCAAAGTCGCAGTATTCCGACAAACGCACAGGGAACGAATATTCGTCTTTCACAGGTTCGTTTCGATGAGGGTTGAGTGACATGGGTAGGAGTTTGCTCAGGGCTGGATGACATCCGTAGGGGGGTAGACGTGAAGGTGAACATTCCCCTTTAAAACGAAACCCAGTAAAATGTCCAAGAGGACGAGCGGCATCACTTTCGCATCCCACAGGTTTGACACGCACAGCATCACTTTCCATGATAGGGGTAGGGGCACTAAAGTTCCCATGATGCTTTACGGCATCGCTCAGGTCACAAGATACAGCATCGTACCCATCGCAAGGCTCACAATCGCATTCCACTTCCGAAGCCTCACACTTGAATTGTGCCCTTCTAAACAACTTGTTCTGTGTTTCTCTGAAAGTATTCATCTTGTTCGCTCGGTCTTGGTAGTCACAATGAACTATCGATCTTCCCTAGGGTTCCTTTTTTATATACAGACCAATACCGACGTGACCGTACGGCAACGTAAAGTGATTGGGAGGTCGCACTCGCTTCTGGTACACGATTTGATAGACTTTTTCCAAGGGCCGACTGACGATGTGGCGAGTGGGTAAACGTACAATCTTGTTCGGTTGGTAAGTGGTCACTTTAAAGTTTCCATCCTCTCTCGATTGCAAGGCTTCTTTCAATACCCCAAAGTTGACCACTCGACTGGTACGATAATTCAGAGTCAGTCCTTTCACTTTGCACGTCGTGTGCACTTCTCCTTGTTTGTCCCGGTATTCGTAGCCGTAATTTTTGGGACCGCCACTGACGAAACTTAGAATCTTGTCGTCGGGATGCTCGTCTGTCCAGGCTCCTAAACGGTCTCCTTCGATGTTAGGGTGATGTTGAATCGGGTGATGGATGTAAATGCAACTGTCCGTGTCAAAGTACAGGACGCGTTCTTCTAACAGTTCTAAAGCTTCGTACAATTTTAAGCGAGCATGGGCTGTCACGTAAGCCGCAATGATGACATTTCCAAAAGGGTCGTCTTGTACAAAGTCCAGATCTTCTTCGTAATTGACCAAGATCAAATTCTCTCGAACGATGTCCACGTGTTTCATGTATTTGGTTTTGTCGTGAATCATCTGGAAGTAGCGGGAAGGTTCTGTCAAATATTCCGTCTTGGGTAAACACGGTCGTTGTGCCATTTTACCCCACAAGCAATTTAACATCACTTTGGCAAACGATCGCCTGCCTTCGTTTTTCTCGATGTGGTCTAAAGTGATGCCTTCTTGTTCGTAGTATTTCTCTTTGAATTGTATTTGGTCTTCGGGAGTGTGACACCAGGAAGGATAGCCGCTGGCTTCTTGTTTCAGTTTCAAAAAGGCATCCACGTAGTCTGCGAAAATGCCTTTCTGAGTAGGGTCACCCTTGCGGTATTGTTGTGTCTTGGGAAAGTGGCAAATTTCGTACACTTCTAACAGTTGGTATCCCATGTCCAGAGCTTTGAACAATTCTACGCTGACCCACGTTCCCGTCAAGGCCCGTTCTTCCTGGCTGTGCTGACAAGGTTGGTCTTGGTTGCACGTTTCGGCACAAGTACGGCACAAGGGAAACATCAGCTTGCCTTGACAATGGTGAGGTAAGACGGGATGGTAGAGGTTCGTGGGAGGCAAAACTTTGCACTTGATCAAGCCTTCGTATTGTCGAATGTTTTTCAGGTCGATGTGTTCCGTCAGCAATTGCGGGTGCCCTACAGGAAAGCGACAATATTTGCACACGTAGGGATACAGCGAACACACGTCCAAGTATTTGATTTCTTCTCCTTTCTCTTCGTCGGCTTGGTACAGCAAACAGGTGGCATTGGTCCTTCCTCCGTACAAACTATCCCTCGGGTTCAGCGGGTCCATGAACTGGTAACTTTCCACGAGGCGTTTAAACTCGGGATCGGTTTTCATACGGTGATCGTACTCGTGTTCCCACATTTCCACCACTTGGTATCCTTGCTGTTCTAACTTTAGGCGTCGCTGACAAGTGTCCTGGTACAAGTCTTCCATGGTTCGTTGCAAAAACTGATTTTTAGTACCACGGTCAGGGTAACAAACAGGACATCCGTGAAATAAGCAACCGTTAAACTCTTACACGATCTTGGGGTTTTCTAAGTCCCAGCCATCGACCGAATACGTTCCGATGGTCTTTTCACCCCCTCCGTTGCGGGCATGCTGAATCCACTTGTCTTCCTTGTCGCACAAGTAATGTAACCAACGTAGGGCTTTGACCGAGTATTGACGCTTGACAAAGTGGGTCGTTTGAGGGCTGATGACAGCCACTGTGTTTTCAGGCATGAATCGTTGTCGATACACTAGGGAACATGCTTTGGCAATGGTGCAAGCTTCTTTCAAAGGATCGACCCCTCCGTGTTCCATGAACAGTTCTCGAAATTTTCCACAGCAACGCCGTAAAATGTCCACGTCGGAACGACAATACTTTAGCATTTCTTCCTGAAAGTCGAAAGGGTCCGAGGCGTGAATCTGGTACCAAGCGTAGAAAGCTTCTCGTTGTTCGGTACGCATGTTGTCGGGGTCGTAATAGTGAGCCTCAGGCAAATGGGGTAGAACGGCGTGTTGATTGGCTTCCGTATTGAAAAAGTGTGGAAAGTACCCTTTAGCCATTTCTGTCATTCCAAACGTTTTAGGCATTCGACTCAAAGGCATGGCCAAATAGCTCATCGAATCTTTAAACTGTACTTGTCCCACTTGCATGAAAATGATTTTGGCTCCGTTCAAAGTCACTTTAGGGCGCTCGGTGCCTTGTTCCGTATAGTACCTCAAAAGAAACTGTCCATCGTATCCGGAGAAATTGTGAGCCATCACCGTGGCATGACGATGACAATCTCCGTAAAGTTCGATGTCCTCTTGGCTCCACGTCTTGTCGATGGGGTCTAAGACCCATTGGGCAAAATCGGCTAACGTGTTCGGTCCCCGAAAGATTTTTTCACGCCCTCCAGGAATCTTGCTGCAGTGAGGGCAATGACTGAAGATAGGTTCTTGAATGCACTTCTCGCACGCTCGATGAGCCACGCAGAAATTAGGAATGTGAATGCCGGTCTCTTGCATGCATTCGAAATCGAAAAAGATGAAATTGCCTTTCTTCTTGTGACCGTCCTCTTTCTCTGGTGGGGGCTGGTATTTTTGCACGTAGCATTGGTGTTCCAAGTCCACGATGTGGTGACAAATGTGACATTTCTTTTTTCCTGAACATACGTGTGCCTTGGTATTATTGGTACGTATGACTTGTTCACACGTGGGGCACAATCTCAGGAGTTGACAAGCACATTTCTTCTGTGAACTTTGCGTTTTCAGATGTTGTTGGTAACAGGTAGGGCTAACAAACGTGCGCAGACAAGTTGAACAAGGCACTGGTTCTTCGCTCAGACAGGGTGAAGAGGCCAAACATCCTGAGCATTTCGATCCACAATGCTTGTGTTGCTCTCGATTATTATAACCATGGTCACATTTCTCACAGTAATAACCGTATCCCAGGAATCCGGTGATGGCGGTAATGGTATCGAAATGTTCATCGTGATAATAGACATGAATGTATTTTCCGTCCTTAAAGTCTTGCCCTCGAAACAACAAAGGCCCGCGCACTTCTTGAGGGTGCACTTTCAAGGTGTATCGTGGAGCTAGGGCATCTTGCAATTTTTGCATCTCAGGAATGCCACAGGGTGTGTCTTTGGACAGGCCAGCTTGTTGCAACAGGAGTTCTGCTTCGTTTCGTTGTTTGGCTCGATCGGATCGTTGAATAGTTTTCCAGGTTCTTTTCCATTCTACCGTGTCGTTCTTGTTGGCATAGGTTCGTCCCACCACGATGGCACGGGCTAAACACATCTGGTCATGAGGATTGTGAATTTGGACAAGGCTACGCTTAATGCTGCGAAGCTCGTTCACCAATAACATCTTTTTGCGTCCGGTCCCTTGAGGAGGAGAGACGTGGGTCATGTCCAATGTGGCTTTTCCATCGGTGATGTCAAACTGGTCATTAGATTGTTGCACGTGTTGAATCTTGTCCATGACTTTGGAAGCGGTCAATTCTGCAGGGGTGCTAAACTCGATCCAAACAGGGGATTTCAAACCGTCGTGTTGTATGGAAAGTCTCAAGCGATCGTCTTCTTTGGGTTGACATTGTTGCTTGAGTGCAGTGAGCAAAGAATCCCACACCTCAGTGATGAACACTTCTGCTTTCTCTAACGGCACTTCAGGCTTGAAATCTTTAAACTTCACCGTGTATTTGTAAGCCGTGGTTCTAAATTTTCTAGAGGAGCGCTTTTCCGTCTCTCGAATGGAATAGTATTTTTCAGGGTTGACTAAGGGTGGTGAACTTGTTTTAGAGGGTTCTGATTCTGGTTCACTCATGTCCTCTTCAAAATCACTGGCATGAATTTGTGCCAAGATTTCAGCTCTGGTACGAGGCGATAGATCACGTTTCTGCCTCTTACTTTCTTCTTCTTTCTTCTCAAATGAATTATATCGTTTCATCTTGAAAGCAAAAAGTCAAATGACTCAAGTTCAAACACCATGAGCTACTTTATAGTCATAGCAGATCAGCGTATATAAAAAGGGTGTGTGTCTTGTCCTTTCACTATTCATTTCACTCTCAAGCCGAGCACAACGATGGAAGAGACTAACCAGATGGAACGTTTCGTCAGAGCTTTGCGAGGGGTCATTAGAAAATTCTCTTCAGACCAGCCTACGGACTACTCTCCTTCCTTTCGAGATAAAAGTCAAGATACTTGCTATATCTGTCAGAAGAAAGGGCATTGGTCTTCAGAGTGTCCAGACCGTCAAAAAAGAACAAAAACAGGGACTAAAAAAGACAAAAGTCAAGATACCTGTTATTATTGTAAAGAAAAAGGACATTGGTCTCCAGATTGCCCAAAAAAGAAACAAGAGGAGTCAGAAGAAAAGAGGGATTCTTCAGAAGAAGAGAGGGATTCTTCGGAAGAAGAGAGGGATTCTTCAGAGGAAGAAGAGGAAGAAAGAAGACAATTCTATTTACAAGAGGCAAAGAAACAGGAGAAGAAGAAAAGAAGAAGGGAAGAAAATGAGGAAAAGACGGTGAAGAAATTTAAAAAACAGAGAGACTAAACAAGGAGAAAGAAGAAGTCAATGAACTTTTTATTAAAGTGTTGTGTTGTGAATTGTGAATTGGATTGTAAAAAAATGGAGAAAAGAATAAATGAATGATATAAGGTAAGTGTCTTTGAGTTTTGATTTTAAAATAAGAAGCTACACTCACGCACTCATACACAGACACGTACTATAAGGGTAAAATGGGTGGGTTTTTTTCTCGAGTTATTGGCAAATTGAAATTGTATTTCTTTTCGAGAAATGTGGGTGGCCCTGAAAAGGGCCTTTTTCTCTATGGTGTAGGGGTGAGTTTAAGCAATCAACTTTAACTGTCTTAAGCCTTTGCCACGGCCAAGACCTACTTCTGGACTGCGTAATGTTGATGATGATGATAATGATTGGGTTGAAATCACTAAGGGTGGTACGGTAGGCTTAGTCACAGGGTTGACGTGTTTAGCTCGGGAAGGTCGTATTCTCTTCGGTCGTAATAAAGAAGTCTGATACATTTGTTTCAGACTTCTTAACTCCGCTAAAATGTCCAACAGTACCGTGACCGTTTGATTTTCACCCTCTTGTTTCTTTGCTGCTACTTCTTCTTGCTGTTGCTGCTGTTGTTTTTTTCTTACCTCTTCTTCTTGCTGCTGTTGCTGTAGGAGAAAAGCTTGTTCCGCTTCCTTTTGTCGTTGTATAAATTTCTCCAATTCTTCTTTCTGTCTCTGTCTAAAATTCTCCACTTGCGGTAATGAAGAAGGTAACGCAGGTTCCGGAACAAATTCTTGCGAGGAGAGAAAATCCACAAAATCCCAATTCACCTCTTCTGAAAGTAAGTCCGGGTTCCCTTGGGCAATCTCCCCTGTTGGTGCAGCCCAATGGATCGTTTTCTGAGTTTCCGTCATGTTGAATCACTGTCGCATAGATTGACTGCACACAAGCGCTAGCGAATCTATATAGACCAACAGACGTCACAGACTGCTCTCTTCGGATTGGATGTGGGCTGACTGAATTTTGTAACGCGTGTTCGGATTGGTAAATGAACTCAATCCGTTTCAATCCTACCTCTGCCTATAAATAAGCGCCGTTCACTGCATTGATTCACCTGTTCTCGGAGCCTCAAGATGTGGACCGACGTTCAATCTTCAACCCTTGTGTCAACAATGATGTTCAGGACGGACATGCTCATGTATGTCCGGTCCAAGTGGACTGTTGTTGATAGGACAGATACTAGTCTATGGATGAGGAGAGTTTATATAGAAAGGCAAGGATGTCTCAAGAGGGTACTTGCGTATGGACCGGCAGTTAGAAGGAGTTTAAGAAGAAGAAGAAGATGTGACAGATGCCATCTATGTTAATATTAATATTAACATAAACCCAAAGGCCCTTTTCAGGGCCAGCCATATTTCTCGAAAAGAGATAGCCTTTCCATTGCCTACCCCTTTTTTATTTTTTATTTTTTTTAAAAAAAAAAATCCCATGTTAATTTCCTTTGTCGCTATATGTTCCCACGATTTTTCTCCATGTTCAAATCCCCTTGTCGCTATATGTTCCCACGATTTTTCTCCATGTTCATTTCCCTTGTCGCTATATGTTCCCACGAATTTTCTCCATGTTAAATTTCCATTGTCGCTATATGTTCCCAAGGGGTCCTGTAATGCTAATTCCCATTGTCGCTCTAGTATCCCCCTTCACTACTATCATACCAATATGACTGGGAAATTGTTAAAGCTACGTTATCCAACCCCAACCCCAACCCCCCCTCTCTCTCTCTCTCTCTCTCTCTCTCTCTCTCTCTCTCTCTCTCACACACACACACACACACACACACACAAGCAATACCTACATTAGGAGGACCTTGTAAATCCACATACATTAGGAGGTCCACCTCAAGGAAAGCGTTTATACGCTTCTTTTACAGAGGATTTTGTTTGATTTTAAACGAAAACATATATCAGGGTCTAGATGTTTTGAAAAACTACATTTTTATTTTATTGATATGATGTGTTTTCCACGTACATTGGGGGAATGACACACATGTGGTAACTACGGGGACATAGATTTACACCCACACACACACACACCCTACACACACATCTGAGTTATATTAGAAGATGGCAGTTTGTTATGTTGACATGTGACCTAAGGAAACTCATGAACTTGGACGTGATATACAGAGTAAAAATACCATCAGATACCTCCTGGAAAGATCCTCATTTCTTAAGTAATGGCTAAAAGTACCATCATTGATACCTTGATTAACTTCACAAAAAAATAGAATAAAAACAACACACAAAAAAACCAGCAACAAACACTAACATTTTGCAAATTATGTAGAAGATAATAATAATCCAATGATACGCACACACCACACACTCGCGGGCGATACTTGTGTGAAAAAGCTATTTTTAATCTGTATTCTGTCAGTGTCATTGTCAGAGAGAGAGAGAGAGAGAGAGAGAGAGAGAGAGAGAGAGAGAGAATAATAATGAGGACTTTGTATAGCGCCTAATCTTTAGAAGCTCTAAGCCCTTTACAACATTAGACAACACCTATAATAATAATAATAATAATAATAGTAATAATAATAAACTATCTTTAACGAGGATAACACATTTGGTCATGGCTGACCCATCTGCCATGTGGTCCTCAGATATAAGATAAAAAACATATAATGATATGATTACAAAAACAAACACCATGAAATTAGAAAACATTAAAAAGCATGCTGAGAATATTTAAGGTAGGAAACATTATTAGGTCTTTAAGTTTGTTCTTGCTGTCGAAATAAGTGAGTTTTGAGAGCCCTCTTGAATGTGGTCACTGTGTCTTTGTGTCTAAGTTCAGTGGGCAATTCATTCCACGTTGCTGGGCCCTGGTATGCAAAAGAACGCTGTCCATATGACTTTGTTTTCATAATGTGAATAATGAGTAGCGTAGAGGAGGAGCGTAAGTATCTTGCTGGTGTGTACACTTGGGTGAGGTCGGATAGGTATGTTGGACTAGAGTCCGACAGTGAAACGTAGCAAAGAGAACAAATTTTGTGTTTGATTCTGGATCGAATGGATAGCCAGTGTAGGGGACAGAGCAGCGGGGAGGTGTGCTCTGATCGTGGTACTCTAAGTACGATCCGAGCAGCTGTGTTTTGAACTTTTTGAAGTTTCTGGAGCCGATATTGAGATGAACCAGACAAAACTGAGTTACAGTAGTCCAGTCTTGAAAGGACTAATGAACACATAAGTGTTTTAGTGGCATCAACTGAAAGATATTTGCGAATTGAGCTGATGCGTCTCGGCTCAAGATATGCAGCCTTGCATATGTTCATGACATGTTGGTGCAATGTGAGAGTACTGTCCAGAGTAACACCTAGTTTTCGTACTGATTGTGTGAATTTAATGTTGGTGTTGCTGATATTTATTGTTTGAGGTAAAGGATGTGAATGAGAAAGTCTTTGGCCTCAGTTTTATCATCATTCATCTGCAGCTTGTTACATGTCATCCATGATTTCACATCAGAAATGCACCTCTCTACACATTGTATGGTAGCATCAACTTCAGTTGGGTGGCTAGATTTGTATATGTGGGTGTCATCAGCGTACAATTGGTGAGACACTGGATGATGATCTATGACACTTGAGAGCGACTGAGTGTACAGAATAAAGAGAACAAGTCCAAGAACAGACCCTTGTTGAAATCCACAACATAGATCAACCGGGCTGGAGTGTATTCCATTTGCATAGACAATGTGTGTCCTGTTGACCAAGTAGGACTTGAACCACAGTAAGGCTGTATCACGAATGCCAAATACATGCTGGAGACGTTGAAGTAATATATCATGGTCTATTGTGTCAAATGCTGCATATGGGGAGACACACATTACCAGGAAAAAGGAAACTATGATCAGCATTGTCAATGTAAACTGGACATTTTGGTAACGCAGTGTGTAAGTAAATTCCTTGACAAAAAGGACATAAGTAATCATTTGATTTAAAACAAGAAAAGGAAACAAAACGAACAACACACATACACACACACTATAAATATATAATGACATTATGATTCCCCGTGACACCAGGAAACAATGTCCTCGCACTATACAAACACTTAATCATTTAGACTGAAATACGTGTTTCATTAGGTCATGTTTACTTTCTGCTATGTTTTAAAGTGTTTTAGCATATATGTTGTTAGTTTTGCTCATATTACTGTCATATCCTGTATAATGGAATTTGACAATGAATATATCTTAACTTCCAAATGGGAGAAAAATTATATGTAGTTTTCCATTTACCTTAGGAATAAAACTCTTAAGAAGATGTAAGGTCAAAACCTCGTGCTCTTTTATACAAACCCAAAGAGAGTCGGATAACGTTAATTAGATTGTGTATGAAGAATGCTAAAACTCACACTTTACATATTATCAAATTATATATCTGTCTTCTGCACTTACATGCAGAATCTCATGGAGACCTTCTTTTGATTTCTTTCTTTCTCTCTCTCTCACACACACAAACACACACACACACACACACACACACACACACACACACACACAATGAAAAACAGGATATAAAAAGAAATACTTTGTGGCTGAGACAAACTGTTGTCTTAGTTAAAAAGACTTGAGAACTAACCATGTTTGTCAGACTTCTTAGGGTCAGTGAGATATTTAAATTGCTGAGTTGTAAAACCATTCTGGATTGCAGTTTGTCTTTTCTATAACAGTATTTATAGGTTTATGCATTTGTATGGGGAAAATATGAACGAGGTTTTCGAATGGAAATACTACATGACCTTGGGAAATCAGTATATCCATTCGACAAAACGAGTTCATATTTTCCCATACAAATGCAGTAACCTTTTCATTATATGCAAATTTTTAAAATTCTACCCAATGCTTAATTATATTTACAAAATATACTACACGAAACAAAGTAATCGAATGTATGCCTCATTCCAAACTAAATACACAAGCGCATGTTCATCATTACACAACAACAACATTATTACTGCGCACATAACTCCGCAGATAAATTTGAACTTAGTCGCGCGCTCGACATAACTTTCGAATGAAAATGGCGTTTCTAGTAAAAATTGAAATTTGGAGTCATATTGTGACTGAATGCGCTTTGCAACAACTTTTCCATTTGATTTGGAATGAACAGATTTTGGTATTTTGTTTTCGATTCTACGAAATTCCGTGATTATGGACTGGGTTTATATGTGACAATTCCACATGAAATATTGAAGAAGCGAGGTAGAAGCGTGTTGCCATCTGCAAATTTGTTTCTGTTTCTGTCATTGAATGTTTGAAATCATAATGTGGGAAAAATATGAAGTCTTTCAATTGCAATTATCAAAAAGACGTTATGAAATTGAATGCTTATTTCATTTGAGTGCAGTAAGGAGGATGTAATTGCACATATCATCGAAATTACAGTACATTTTCGAAATGTGTAATCAAGATTGAGAACCTATGATATGGCTCATGTGATTCGGATTTGCAGAACTAAGAAAGTACATTTTGATGAAATTCATGATGTAAAACTGTAAGTATATATTTTTTGCCATTAAATACCAGCTAAAGAAGAGAGTATATGACTTGTCACTTGTATGTTATTTGTAAGGACACTTTCATGCGTCCGTTGTATACTGTAGCTAGTCTAAATCCGAAACAGTGTATCAACGCGGAATGTTCCAAAGCAGCTGGTATGTGGCAGTCCACGAAACATCTGTTTTAATTCATTCAGAAACAAATTTAAACAACCACAATGTAAAGCGCCTCTTACGCGAGTGTACATGATTTGTTTGCAAATCAAAAGCGCCGGCGTCTGCGTCCATTGTTTGTTTACAATAGAAAGTAGTTCCTTTATGTGTATTGGCGCGCGAGTTTAGTATCGGGTAATATTGCAGGATTCTGAAAATGTAAAGTTAACAGGGAAAAATGAGCAAATAATAATAAATGGTTGTGCAATTGACTCCGAATTAACTAAATATTATTCCAGTTAAAATAAACGTTTTCTATTTCAAAACCTTGGGAAAGCATGAACGTATGCATGTATTATATTAAAATCTAAAATTCAAAAGAAAAACACAAGGATATCTCATTTGAAAGCGATTGTAATTCTTAACGTGTTTTTTCTTCCTTACACGGCAAACTATGATAACAGCAACTTTCTTTTACCTGCCCCATGTCTCAACTTTCTGTTTTTCACTCGAGAGACGTTATCAGTCCTATTCGTGCAAACCAAAACTGGTTATCATGGATTTTTTTTATGTCTATCATAAGCATCATGCTTAAAGTGTTGATCACTACAATGTTATCATCTGCTATCACCTTCATAGCACACGATACAAAGGAAATATCCGGTAAAATCAAACTATTTCGACTTTCTGTCTGTAACGTTTTTGCTTAGGTTGTATAGCGATTAGAGCAGATATGCTTCCTGGAAATGCTATACCGTTAGCTAATGCTAGTTGTGAAGTGGGATAATTTGGCGACAATGGAAATTCCAGGCAAAAAGATTGTGGGAACGATTGGCGACATGGGGAATTTAACATGGGTGGGACTATAGAGCGACACAGAATATTGGGACCGTATAGCGACAAGGGTATAGGACTGTTTAGCAACAACTGGAATTAACGTCATGGTACTGGCCACTGGCAACAATGTTGCAAGAGGATGACCTCAATCTGACCAAACAGCGGAGAAAAAACTAGAACTGGATAGACATAGACATAGACATAATGACATACAATCGTACATACATACATACATACATACATACATACATACATACATACATACATACATACATACATACATACATACATACATGAACATCAATCTATCACACCTAAAATATAAAATCGACTAAAATAATTTAGGCAAGAGAGCAAATCTTTTCGAGACAAAAGTGGCCCTGAAAAGGGCCGTTGGTTTGTTTCTTTTTTTTCTTCTTATTCCTTCTTTTCCTCCACAAGAGGCAAATTCAAACGCCAACTCTACTATCCACACAGGGGAAGGAGAAAAAGCTAACCACAAATCCACCATCAACACACGAGAAGAGAAAAAACAAACCCCGTCATATCTACTATCCACACCGAGGAAATAAGAAGAAAACAAACCCCAAATATACTATCCACAGAGAAGGGAAGGAAAACAAACTTGAAATGTACTATCCACGCATGGGAAGAAGAAGGAAAAAAAACATCGACTATCCGCACACAAGAAGGAACAACAAAACAAACCATAATCTACTAATCTACTATCCACACACAAGAAGAGGAAACAAGCCATATATACTATCCACACAGAGGGAAGAAGAAAAAAAAACCAAAATCAATCTACTATCCACACAGAAGGGAAAGAATACAAACCTGAAACGTACTACCCACACACGAGAAGAAGAAAGAAAAAAACAGCAAAAACCAATCCATTCTCTACTATCAGCACAGGGAAAGGAGCAAAACATTAAACCCCAAATCTATATCCACACAGGAGAAGAGGAAAAAGAAAACCCAAATCTACTATTCACACTGGGGACGGAGAAAAAAAAACAGACTCCATATCTACTATCCACATAGAGGGAAGAAGAAGAAAATAAACCCCAAATCTACTGTCCACACACGGTAAGAGGAAAGAAAAAGCAACTACTATCCACACAGAGGGAAGAAGAAAACAAACTCAAATTCTACTATCCACACAGAAGGGAAGGAAAACAAATCAGAGATGTACTATCCAACACGGCAAGAATACATTTAAAAAAAACACAGTATCTACTATCCGCACACGGGTAGGAGAAAAAAACCCAACCCAAAATCTACTAACCACACAGGGGAAGGAGAAAAACAAAAACCAAACCCACTATCCACACACGAGAAGAGAAAAAAAACATATCTACTATCCACATAGAGGGAAGAAGAAAACAAACCCCAAATCTACTATCCACACAGAAGAGAGGCAAAACAAACCCGAAATATACTACCCACACATGGGAAAAGAAGAAAAAAAAAACATTTTCTGCTATCCGCACACAGGAGCAAAAGCAAACCCACAATCTACTATCCACACACGGGAAGGAGAAAAAAAACCCACAACAAACTCCAAGTCTACTATCTACACAGGGGAAGGAGACACAAACATCCCCCCAGTCTAGTATTCACACACGGGAAGAGGAAAAAAGAAACCCTATATCTACTATCCACATAGAGGTGATGAAGAAAAAGGAAACCAGAAATCTGCTATCCGCACAGAAGGGAGGGAAGACAAACCCCAAATTTACTATCCACACACGGAAAGAGGAAAAAATAAACCCGAAATCTTCTTTCCACACAGAGGGAAGAAGAAAAAACAAACCCCAAATGTAATATGAACACAGAAGGGAGGAAAAACAAGCCCCAAATATACTATCTACACAGGGGGAAGAGGAAAAAACAAAACCCAAATCTACTATCCACACACGGGAAGGAGAAAAAACCAAATATACTATCAAACGGAAGGGAGGGAAAATAATCCCCAAATATAGTATATACACAGGGTAAGAGGAAAAAGCAAGCTCCAAATATACTAACCACACGGGAAGTCGAAAAAAACAACAAATATAATATCAGCACAGAAGGGAGGGAAAATGAACCCCCAAAATACTATCTACACAGGGGAATAGGATAAAAAAAACCCACAAATCCCATATCTACTATCGACACAGAGGTGAGAAGTAAAAACCAAACACCATATATACTATCCACACATAGGGAAGAAGAAAAAATAACCCCAATGTACATTATCAACACAAAGAGAGAGGGGGGAAAACATAATATAATAACCACACTCGTACTTGATTAAATCTAGTCCAGTTAGTTTATTGGACAATAATAAAATACCATTAATGTTTAAGCCACCTGTGCAATTACTCAGATCGAAAAAGTCAAAAAATCTCTTGATGATTCATTAATAAAATTGGAACTTTATGTACAAAGTGTACTTCAGTTCTCTTAAATCGTGCTAATCAATCAAGTCAAAATGACTCATTTAGTATCACCCATAAGGTAAATTGGAAAATTTCGATGGTAGTAACAAATGGACAAAATCAGAATATTAAGATAGAGATATTATCAAAAGCGGTTCTCAAGCCAAAATGAGAATTGTATACATTCGATCAGGCAACTTTGAAAGTAACTCGGCTTGTTCACGTCGATTTCAAGAACATCCAGGCATGTACGTAGTAAGGTCTACACCGGTATTCGGGCTGGCATGTTCTTCAGTCGTGGGCAGCAGCTTGTGTACACCTTTTCCAAAAGAAGTCTGCCATCCTTTCCAGGTCATCATGATTTTCCGGTTGCATCGTTATTACTGGACTAATACACCGGTCACCATTAAGTTCTACGCTTAAGTCTATAGACTCGATGGGTAGGTAGACGGTTATCGCGAGCAGCTTACACATGCATATGGCCACGCTCCCTTTTCTTCGTTAATGGTTCGTCATGTCCCATGTGCAGCACGGTTTTATCGCTCCTGTCTCCGCCCTTGTCGAAATGGTGGTCAGCGCTCCAGATTTTTTCATGCAACGTTTCCTGTAGTGAGATGGGTCGGTCAGCTTATTATGCAATATGTAATGCAGTCCACTGCAATCTCGTCCGTGTAGGGCTGATGCCATTCTCTCCATTATCATAATGGTTAGTCACTGGCTGCACGTGAAGGTATGATTTTCCCCGATTTTCAGCTACCTCCCTATGTCTCACGATGTACTCTGGTTGACGTCTGGTGGTGGAATGCATACGAATCAGTCAATCAATAAAAATTATAGTCGCTTACGCAAGCTATGTGCTTTTGCGACTTGTTAATTCCTGATAACCATGATACTTAATTGGTAGGGGTTGTAGGAATGGAGCCACTAAAATCCCGCGGTTATGTGTGAATGTCACACTTCTTAATTATGACGTCCGGAAGAGGCAAGGCGGGAGAAACATATTCAGGGCGCGCCATCCGTTACCGGAAAGCCTGAAACGCCAAGACTTTTTTGACCAAATGTAGTCCAGTTGTACGATTGGACAATAAAGATATGTTCCAATGTTGTGTGACCCACTTGTGTAATTAACCTAATCGATTGAGTTTTGTAATTTTGTTTATCATCATTTATAATAGCTGGAATTTTGTGTACAGAGTGTACTCAGGTTTCGAAAAACAGTGCCAATCAGCTGGGTGTTAGTCTGCTGATTATTTTTTAGTCTAGCATTTTGAGCTTAAGTTGTTAATTTTGAAGGGGATGTGGAATGGATCATGTCTGATTAAGGCCACATAAATTAGAGTTATCAGAAAGAGTTCTTCAATAACCCCATGTTTTCAGGCAATTGTGGAAGTCGTTGTTCTTTCTTCTATTCTGGATTGATCGTCTGGGTTGTGACTTCGTCCAAAGATAGGTTGATTGCTCCAGGGCCGGCGCTACCATATAGGCAAACTAGTCAGCCGCCTAGGGCGCTGATTTCAGGGGGCGCATATTTAAAAAGAAAATTATTGTTTATAAAGTTTGAAATTGATATTTTCCGGGGGGGGGGGGGCGCCAGAATCTAGCTTTGCCTAGGGCGCGAGATAGTCTGGCCGGGTCTGGCGCCGGCCCTGGATTGCTCTTGAATTGACTTCCGGGTGGCTTCAAGCCTGATGATTGACGAAGTTTGTTCCTTTCATATTGTGCTCTTCTTTGCTTATTGTTGTCACTATAATTTGGTTTCGCTTAATTTTTTTTTTCTCTCTCTCTCGAAAAACATTGTGCTCCACCCCCTTTTCGTGAGCAATTGGTCTGAGGTAGTTGCTGAGTGGCCATTACGTGTGATGTGTTAATAGATTATAGTCTTTGTGTATTTTTCTTTTGGTTCCGCCTTGTGCGGAGGGGCCTGATGACTGGGCTTGAGTCACCTTATAACTCTTAAATTTGGGATCGGTTGTGTTGTTCTGATGATGTGCTCAGACCTAGGTTAGTGCAAAATGTTGTCACGGTTAGCTTTGTTAGTCACATGCATCAATGTGGAGGAAGAGAGAGAGAGAGAGAGAGAGAGAGAGAGAGAGAGCACGGAGAAGAAAAAAATCGTCTGTATTACGTATACGCTTGTTTTCACTCGTTTATAATTGTTTGGGTTTTTTATTTATTGATTTAGTTGTTTATATTATTATTATTATTATTATTATTATTATTATTATTATTATTATATGGTTACATCTTAAGTTTGAGAAGATGGGCCCCTTTGCTGAGTATTTGGGTCCCGAGAGATTTGTCAAAGGTGCCTGTTCTTTTTGGTGGTCGGAGTGAACGACCGGCCCGACCCCACTGGGTTTGCTCTTCAGCTAGCAGCATCCTAGTCTTATCTTGCTGCTTTGGCTCCAGGGTTCGAGCTCGGTTTTCATCCTCATGTATATTTAGATGTTGTTTTCAAATTTTGCTGTATTTGTCAATTTGTTTTATGTATAATATTATGTTTTTATATGTTGTTTCTATGTTGGTGTTTAGCTTGGTGTCTAGGAAGTCTGGGTATTTATATCCAATCCTTTTTTTTGGTATGTCTGAAATTCCATTCTGTGGGCGTGGTATCTGCGACAGCTGTTGAAGACGTGCTCCAGAGTTTCTGTTGTAGTGCAGTGAGGACTGTTCGTATTGCTATTTGGTTTATTACTGAGATGTTTCCCAAAACTGCCCTTTAGTATGGGTTTTCCGGTTCTTATTCTATTAATAATTTTAATGTCAGAATTTTCTAGTTTTTTTTTGGGGGGGGGGTAATGTGATATTACTAGTGTCATTTTTTTTCCTCATTCGATACAGGTGTCTGCCTTTGGTGGTGTTATCCCATAGTTGTTGCCATTAGTTGTTGATTTTATGGGTGATTTGATGATATATCTCCTGCACACTATACTGTATAGACACTATTGTGTCATTCATGAGGCTGGATTTTGTGTTTAGGTCTGCTTTGTCGTTCTCTGATAAGTTGATATGTGAGAGTAACCAAAGGAAGTCAGTTAATTGTTGTCTGGTTTCTATTTACCTGATGGTTTGTAGTGCTTCCTCCATTACTTTTCCCCTGCTTTTTGATATGCCGGATTCCAAGGATCCTAACACACTAGGGAATCGGTTATGATAACAAACTGGTGTGTAGTTTGGGTTTATATCCATCAGAGTGCCTCATTTATTGCCCAGAATTCAGCCGTGTAGATTGAGCACTCGTCTGGGAGCCTATCCCGCAATTCAATATGGTGCTCCGGGATGACCACTGCCGCTCACGTTCTGTCTAGCTCTTTGGATTTGGATCCATCCGTATAGATTTGTATGTGTGTTGAGTAAGTTTCAGCGATGATCTTTTGAAGTTCTGCTAGAATTCCTATTGGGTTCTGAAGCTTGGATCCAAGCTTTTGAGCGGCTAGGTTGACGTTAGGGATGCTGTTTTTCCATGGAGTGGGATCGTTTAGTTGAAGTTGTTCTGCTTGTATCCCAGTTTGTCCTAGTTCCTCACATAGTGTATGAATCATTGTATCTCCAGGGAGCTTAGGGGACAAGTTTTGTCCTAAATGGGCTCTTGCATTTATTAATCATGGTTTTTGTCGGGTTGTTTTCCTTGTGGATTTAATTCATGGTAGCATACCTGAGGAGGTGTTCTTTCCGTCTTAGGTGTAGGGGAAGATTCCATGCTAGGAGCTGTAGTCCTTCTATTGAGATGTTGGGCAGGGTTCTTGTGCAAAGCCTTAGCGCTTTATATTGGATGTTATCTAATTTGTGAAGTAAAATATTATTTGCCGACGAATATACTTGGCAGCCGTAGTCCAGTTTAGCCCGGATTAGTGACCTGAAGAGCATTAGCATAGCTTGCTTGCTTATTTAGATTTAAGTGGCGTGCACACTAACGTGCACGTGCCACTAGTTTATGATCGCACCCCGACATGATACGTATTCCTGAGGGAAGGAAAAAGAACCTTATCCCATGGTACACTGATAATTTAGCCTTCATCCGCGGGACCTTATAGGGCCCATTGCGGTCTTTTTGGAGGGTTGTTTATTTTGAGTCCGGACGTGGCAAGGGAGGTAAGGCACGGGAAGGCCATCCTCTGCTGTCTCTGGTGGTGTCAGCTGGATCCAGGTTGTTGTGATAGATGAATCTTTAAATTGATATTATTTTGCCAAAGAGAATAATATGATTTTACTGTGCTGTGTGGATTAGTAGGAAAGGGTGAATTGGGAGGCGAAATGTTTTTGTTTTCGTTCCCTCCCCCCAATTTTTTTTATTTTATATCCTTATTTATTTGGGATAGGCGTGCGGCTTGCTGAATTACTCAGGTCTCTATGAACTTTTGAAGCCGCCCGTCCTAAAAAATTGGTAACCTAAATTTTTGTTTTTGTTTTTGTTTTTTGGGGGGTTGAGTGAGGTTTTTAAATTATTGACAGGTAATATATTGTAATTGAGGATAGGTTATTTTAGGTTTGGTTTTTTGATATACTGATATATTTAGTTTTAATAAGACTGGTTTCTTTGCCGAATTTCTCGGGTCTCTTTTGACTTTTCAAAGATGTCAGTCTTTTGTATCAATTTAATGGATGATTATATTTTATTTTGAAGCCCTGTCGCTTCTAGAAATTTCATTATACTATTACTGGTTAGTTGCTTATATATGTTTGATTCATGTAAAAAGTATGGGTACTTATATGACGATCTAATCAGGTTTTTGGGCCTTTTGGAAATTGGTCCTTGCTATTTTGAGTTTTGAGCAATCATTGAATATATGATTGAGTTTTCTATAGTGTGACAAGTGGGACAGTTTATATTTGCTGGTTTAGGACTTAAATATTTGTCAAAACATCCTGCAAGTCTAGTTTTCCCGGTCATTATTCTATTAAGGATTTGTTGTTCTACACTTTGGCCTTTCGGTGGTTTAATGGATCTGTTCACTATATGTAGGATTGTGTGTAATAACCTACCCTTGTGGGAGGAGTTCCAATGATCCTGCCATTTTAGGTTTATATAGTTTTTAGCAAAGCATTGTGCTTCACTGGTACTATATTTTAGTACAGCATGGTTAGTATCTCATAGTTTGAGTTTAGCGACTTTGTCTGCCTGTTCGTTTCCGGGGATTGCTATATGCGATGGTATCCACATGAGGTATGAACGCTCGACTTTATATTTGTCAAGCACGGACGTGAACGAAAACATCTCTTAAACTAACTTCACATATTATCTACTATCCACACAGAAGGGAAAAAACTATTATATACTATCCTCTAACCCCAAATATACTATCCACACACGGGAAGAGTAAAAAAAAAAAAACGTATCTACTATCCTTCCAGGAGAAGGAGAAAAAACAAACCCCAAATATACTATCCACACACGGGAAGAGGAAAACAACATTATCTACTATCTACACACGGGAGGGAGAAAAAAAAACAACAATAAACAAACCCCAAATCTACTCTCCACACACGGGAAGAGGCAAAACCAAGCACCAAATCTACTATCCACACGGGAGAAGGAGAAGAAAAAAAACCCCACAAATCATCCATCCACACACGAGAAGAGGAAAAACAAATCCCATAACTACTATCCACACAAATGGAAGCAGAAAAGAAACCCGAAATCTACTATCCACACAGAAGGGAAGGAAAACAAACCCGAAATGTACTATCCACGAATGGGAAGAAGAAAAATAAAAACATTATCTACTATTCGCACACGGGAAGGAGCAAAAAACAAGCAAAAATGTATTATCCACACACGAGAAGACCAAAAACAAAAACAAAAACAAAAAAAAAAAAAAAATCTACTATCCACACAGGGTAAAGAAGAAAGAAAAAACCCCAACCCAAATCCACTATCCACACAAGGGAAGAGGAAAAACAAAAAACCCATAATCTACTATCCACACATACGGAAGAAGAAGAAAACAAACCCAAAATCTACTATCTAAGAAAAAAAAAATATTATCTACTATCCGCACACGGGGAAAAAATATACTATCTACACAAGGGAAGAGGAAAAACAAGCCCTAAATATACTATCCACACACGGGAAGGAGGAAACAAAACACAAATGTACTACCAAACAGAAGGGAGGGAAGACAAACCCCAAATATATTATGGACACAGGGAAAGAGGAAAAAGCAAACCCCAAATATACTATCTACACACGAGAAGGAGAAGAAAAAAAACAAATATACTAAAATATACTTTCAGCACAGAAAGGTGGGAAAACAAACCCCAAAATATACTATATACACAGGGGAATAGGATGAAAAACAAATCCCATATCTACTATCGACACATAGGGAAGAAGAAAAAAAAAACAATGTACACTATCAACACAAAGAGAAGAGGAAAAAATATATACTAACCACAGATTTTGGATTTTTTTCTTCTTCCCTCTGTGTGGATAGTAGATATATGGTTTGATGTTTCCTCTTCACTTGTGTGGACTGTAGATTTGTGTTTGTTTTTTCTTCTTCCCGTGTGTGAATAGTAGATTTGGGGTTATTTTGTGCTCCCTCCGTGTGTGGTTAGTATATAATGTTTATTTTTGCTTTCTCGTCCCGTGTGTGTATAATATATATGGGTTTTGTTTTTTCCTCTTCCCGTGTGTGGATAGTATATTTCGGGCTTGTTTTGTCTCCTTCTCCTCTGTGAATAGTAGATTTGGAATTAGATTTTTACTCTTCCCGTGTGTGGGTAGTGGATTTGGGGTTTGTTCTTTCTCCTTCCCCTTTGTGGATAGTATATTTTGGGTTTGTTTTTTCTCCTTCCTCTATGTGGATAGTAGATTTAGTTTTTGTTACTCTTCCCGTGTGTGGATAGTTTATTTGTGGTTAGAGGATAGTATATAATAGTTTTTTTCTTCCCTATATAGTAGATCATATGTGAAGTGAGAGTAAGGTATATTTTCATTCACTTCCGTGCTTGACAAATATAAAGTTGAGCGGTCGTCATTCGCGAAATTCAACATACAAAATGGCTTCGAACCACCTTGACAAAAAGAAGAAGTTGCAGGATGTTATGGACTATTTAGGAATGATAAAGAAAATGCTCGTTAAACTAGATGATGATTTGTATTACAATCCACATCGAGTGAAGATGGAGATAAACGAACTGAGAAAATCAAAGGATATATTGAGGGAAATGATAAATGAAGAAAAAGAGGAACAGGAGGATAAAGAGGATAGAATAAGAATGAAAAGATAGAAAGGAAGAATAGAAACAGGAAGAAAGAAGAGGAGGAGGAGGAGGAAAAGGAGAAACAGGAGGAGATCAATAATGTGACGAAGAAGACAAAAAGTATAGGACAGAAAATAAGAAACTGGTGGAGGAATAAAGGAATTAGAAGAAAATAGAAGAAGAAAATCAACTGCTCTTTTCAGGACCAGTCATATGTCTCAAAAAGATTTGCTCTCTTTCCTAATTTTTTTAAGTCGATTTTATATTTTAGGTGTGACAGATTGATGTTCATCAATGTATGTATGTATGTATGTGCGTGCGTGCATGCATGCATGTATGTCCTTATGTCTATGTCTATTTAGTTCTATATCCTGTCTTGTTTGTCATACAAAGGTATCTCTCTTTCGTAAAACCCTCTCCGTATATACACGTTATTACAGTTTTCCAACATGTGAACGATCAAATCACCAAAAACTACTTGCCTGAAGTTAAATAGTTCCATGGAGTCAGGTCTATATATTCGTGGTTAACGTAATTGAAATCAAGGATTAAATAGGTAAAACGTTAATCTGTTTTCTTGTTTCATTTTTTTTAGTTAAATACTTTCGCTTTCTATTATATTAATATCTGCGTAAAGAACGGGAACTTTAGGGTCGTAATAAAGACATCTTTGTAAAATATTTTTTGTTGGTTATATGAAACGGTCAAATCAACCAGATATTTATGCTTGATAAACTGGAAAAAGGCTTAATTAACAAGCGAACTGGACGACGTATAAAACAAGTGCTTTTATTTTCAGCAATTTTCCAACTAGCTTTATAAAAGCACGACTGAGTTCAATTAGACTTTTTATTGTTGAATCTTAAAGACTTTCATATCCCGAATTTGCATATTTTGTTCTAAATCGAACTTAAACTGACTACAAAATTTGTGCATTCATCAACTACACACTTTATTCCTTTTTCATACTACACAGTATAACCACCTTGCTAGCAAAGCAATAATTCAATTACATCCGTCAATCTGCATCTTTGCTTTAAAAAAGGTTGTGTAAATCTTTTTAATATTTAAAATGAAATATAATCACTTTAATTCTCCTTAATACTATTTTCGCAGCAGTACTATCTTTGACTATACATTTAAACCATGCAGAATTGTATCACTACTATCTTTGACCATACATTTAATTCATGCAGACTTGTAGCACTTCTATCTTTGACTATACATTTAATTCATACAGTCCTGTAGCACTTCTATCTTTGACTATACATTTAATCCATGCAGACTTGTAGCACTACAATCTTTGACCATACATTTAATCCATACAGACTTGTAGCACTACTATCTTTGACTATACATTTAATCCATGCAGACTTGTACCACTACTATCTTTGACTATACATTTAAACCATGCAGACTTGTAGCACTACTATCTTTGACCATACATTTAATTGATGCAGACTTGTAGCACTACTGTCTTTGACCATACTTTTAATTCATGCAGACTTGTAGCACTACTATCTTTGACTATACATTTAATTCATGCAGACTTGTAGCACTACTATCTTTGACTATACATTTAATTGATGCAGACTTGTAGCACTACTATCTTTGACCATACATTTAATCTATGCAGACTTGTAGCACTACTGTCTTTGACCATACTTTTAATTCATGCAGACTTGTAGCACTACTATCTTTGACTATACATTTAATTCATGCAGACTTGTAGCACCACTATCTTTGACCATACTTTTAATTCATGCAGACTTGTAGCACTACTATCTTTGACTATACATTTAATTGATGCAGACTTGTAGCACCACTATCTTTGACCATACTTTTAATTCATGCAGACTTGTAGCACTACTATCTTTGACCATACATTTAATCCGTACAGACTTGTAGCACTACTATCTTTGACTATACATTTAATTCATGCAGACTTGTAGCACTACTATCTTTGACCATACATTTAATCCATGCAGACTTGTACCACTACTATCTTTGACCATACTTTTAATTCATGCAGACTTGTAGCACTACTATCTTTGACCATATATTTAATCCGTACAGACTTGTAGCACTACTATCTTTGACCATACTTTTAATTCATGCAGACTTGTAGCACCACTATCTTTGACCATACTTTTAATTCATGCAGACTTGTAGCACCACTATCTTTGACCATACTTTTAATTCATGCAGACTTGTAGCACTACTGTCTTTGACTATACATTTAATTCATGCAGACTTGTAGCACTACTGTCTTTGACTATACATTTAATTCATGCAGACTTGTAGCACTACTATCTTTGACTATACATTTAATTCATGCAGACTTGTAGCACTACTGTCTTTGACCATACATTTAATTCATGCAGACTTGTAGCACTACTATCTTTGACCATACATTTAATCCGTACAGACTTGTAGCACTACTATCTTTGACCATACATTTAATCCGTACAGACTTGTAGCACTACTATCTTTGACCATACATTTAATCCGTACAGACTTGTAGCACTACTATCTTTGACCATACATTTAATCCATGCAGACTTGTACCACTACTATCTTTGACCATACTTTTAATTCCTGCAGACTTGTAGCACTACTGTCTTTGACCATACATTTAATCCATGCAGACTTCTAGCACTACTATCTTTGACCATACATTTAATCCATGCAGACTTGTACCACTACTATCTTTGACCATACTTTTAATTCCTGCAGACTTGTAGCACTACTATCTTTGACCATATATTTAATCCGTACAGACTTGTAGCACTACTATCTTTGACCATACATTTAATTCATGCAGACTTGTAGCACTACTATCTTTGACCATACTTTTAATTCATGCAGACTTGTAGCACTACTGTCTTTGACCATACTTTTAATTCATGCAGACTTGTAGCACTACTGTCTTTGACCATACTTTTAATTCATGCAGACTTGTAGCACTACTGTCTTTGACTATACATTTAATTCATGCAGACTTGTAGCACTACTGTCTTTGACCATACATTTAATCCATACAGACTTGTAGCACTACTATCTTTGACTATACATTTAAACCATGCAGACTTGTAGCACTACTATCTTTGACCATACATTTAATCCATGCAGACTTGTACCACTACTATCTTTGACCATACTTTTAATTCATGCAGACTTGTAGCACTACTATCTTTGACTTTACTTTTAATTCATGCAGACTTGTAGCACTACTATCTTTGACCATACATTTAATCCGTACAGACTTGTAGCACTACTATCTTTGACCATACATTTAATTCATGCAGACTTGTAGCACTACTATCTTTGACTATACATTTAATCGGTACAGACTTGTAGCACTACTGTCTTTGACCATACATTTAATCCATACAGACTTGTAGCACTACTATCTTTGACTATACATTTAATCCATACAGACTTGTAGCACTACTATCTTTGACCATACTTTTAATTCATGCAGACTTGTAGCACTACTATCTTTGACTATACATTTAATCCATGCAGACTTGTAGCACTACTATCTTTGACCATACTTTTAATTCATGCAGACTTGTAGCACTACTATCTTTGACCATACTTTTAATCTATGCAGACTTGTAGCACTACTATCTTTGAACATACTTTTAATCTATGCAGACTTGTAGCACTACTATCTTTGACTATACATTTAATCCATGCAGACTTGTAGCACTACTATCTTTGACCATACTTTTAATTCATGCAGACTTGTAGCACTACTATCTTTGACCATACTTTTAATTCATGCAGACTTGTAGCACTACTATCTTTGACCATACATTTAATCCATGCAGACTTGTAGCACTACTATCTTTGACCATACATTTAATCCGTACAGACTTGTAGCACTACTATCTTTGACCATACTTTTAATTCATGCAGACTTGTAGCACTACTATCTTTGACTATACATTTAAACCATGCAGACTTGTAGCACTACTATCTTTGACCATACTTTTAATCCGTACAGACTTGTAGCACTACTATCTTTGACTATACATTTAATCCATGCAGACTTGTAGCACTACTATCTTTGACCATACTTTTAATTCATGCAGACTTGTAGCACTACTATCTTTGACCATACTTTTAATCTATGCAGACTTGTAGCACTACTATCTTTGACTATACATTTAATCGGTACAGACTTGTAGCACTACTATCTTTGACCATACTTTTAATTCATGCAGACTTGTAGCACTACTATCTTTGACTATACATTTAATCCATGCAGAATTGTAGCACTACTATCTTTGACTTTACTTTTAATTCATGCAGACTTGTAGCACTACTATCTTTGACCATGCTTTTAATTCATGCAGACTTGTAGCACTACTATCTTTGACCATACATTTAATCCATGCAGACTTGTAGCACTACTATCTTTGACTATACATTTAATTGATGCAGACTTGTAGCACTACTATCTTTGACCATACATTTAATCTATGCAGACTTGTAGCACTACTGTCTTTGACCATACTTTTAATTCATGCAGACTTGTAGCACTACTATCTTTGACTATACATTTAATTCATGCAGACTTGTAGCACCACTATCTTTGACCATACTTTTAATTCATGCAGACTTGTAGCACTACTATCTTTGACTATACATTTAATTGATGCAGACTTGTAGCACCACTATCTTTGACCATACTTTTAATTCATGCAGACTTGTAGCACTACTATCTTTGACCATACATTTAATCCGTACAGACTTGTAGCACTACTATCTTTGACCATACATTTAATCCGTACAGACTTGTAGCACTACTATCTTTGACTATACATTTAATTCATGCAGACTTGTAGCACTACTATCTTTGACCATACATTTAATCCATGCAGACTTGTACCACTACTATCTTTGACCATACTTTTAATTCATGCAGACTTGTAGCACTACTATCTTTGACCATATATTTAATCCGTACAGACTTGTAGCACTACTATCTTTGACCATACTTTTAATTCATGCAGACTTGTAGCACCACTATCTTTGACCATACTTTTAATTCATGCAGACTTGTAGCACCACTATCTTTGACCATACTTTTAATTCATGCAGACTTGTAGCACTACTGTCTTTGACTATACATTTAATTCATGCAGACTTGTAGCACTACTGTCTTTGACTATACATTTAATTCATGCAGACTTGTAGCACTACTATCTTTGACTATACATTTAATTCATGCAGACTTGTAGCACTACTATCTTTGACTATACATTTAATTCATGCAGACTTGTAGCACTACTATCTTTGACCATACATTTAATCCGTACAGACTTGTAGCACTACTATCTTTGACCATACATTTAATCCGTACAGACTTGTAGCACTACTATCTTTGACCATACATTTAATCCGTACAGACTTGTAGCACTACTATCTTTGACCATACATTTAATCCGTACAGACTTGTAGCACTACTATCTTTGACCATACATTTAATCCGTACAGACTTGTAGCACTACTATCTTTGACCATACATTTAATCCGTACAGACTTGTAGCACTACTATCTTTGACCATACATTTAAACCATGCAGACTTCTAGCACTACTATCTTTGACCATACATTTAATCCATGCAGACTTGTACCACTACTATCTTTGACCATACTTTTAATTCCTGCAGACTTGTAGCACTACTATCTTTGACCATATATTTAATCCGTACAGACTTGTAGCACTACTATCTTTGACCATACTTTTAATTCATGCAGACTTGTAGCACTACTATCTTTGACCATACTTTTAATTCATGCAGACTTGTAGCACTACTGTCTTTGACCATACTTTTAATTCATGCAGACTTGTAGCACTACTGTCTTTGACTATACATTTAATTCATGCAGACTTGTAGCACTACTGTCTTTGACCATACATTTAATCCATACAGACTTGTAGCACTACTATCTTTGACTATACATTTAAACCATGCAGACTTGTAGCACTACTATCTTTGACCATACATTTAATCCATGCAGACTTGTACCACTACTATCTTTGACCATACTTTTAATTCATGCAGACTTGTAGCACTACTATCTTTGACTTTACTTTTAATTCATGCAGACTTGTAGCACTACTATCTTTGACCATACATTTAATCCGTACAGACTTGTAGCACTACTATCTTTGACCATACATTTAATTCATGCAGACTTGTAGCACTACTATCTTTGACTATACATTTAATCGGTACAGACTTGTAGCACTACTGTCTTTGACCATACATTTAATCCATACAGACTTGTAGCACTACTATCTTTGACTATACATTTAAACCATGCAGACTTGTAGCACTACTATCTTTGACCATACATTTAATCCATGCAGACTTGTACCACTACTATCTTTGACTATACATTTAATCCGTAGAGACTTGTAGCACTACTATCTTTGACCATACATTTAATTCATGCAGACTTGTAGCACTACTATCTTTGACTATACATTTAAACCATGCAGACTTGTAGCACTACTATCTTTGACCATACTTTTAATCGGTACAGACTTGTAGCACTACTATCTTTGACTATACATTTAATTGATGCAGACTTGTAGCACTACTATCTTTGACCATACTTTTAATTCATGCAGACTTGTAGCACTACTATCTTTGACCATACTTTTAATCTATGCAGACTTGTAGCACTACTATCTTTGACCATACTTTTAATTCATGCAGACTTGTAGCACTACTATCTTTGACTATACATTTAATCCATGCAGACTTGTAGCACTACTATCTTTGACCATACTTTTAATTCATGCAGACTTGTAGCACTACTATCTTTGACCATACTTTTAATCTATGCAGACTTGTAGCACTACTATCTTTGACCATACTTTTAATCTATGCAGACTTGTAGCACTACTATCTTTGACTATACATTTAATCCATGCAGACTTGTAGCACTACTATCTTTGACCATACTTTTAATTCATGCAGACTTGTAGCACTACTATCTTTGACCATACTTTTAATCTATGCAGACTTGTAGCACTACTATCTTTGACCATACTTTTAATCTATGCAGACTTGTAGCACTACTATCTTTGACTATACATTTAATCGGTACAGACTTGTAGCACTACTATCTTTGACCATACTTTTAATTCATGCAGACTTGTAGCACTACTATCTTTGACCATACATTTAATCCATGCAGACTTGTAGCACTACTATCTTTGACCATACATTTAATCCGTACAGACTTGTAGCACTACTATCTTTGACCATACTTTTAATTCATGCAGACTTGTAGCACTACTATCTTTGACTATACATTTAAACCATGCAGACTTGTAGCACTACTATCTTTGACCATACTTTTAATCCGTACAGACTTGTAGCACTACTATCTTTGACTATACATTTAATCCATGCAGACTTGTAGCACTACTATCTTTGACCATACTTTTAATTCATGCAGACTTGTAGCACTACTATCTTTGACCATACTTTTAATCTATGCAGACTTGTAGCACTACTATCTTTGACTATACATTTAATCGGTACAGACTTGTAGCACTACTATCTTTGACCATACTTTTAATTCATGCAGACTTGTAGCACTACTATCTTTGACTATACATTTAATCCATGCAGAATTGTAGCACTACTATCTTTGACTTTACTTTTAATTCATGCAGACTTGTAGCACTACTATCTTTGACCATGCTTTTAATTCATGCAGACTTGTAGCACTACTATCTTTGACCATACATTTAATCCATGCAGACTTGTAGCACTACTATCTTTGACTATACATTTAATCGGTACAGACTTGTAGCACTACTATCTTTGACCATACTTTTAATCCATGCAGACTTGTAGCACTACTATCTTTGACCATACTTTTAATTCATGCAGACTTGTAGCACTACTATCTTTGACCATACTTTTAATCTATGCAGACTTGTAGCACTACTATCTTTGACTATACATTTAATCGGTACAGACTTGTAGCACTACTATCTTTGACCATACTTTTAATTCATGCAGACTTGTAGCACTACTATCTTTGACTATACATTTAATCCATGCAGACTTGTAGCACCACTATCTTTGACCATACTTTTAATTCATGCAGACTTGTAGCACTACTATCTTTGACTATACATTTAATTGATGCAGACTTGTAGCACCACTATCTTTGACCATACTTTTAATTCATGCAGACTTGTAGCACTACTATCTTTGACCATACATTTAATCCGTACAGACTTGTAGCACTACTATCTTTGACCATACATTTAATCCGTACAGACTTGTAGCACTACTATCTTTGACTATACATTTAATTCATGCAGACTTGTAGCACTACTATCTTTGACCATACATTTAATCCATGCAGACTTGTACCACTACTATCTTTGACCATACTTTTAATTCATGCAGACTTGTAGCACTACTATCTTTGACCATATATTTAATCCGTACAGACTTGTAGCACTACTATCTTTGACCATACTTTTAATTCATGCAGACTTGTAGCACCACTATCTTTGACCATACTTTTAATTCATGCAGACTTGTAGCACCACTATCTTTGACCATACTTTTAATTCATGCAGACTTGTAGCACTACTGTCTTTGACTATACATTTAATTCATGCAGACTTGTAGCACTACTGTCTTTGACTATACATTTAATTCATGCAGACTTGTAGCACTACTATCTTTGACTATACATTTAATTCATGCAGACTTGTAGCACTACTATCTTTGACTATACATTTAATTCATGCAGACTTGTAGCACTACTATCTTTGACCATACATTTAATCCGTACAGACTTGTAGCACTACTATCTTTGACTATACATTTAAACCATGCAGACTTGTAGCACTACTATCTTTGACCATACATTTAATCCATGCAGACTTGTACCACTACTATCTTTGACCATACTTTTAATTCCTGCAGACTTGTAGCACTACTATCTTTGACCATATATTTAATCCGTACAGACTTGTAGCACTACTATCTTTGACCATACTTTTAATTCATGCAGACTTGTAGCACTACTATCTTTGACCATACTTTTAATTCATGCAGACTTGTAGCACTACTGTCTTTGACCATACTTTTAATTCATGCAGACTTGTAGCACTACTGTCTTTGACTATACATTTAATTCATGCAGACTTGTAGCACTACTGTCTTTGACCATACATTTAATCCATACAGACTTGTAGCACTACTATCTTTGACTATACATTTAAACCATGCAGACTTGTAGCACTACTATCTTTGACCATACATTTAATCCATGCAGACTTGTACCACTACTATCTTTGACCATACTTTTAATTCATGCAGACTTGTAGCACTACTATCTTTGACTTTACTTTTAATTCATGCAGACTTGTAGCACTACTATCTTTGACCATACATTTAATCCGTACAGACTTGTAGCACTACTATCTTTGACCATACTTTTAATTCATGCAGACTTGTAGCACTACTATCTTTGACCATACTTTTAATCTATGCAGACTTGTAGCACTACTATCTTTGACCATACTTTTAATTCATGCAGACTTGTAGCACTACTATCTTTGACTATACATTTAATCCATGCAGACTTGTAGCACTACTATCTTTGACCATACTTTTAATTCATGCAGACTTGTAGCACTACTATCTTTGACCATACTTTTAATCTATGCAGACTTGTAGCACTACTATCTTTGACCATACTTTTAATCTATGCAGACTTGTAGCACTACTATCTTTGACTATACATTTAATCCATGCAGACTTGTAGCACTACTATCTTTGACCATACTTTTAATTCATGCAGACTTGTAGCACTACTATCTTTGACCATACTTTTAATCTATGCAGACTTGTAGCACTACTATCTTTGACCATACTTTTAATCTATGCAGACTTGTAGCACTACTATCTTTGACTATACATTTAATCGGTACAGACTTGTAGCACTACTATCTTTGACCATACTTTTAATTCATGCAGACTTGTAGCACTACTATCTTTGACCATACATTTAATCCATGCAGACTTGTAGCACTACTATCTTTGACCATACATTTAATCCGTACAGACTTGTAGCACTACTATCTTTGACCATACTTTTAATTCATGCAGACTTGTAGCACTACTATCTTTGACTATACATTTAAACCATGCAGACTTGTAGCACTACTATCTTTGACCATACTTTTAATCCGTACAGACTTGTAGCACTACTATCTTTGACTATACATTTAATCCATGCAGACTTGTAGCACTACTATCTTTGACCATACTTTTAATTCATGCAGACTTGTAGCACTACTATCTTTGACCATACTTTTAATCTATGCAGACTTGTAGCACTACTATCTTTGACTATACATTTAATCGGTACAGACTTGTAGCACTACTATCTTTGACCATACTTTTAATTCATGCAGACTTGTAGCACTACTATCTTTGACTATACATTTAATCCATGCAGAATTGTAGCACTACTATCTTTGACTTTACTTTTAATTCATGCAGACTTGTAGCACTACTATCTTTGACCATGCTTTTAATTCATGCAGACTTGTAGCACTACTATCTTTGACCATACATTTAATCCATGCAGACTTGTAGCACTACTATCTTTGACTATACATTTAATCGGTACAGACTTGTAGCACTACTATCTTTGACCATACTTTTAATCCATGCAGACTTGTAGCACTACTATCTTTGACCATACTTTTAATTCATGCAGACTTGTAGCACTACTATCTTTGACCATACTTTTAATCTATGCAGACTTGTAGCACTACTATCTTTGACTATACATTTAATCGGTACAGACTTGTAGCACTACTATCTTTGACCATACTTTTAATTCATGCAGACTTGTAGCACTACTATCTTTGACTTTACTTTTAATTCATGCAGACTTGTAGCACTACTATCTTTGACCATGCTTTTAATTCATGCAGACTTGTAGCACTACTATCTTTGACCATACATTTAATCCATGCAGACTTGTAGCACTACTATCTTTGACTATACATTTAATCGGTACAGACTTGTAGCACTACTATCTTTGACCATACATTTAATCCGTACAGACTTGTAGCACTACTATCTTTGACTATACATTTAATTGATGCAGACTTGTAGCACTACTATCTTTGACCATACATTTAATCTATGCAGACTTGTAGCACTACTGTCTTTGACCATACTTTTAATTCATGCAGACTTGTAGCACTACTATCTTTGACTATACATTTAATTGATGCAGACTTGTAGCACCACTATCTTTGACCATACTTTTAATTCATGCAGACTTGTAGCACTACTATCTTTGACTTTACTTTTAATTCATGCAGACTTGTAGCACTACTATCTTTGACTTTACTTTTAATTCATGCAGACTTGTAGCACTACTATCTTTGACCATGCTTTTAATTCATGCAGACTTGTAGCACTACTATCTTTGACCATACATTTAATCCATGCAGACTTGTAGCACTACTATCTTTGACTATACATTTAATCGGTACAGACTTGTAGCACTACTATCTTTGACCATACATTTAATCCGTACAGACTTGTAGCACTACTATCTTTGACTATACATTTAATTGATGCAGACTTGTAGCACTACTATCTTTGACCATACATTTAATCTATGCAGACTTGTAGCACTACTGTCTTTGACCATACTTTTAATTCATGCAGACTTGTAGCACTACTATCTTTGACTATACATTTAATTCATGCAGACTTGTAGCACCACTATCTTTGACCATACTTTTAATTCATGCAGACTTGTAGCACTACTATCTTTGACTATACATTTAATTGATGCAGACTTGTAGCACCACTATCTTTGACCATACTTTTAATTCATGCAGACTTGTAGCACTACTATCTTTGACCATACATTTAATCCGTACAGACTTGTAGCACTACTATCTTTGACCATACATTTAATCCGTACAGACTTGTAGCACTACTATCTTTGACTATACATTTAATTCATGCAGACTTGTAGCACTACTATCTTTGACCATACATTTAATCCATGCAGACTTGTACCACTACTATCTTTGACCATACTTTTAATTCATGCAGACTTGTAGCACTACTATCTTTGACCATATATTTAATCCGTACAGACTTGTAGCACTACTATCTTTGACCATACTTTTAATTCATGCAGACTTGTAGCACCACTATCTTTGACCATACTTTTAATTCATGCAGACTTGTAGCACCACTATCTTTGACCATACTTTTAATTCATGCAGACTTGTAGCACTACTGTCTTTGACTATACATTTAATTCATGCAGACTTGTAGCACTACTGTCTTTGACTATACATTTAATTCATGCAGACTTGTAGCACTACTATCTTTGACTATACATTTAATTCATGCAGACTTGTAGCACTACTATCTTTGACTATACATTTAATTCATGCAGACTTGTAGCACTACTATCTTTGACCATACATTTAATCCGTACAGACTTGTAGCACTACTATCTTTGACTATACATTTAAACCATGCAGACTTGTAGCACTACTATCTTTGACCATACATTTAATCCATGCAGACTTGTACCACTACTATCTTTGACCATACTTTTAATTCCTGCAGACTTGTAGCACTACTATCTTTGACCATATATTTAATCCGTACAGACTTGTAGCACTACTATCTTTGACCATACTTTTAATTCATGCAGACTTGTAGCACTACTATCTTTGACCATACTTTTAATTCATGCAGACTTGTAGCACTACTGTCTTTGACCATACTTTTAATTCATGCAGACTTGTAGCACTACTGTCTTTGACTATACATTTAATTCATGCAGACTTGTAGCACTACTGTCTTTGACCATACATTTAATCCATACAGACTTGTAGCACTACTATCTTTGACTATACATTTAAACCATGCAGACTTGTAGCACTACTATCTTTGACCATACATTTAATCCATGCAGACTTGTACCACTACTATCTTTGACCATACTTTTAATTCATGCAGACTTGTAGCACTACTATCTTTGACTTTACTTTTAATTCATGCAGACTTGTAGCACTACTATCTTTGACCATACATTTAATCCGTACAGACTTGTAGCACTACTATCTTTGACCATACATTTAATTCATGCAGACTTGTAGCACTACTATCTTTGACTATACATTTAATCCGTACAGACTTGTAGCACTACTATCTTTGACTATACATTTAATCCATACAGACTTGTAGCACTACTATCTTTGACTATACATTTAAACCATGCAGACTTGTAGCACTACTATCTTTGACCATACATTTAATCCATGCAGACTTGTACCACTACTATCTTTGACTATACATTTAATCCGTAGAGACTTGTAGCACTGCTATCTTTGACCATACTTTTAATTCATGCAGACTTGTAGCACTACTATCTTTGACCATACATTTAATTCATGCAGACTTGTAGCACTACTATCTTTGACTATACATTTAAACCATGCAGACTTGTAGCACTACTATCTTTGACCATACTTTTAATCGGTACAGACTTGTAGCACTACTATCTTTGACTATACATTTAATTGATGCAGACTTGTAGCACTACTATCTTTGACCATACTTTTAATTCATGCAGACTTGTAGCACTACTATCTTTGACCATACTTTTAATCTATGCAGACTTGTAGCACTACTATCTTTGACCATACTTTTAATTCATGCAGACTTGTAGCACTACTATCTTTGACTATACATTTAATCCATGCAGACTTGTAGCACTACTATCTTTGACCATACTTTTAATTCATGCAGACTTGTAGCACTACTATCTTTGACCATACTTTTAATCTATGCAGACTTGTAGCACTACTATCTTTGACCATACTTTTAATCTATGCAGACTTGTAGCACTACTATCTTTGACTATACATTTAATCCATGCAGACTTGTAGCACTACTATCTTTGACCATACTTTTAATTCATGCAGACTTGTAGCACTACTATCTTTGACCATACTTTTAATCTATGCAGACTTGTAGCACTACTATCTTTGACCATACTTTTAATCTATGCAGACTTGTAGCACTACTATCTTTGACTATACATTTAATCGGTACAGACTTGTAGCACTACTATCTTTGACCATACTTTTAATTCATGCAGACTTGTAGCACTACTATCTTTGACTATACATTTAATCCGTACAGACTTGTAGCACTACTATCTTTGACTATACATTTAAACCATGCAGACTTGTAGCACTACTATCTTTGACCATACATTTAATCCATGCAGACTTGTACCACTACTATCTTTGACCATACTTTTAATTCCTGCAGACTTGTAGCACTACTATCTTTGACCATATATTTAATCCGTACAGACTTGTAGCACTACTATCTTTGACCATACTTTTAATTCATGCAGACTTGTAGCACTACTATCTTTGACCATACATTTAATCCATGCAGACTTGTAGCACTACTATCTTTGACCATACATTTAATCCGTACAGACTTGTAGCACTACTATCTTTGACTATACATTTAAACCATGCAGACTTGTAGCACTACTATCTTTGACCATACATTTAATCCATGCAGACTTGTACCACTACTATCTTTGACCATACTTTTAATTCCTGCAGACTTGTAGCACTACTATCTTTGACCATATATTTAATCCGTACAGACTTGTAGCACTACTATCTTTGACCATACTTTTAATTCATGCAGACTTGTAGCACTACTATCTTTGACCATACATTTAATCCATGCAGACTTGTAGCACTACTATCTTTGACCATACATTTAATCCGTACAGACTTGTAGCACTACTATCTTTGACCATACTTTTAATCTATGCAGACTTGTAGCACTACTATCTTTGACTATACATTTAATCCGTACAGACTTGTAGCACTACTATCTTTGACCATACTTTTAATTCATGCAGACTTGTAGCACTACTATCTTTGACTATACATTTAAACCATGCAGACTTGTAGCACTACTATCTTTGACCATACTTTTAATCCGTACAGACTTGTAGCACTACTATCTTTGACTATAAATTTAATCCATGCAGACTTGTAGCACTACTATCTTTGACCATACTTTTAATTCATGCAGACTTGTAGCACTACTATCTTTGACCATACTTTTAATCTATGCAGACTTGTAGCACTACTATCTTTGACTATACATTTAATCGGTACAGACTTGTAGCACTACTATCTTTGACCATACTTTTAATTCATGCAGACTTGTAGCACTACTATCTTTGACTATACATTTAATCCATGCAGAATTGTAGCACTACTATCTTTGACTTTACTTTTAATTCATGCAGACTTGTAGCACTACTATCTTTGACCATGCTTTTAATTCATGCAGACTTGTAGCACTACTATCTTTGACCATACATTTAATCCATGCAGACTTGTAGCACTACTATCTTTGACTATACATTTAATCGGTACAGACTTGTAGCACTACTATCTTTGACCATACTTTTAATTCATGCAGACTTTTAGCACTACTATCTTTGACTATACATTTAATCCATGCAGAATTGTAGCACTACTATCTTTGACTTTACTTTTAATTCATGCAGACTTGTAGCACTACTATCTTTGACCATGCTTTTAATTCATGCAGACTTGTAGCACTACTATCTTTGACCATGCTTTTAATTCATGCAGACTTGTAGCACTACTATCTTTGACCATACATTTAATCCATGCAGACTTGTAGCACTACTATCTTTGACTATACATTTAATCCGTACAGACTTGTAGCACTACCATCTTTGACCATACATTTAATCCGTACAGACTTGTAGCACTACTATCTTTGACCATGCATTTAATCCATGCAGACTTGTAGCACTACTATCTTTGACTATACATTTAATCCGTACAGACTTGTAGCACTACCATCTTTGACCATACATTTAATCCGTACAGACTTGTAGCACTACTAGCTTTGACACATTCAGACTTGATGCACTACTAGCATTGACTTTACTTTTAATTCATGCAGACTTGTAGCACTACTATCTTTGACCATGCTTTTAATTCATGCAGACTTGTAGCACTACTATCTTTGACTATACATTTAATCCATGCAGACTTGTAGCACTACTATCTTTGACTATACATTTAATCGGTACAGACTTGTAGCACTACTATCTTTGACCATACTTTTAATTCATGCAGACTTGTAGCACTACTATCTTTGACTATACATTTAATCCATGCAGAATTGTAGCACTACTATCTTTGACTTTACTTTTAATTCATGCAGACTTGTAGCACTACTATCTTTGACCATGCTTTTAATCTATGCAGACTTGTAGCACTACTATCTTTGACCATACTTTTAATTCATGCAGACTTGTAGCACTACTGTCTTTGACTATACATTTAATTCATGCAGACTTGTAGCACTACTATCTTTGACCATGCTTTTAATTCATGCAGACTTGTAGCACTACTATCTTTGACCATACATTTAATCCATGCAGACTTGTAGCACTACTATCTTTGACTATACATTTAATCCGTACAGACTTGTAGCACTACTATCTTTGACCATACATTTAATCCATGCAGACTTGTAGCACTACTATCTTTGACTATACATTTAATCCGTACAGACTTGTAGCACTACTATCTTTGACTATACATTTAAACCATGCAGACTTGTAGCACTACCATCTTTGACCATACATTTAATCCGTACAGACTTGTAGCACTACTAGCTTTGACACATTCAGACTTGATGCACTACTAGCATTGACGATATGACCATACTTTCATTCAGACTTGTAACACTGCTATCTTTGACCATACTTTCATTCAGACTTGTAACACTGCTATCTTTGACCATACTTTAATTCAGACTTGTAGCACTGTTATATTTGACCATGCTTTAAACCCATTCAGACTCGTAACACTGCTATCATTGACCATATTTTTAACATATTCAGACCTGTGGCACTGTGAGCATAGTTTCAACCCATTCAGACTTGTAGCACTGCTAACTTTGATCATACTTTCAAACCATTCAGCCTTGTGGCACTGCTAGCTTTTGGCCATATTTTGCCGATTTAAACTTTATCACTGCTGGTTTTCACCATACTTTTAGCCCATTCAGACTTGTAGCACGTCTAGCCTTGATCATACTTTAAACACATTTAGACCCGTAACAAATGTTATCTTAAGGTACCGACATTATTGTATTGAAGTTCAACTCGCGAAATAGTCATAGTATTTGTCACCTGAACATATATCTCTAAAAATATTTAAAATGTATAAATAACTGTTTTCATAGTCTATCTGGTTCAATATTTTTAATCAATTTGTATTCCTGCGCAAGCTGATTAACGGTGCATAGATATACAACTAGGTGGTTAGACAGATGCTGACAAATGGGCCTCAAATCAAGAGTATAGCAGAAGCACAAATCCTAAATGATTTAGGTTATATCAATTCGGTTTCTTGAACCATAAATGTGTAACGAAGGTTTGGTCAATATGATCCAATCCAGGCATCACACCTTAATGGGGCTATATGGTTACATATCACCGAGACAGGGGCCCCGAGTGACCGAGTGGTTTAAAGCGCTCTCCGTTACGGATCACTGCCATCTCACCTCTGTCTGCGTGGGTTCCAGTCTAGGATTCGGCCAATGTGGGTATGCGAGAAAGCTTGCCAGTAGCTTCTCGTGGGTAGGTGGTTCTTCCCAGGGTTTTCCCGGGTTCTTTTTCTACCATTAATACTGGCCGCCATGCATAGCCTATCGTGTGCTGAAAAATGGCGTTAAAACCCACAACAACAACATCACCGAGACAACGTCTTTAGTTTTGTTAAGTACAGGCATGTGCATACTACGGCCCGCGACCTGGTTTTATCTGCCTATTTGTATCACATGGCGTATTCTTAAAAAAAAAAAACGCATATCCGTCTCTCGTCCTGAATTAAATTGCACACGCCTGGTTTAGCGAATACGGGTAAAAACACTTTTGGTAAAGGTATTCCTGACAGAAAGCCAGACGTGGGACCATAGCCGGAGTCTATACACCATTTTGACAGAGCAGTACGTTTCAAAATGAATGCACTGTGTGACTGATGTACGTGGCATTAAGAAAAGAACAATAAGGTGCTCAGTGCAAAATCTCATATTTTTTATGTCTATGCCCATGCCGCCATCAGCAATAAAAATAGTGCCGTCAGAATGCTAATGCGGTCTTCCGATTGCTTCCAAGGTGACATATACGATTGAGAAGACTGTGGACTAATTATATTCCCGTTCTAATCTCGCGGCCCCGACTGGCTAGAAATGCCCCGATTCATTGTCCTGCGACACCTCTGCCTCAACTATCATCGTCACGAAGCGCTTGGTCAATCCATCATATACCGGGCAGACCGTAGATGGCATTTTATTGGTCGCTTTTAATTCATTTGCAACAAGAAAAAAGAAATTAAAACTGAATCATAAACTTTATTTATAATTCATTATATCCAAGCACTAAAACTACAATGCTTAAAAAAAAAGAAAGAAGCTAAAACCCGTTTTGACCATTTAAGGCACTGTTGTCTTTCCTGTTCGATTGCCAAGAACTTGCTTATCACAGTAAGTAAAAGACTAGAACATGGTATTAGAATATTTCATGAACGATGGCATAAGAATTGGATTCTGCAAATGTTTGGTAACGTCTGTTCACTGATATACGTTACAAAATACATACGGGTTATTGCCCAAACATTTACGACCAATTAAGCGAGCTTCACCATCTTGAAAGTATTATACTGTAAACCGTTTGTATCAGCTTATAAGACGAGCAAAACTGCAACCAACAAAGATCCTGATCTGCCGTAGCATAGTGCGTTTACATATCAGGGTTTATGTTGCTTGTTCTACTTACTACTCCAAACAAACTGCACAGACCCAGATTTCCGGGCCCATTATGCGACGGCTGATCTAGGACTGCGGTTTCAAGTTGGACTCGACATATAAATGAGCAAGGACGGTAGCTGCTGTGCATGCTGATTTATGACATTGCTGCGTAAGGTTCTGTCTCAGACTGTGTTCCATACTATATCTTAGTGGTAAAAGTGTCGTTCTTACAATACAAATAATCCCATTGCTATTTGAGTTTAATGTCTTATTTTGACATCGAAAATAAATACAGACTGGTGATTGATGATAGTAGAATAGCAATATAAACGGTTAAGAATGGTGGCACAAATCAGAATATGAAAATGTAGTACAAAAAAAACGATACGTTGCGTTTTTGTTTGTTGTTTGCTCGGGGTTATTTTTGTTTGTTTTGCTTAATTCATGCGCTAGAAGCTTTAGAAAAATATATTACACTTAAGGAAAATATTTCTAAAATGTACAGTATTACAGAACAATGTTTAGAAATTACAAAAAAATGATAATTTAAGATCATACCGATGAATATTAACAAGATTGAGTGTTATAGTCAAACATATTTATATGTTCACATAGTTGCAACAGCCTTTATGTTATATACTCATTTTCTTATTCTACCAAAGGCATATATATATATATATATATATATATATATATATATATATATATATATACACACACACACACACATCTACATCACAAGTTTCATCGATACACAAGAATATTAATGCGCAGATAATTCCGACCATGTGAAATTTGAAGTTAGTCGCGCACTCGTTATCACTTTCAAAAAGAATTGTCACTTTTGGTCGACCTGAAATTGAAATTTCGAGTCATATTCTGAATGAATGCGAATTGCAACAGCTTTTCCAGAGTGTCTGGAATGAATGGATGTTTATTTTGATGGTCGATTAAACTCAATTCCGCTGGACCTGGATTTATTAGCTGTATCAATTCCACAGAAAATACATGTGTCTGTGATTTGATCAGGGAGGTACGCGTCCTGACTCATCTGCATGTGGGTTTCTGTTCTGTCATTGAATGCTTAGAATCATAATGTGGGGAAAATATGAAATCTTTCAATATTCAAATTATCAAAAAGACGCTATGGAATATAACGTTCATTTCATCTTGAGTGCAGTAAGGAGAATGTTATTACACTTGGAACGTATTTGAAAATACAGTACAATTTAGAAATGTATAATCAAGCTTTAGAACCCATGACATAGCTCATGTAATTCAGATTTTCAGAACTAAGAAAGTACATTTTGAGGGATTTCAAGATGCAAAAATGTAAGTATATTTTTGGACATTCTTATTAATCAGCTAAAGTAGACAGGTTTATTACTGGTCACTTGCATGCTCCCCCAGCTATGTTACCACATGTATGGCGTCTATCGCTAGCCAAAATCCAAAACATTGTATCAAAAAAGTTAACGCGGAAAATTGCAAATCAGCTGGTGTGTGACAATCCATTCAGCCAGCGGAAATAAGAATTCTTCGTCGTCGTCGCTTATTGCTTTTGATGCCCATACCTTTCTACCAAAACCCTCAGTTTCATTTTTCCTTCCTTACGAAATTATTACTTTCACTTATAAAATGGTACGTATCTGATAGATATGCAATAGCCCTTGCCCTCGTTATGCTTTTCTATGCTATTGTTATATACATCAGATAGCTCTGATCATAGTCTGAACCATTCCATTAAAGAAACTTTACAAACATTTCTCCTAAATTAACCGTTTAAATGATCATAAAGGTATTTTAAATTCTGCGTCTCTCACGTTTGTTGTGAACGTTGTGAATATAATGTTCATTCATTACCTGTTCGAATGCTTCATTTGTGACTATCATCTCTAATTTCAAACAGACGAAATATCTGTTTTTGTTCATTCATAAACAAATCTAATAATTTAAACCTATAGTCTACTACATGAGTGTACATGATTTGTTTACAAAGTAGTTCCTAATACACAATACAATATACTATTTTGAGGCAATATCAAGGTTTCAGTATCGTAGAAAACTGCAAGATTCTGACAATGTAAAGTTAACGGAGAAAAATGAATATATATATATATATATATATATATATATATATAACGGTGTCATGTATTTTTGCCGATCATGTATTTATCCGGTCACGATTTTCTTCGGCATTTACCAGCAATTTAGCTATATTATTCTGCCACCTAGCGGGAACTCTGAGGTTCAGTGCCCATCGTATTAGTCTGCAAATTCTGACATCCACCAAATAATATTGTTTCGACTGGTAATTAGTTTAAACAATCCTCAGTAAGCATAAATTTCCTGTACTACATAATGACAAATATTTAATCTAAAAAACGCTCGGTTGTTTTTAGCACATGTCACGTGATCAAACTATCTTTTTATACTGTTGAAGAAAACAGCCTTGCATCATCAGTGCTGGTCCTTGTGAACTTCTACGTTTTTGGCATTACAGACAAAACTACCAGTTAGGTGTAAATACCCCTCCGCTCAGAATCTTACAGATCGTTAATGTTAAATGCAAAGAATATTACTGTAGAAATAGCAAGAAAGTTGTTTAGTGTACCAATTAAGCACTTAAGTCCTTAGATGGGGAAACTGTTTCACTTGAAAACGTTCAGATTAAATTTCAGTGTTTTACAAAACACTAAAAAATGTGAAAATATTTAACTGTAAAGATTATTATTACTTTAGAAGAATAAAAATTTATACAATTTTATATTCAATGACTGGAGACTGTGTTTAACTTGTGTGACATTTTATCAGTTATATACAAGGCGATTTTCATGTATATGAACTTCATTTTGTGACCACTAGTGTTCGATCTAATTTGACCAGCGAAAACTGATGACGTGTTTGACACGAAACAAAACCAGAGTATCCTCCATGCTGTCACTTTATATGCTAACCCATAAAATCAAATTTTAATTCTCAAGTCAAATGTAGGGCACATGGTGTTGTAACCATTATCTGAATACTATGTTAAATTGTGGCCCAATATGGGAAATATTTTGACAGAAGTTTTCACACTGGGGAATACGCATTGCCGGGAGAACGTGATAATCTTTACTTTATCAAAGGTGCCTTCTGAACACATGCTATAAGAAATTAGCTAAATGTTAGTCAATAAATACATTAAGTTTTACGCTTTCCAACGTTTACGTTACTGATGGATAAAATCTTTAACAGTTTCAACAATTCCTAGCTTGTTTGCTCAAACAATGGAATATCGGGTGCGTTATCTCCAAGAGACAGCTATATGTTCCATCGTGCAACAGAGACAGAATAAACTGAAGCTAAAGTGTTAAGAATTAAAAGAGAAAATACGAATTAAAAGTTCTACTCATTGAAGTAGATCATATATTTTGCTCAGTTATCTTCATCAGATGAGGACGAGGAGGAGTGTCTCTCATTTGGTTCCTGTTTAGGTTCATCACCCGTTGCATCCGTCTGTATTTCCGCTTCTACAACGTTCGGTTCCACTCTTACTGCTACAGATTGTCGTCTGCTAAGAATATTAGTCAGTTTTGTTCGTGTCAACACGCTGGTTTCATTCTGAACTCTAAGTCCTCTGTTTTCTCGAAGAACCTCTCTTAGATATGTCCAATCCTTACCAGAAACAGGCGAAAGGGAAATGTTGTTTTCATTTAAAAGGCATAAACCTTCTCTATTTTCCATAGTCTCTATACTGTCTTCGTCATCCACGTTTGAGACCCTGACAATGCGAATGAATATAGTTACATCTTTTTCCTGGTCATCGAATACTTCTTTCAATCCAACAAAAGCGTGCGAGAACGAGGCCGTAGGCGAATGGTTTAGAAATATTTCTATATCCATCTTGCTGCTGCTATTGATGTAAGGATCATCTGATAACCATTCTAACAATTTGTCTTCCGCCCGTTGAACATCGTCTGCTTCGGAATGAAACACCCTGATAAGGCTTGTAGAACCATCATCAATATCTATGGAACAAACTGCAACAGTTTCTTGTGGAAAATCCTCGTTTATACCAGTAGACCATAGGATATAAAATTCCTTCTTGTATAATTTATATTCATCCAATAGTGATTCATCCATCTTGGTTTCTACTTTATGGATCCTCTACACTGTTGCAATTATTTCAAGGCAGTCTGTAATAATAATAATAATGATAATAATAACAGTACACTGTCACCAGCGAAGTCGTTGTTAATAAAGTAATACCACTACCATCATTGTAAGAAAAAAAGTGACTTAATCATTTGTTAAATGATGTGTGATGTCAATTTCGCCACTGTAATACAACAACGTCGAAAATGTTCGGAATTAATTTGTGCACTTAATGTACATTTAGGACTAAAATCTCGCATGGGAAGTACTGAATGATAACTGGGTCGATACACCAGAGAATTTAATTATCTCCTATTGTATAAATTGACTCCCTTTTACCTTTTATTTTATATTAAGTCTCAAAACAATCACGCACAACTTCATACTCTCACCTGCAGACAGCAGTGAACAACGCGTCTCGCTCTGAACAAGATGTCTCGATCTGAACAAAGTATCTCGCATACAACAAGGTATGAAGCGCCGTAGCGGACAAAAGCTGTTCCAATCAGAACGTTGCCGTTCAAATTTTAATGTCAGATGTCCAGAATTCCAATTTCACGCGTTGTATCAGAAATGCTTGCCCTTAAAGTTCCATTTTCTAGATGGAGATTTTAGATCGTATCTGTTGAAGTAAACAGTAGTGGTTGAAAGTTATATTTTCTATATCGATGTTTTTTTTTGATTGTGTCGTGTGAATCACACAGCGGTGGTTGAAATTAGAGGTTGAAATCGTCGAGAATTCCTAATTCACGTATTGGTTCAAAGTGTTGTTCAAAGAGTTTATGTTGAAATTTCCATTTCATATGTTGAATATTTAGATATCATCTGCTGAGGTACATATCGCGGGTTGAAAATGTGATGTCCAATGTCGAGTTTTTAGATTGTAACTAGAAAAAGAAACTTTAAGGACATGCAGGTTGATCCAACACATAATATTGGATATCTCGACATACGACATTGAAGTTTCAATTGCAACGTTCTCACTGGACCAGCTTTTGTCCGCTATGGCGCCTCATAACAAGGTGTTTTGTTTTGCCCTATCGCCAGCTGCTATCGAGTAAGGTGAAGCGCGAAGCGGATGATGTTAGTATATAATATATACACATGCCGATATTACAGACTGAGACACCGATTTTAGTACTATAGCACAAATAATTATGGGGTTTGTCAGAAATAAAATCATGAACGACTTTTACAAACTCCGTACATATTTAATCAAACAGACGTATACTGCTATAAAAAATATCGTTTTCTCACATTTTGACAGCCTAACGGATCCATGTGTCACAAATGATTTAAATGCGTTGGTTGCGATCGGCCCAAGTACATAATGTCCTTTTGCGGCAAGTTTTGCATGAAATAAATAACGTAACGTTGTCACAGTATTGTTTGTAAATATCAACGTCAGTTTGAGAACAGATTTTACATAAGCGTCAGCTACAGCGGCATTACGCTTGAAAAAGGCAATCGTACTTGAAAAAGGCAATCGTACTTGAAAAAGGCAATACGTCCATAAAATATGCTCTTGATGAATTAGCCTTATGACGGGAATTACTCATAGAGAAATATGTTTTTAATAAGTTTCCAAAGTATCCATGACACCGACCGCAGGCTTTAAAATAGTGCATTTAAAAAGCTAGAGACGTGGTGGCTGAATGACAGATTCGTATATAGAGGATCTTAAATGGGTTGTGATTTAATACTGAATTTATTAAATAAGCTGAGCAATGTCCAGCTTTTTTGGACATTATTCAATGAGTTTCTTAAATTTAATATTAGATCATTACGTATCTGAATTCTGATTATCGCACAGCTTTAATTTTAATGGAAATATTAGTGAAAAAAGAAGAATATTTTAATTCATTCGGACTCAGACGTTACAACTTTGACTTATATAGCCCCTGAATTTTGTTGCTTTGTTCTATAACTAGTAAAAATGTATAAGTTTCAATTATAATTCAAAGAGTAAGTGTCCTTCAGAATAAATACTGGACTCAAACAACATAATTTTTCAACACAGAATGCTATATGCAAGTTCAGTAACGCGTCACATAGTTTTAGTTAAGTTAGAGAAAGTTGGATATGTGAAGGGAATATTGTGGATGCAGATATTCCGGATTTACAGTAATGTATCGGTGACCGGATATTTGTATTATTCGAGTTGGAATAGTAGACTATAGTAGACATTGATAAAGTCAGAACAACGTCACATGATAGTGGCTCTTTTATGGAGTAAACATTACGTGGTTGGATAACGTTTTTCAGTTTGGATACAGGTTTATGTCTACATTCTTCTGTAAACATAGGTGAGTTTATTTGCTCCTACAAGTTAACACTTAAACCACTCTTTTGTGTAGGGTGGATTCCATGTGACAGGTACGCAAACCACCCCTTTCCACAAGTACTCTATCAAGTGACCAATTCCATTAGTTTGATTTATTGTTGTTGTCCATGTTTGAGTTTTAATGCCATTTTTTCACCGCATGATAATCTGTACGTGGCATAACCAGCTCCATGTAGGAGTAAAAGGGCCACATTCAGACAAACGTGACCTTTTCCCGCAATTCCCTTCGGGCAGTCGATTCGAAAAAAATGGCCGCGAAAATGTTAGCAGTAATAAAAATATGAAACTTCGCATACTATATGTAAAGTACCGACGATGTGATAATATTATTAGCAATTACATCGCTCCCCCACCCCAGACAAAATATTAAATGCTCCAAAATTGCTATAAAAGAAGATGCAAATAATAATAATAATAATAATAATAATAATAATAATTTATTTGAAGAGGATATGACAAAATTAGATTCAAACATTAATTTCATCTGCGGCTCTGAAAAGACGTAATCTTACGGCCTACTGGCAAAGCACAATTCAGTACACGCGGGTAGGGGACGGCACCCTGATTGTAAAAAAGTGGTAAAAGAAACTTATGCTAATAGTGATGTCCGATTTTATTCAGTTAAATATCCTTCAACACTTAGCAGCGACTGTGAGAAAGAATAACTTTTTTTTAAAAAAAATTCGTACCTCTTCTTCCACAGACGTTGATGCAGTGTACTGCAACATGGAGTCTGTAAGTAGTGCAAATGATATGCCAGCGATACTTAAGCATAAAACATTTAGTGGCAAGGAGAAGTGGATATTGTATACAAATTGGAGAAATTGAACCTTTGCTCTTTTCCCCACAAACTGTTTTGCAAATAAAATGGATTCTAGTCAGTTCTGAACAACACTGACAGTCATTCCCAAAATAGGTACGAAGGCATATATTAGCCACGAGCAGCATTATATGATGAAAAGAAAAACAATGCTCCATGTTTTTGGTAATAATAATAACACGATGATCCCCAAAATGAACAGCCTTTAATATTTTCATATTCTCTGCTCATCTGTATATCTACATGTATGTCTGTCTACATACATGTCTGTCTGTCTACTTGCCTGCCTATCTATCTATCTATCTACCTATCTATCTACTATCTATCTATCTATCTATCTATCTATCTATCTATCTATCTATCTATCTATCTATCTATCACAATTGGTAACTCAGTTTTCTTTACTTTCTTAATTAATTTTTTGAGTTTGAACGGCCATTTTCTTGGTATCTTAAAAATGGGTTTAAGGCAAAATGTACAATATATAAGACTTTGGTCTAATATTTCCACGTTATGTAGATGACGGTATCTCCTTGTGTTCTGCTTTCATAAAGAACCCTATCTCTTTGTAAATGACAACACTGTAGGACGATAAAAGAAAATGTCTATTCGCACGGCAATGCCTTGGGGACGAGTAAAAAATAGTCTAAATGATGCAAACTGGGCTAAAAATAACACATCTGCATTAAATACCATTAAAGGTTTAGTGGCCGAATTATCGCACTATAAACACCATAAAAAGGGGAATTGTTCCATTGTATCTATTTAGTATGGCGGCCGTGTATTAAATTTCGCAAGGCGGCAGTTCGCTTACAATATTCGTAACTCGATCAGTGTCTGTCTCACAGTTTGGATTTGAATAGTTATGATATAGTGTGAAAACATTTACAGACTAAACCGTGAATTAATGGTTTTCCCCAATAGGAAAAAAAGAATAATCAAAATTGCCTTAATAATCCAAAATTGTGTTATCATTATACAGTGGTAATACAAGTATTTAAATGGCTTCAACGTATTTATCAGCCTATCTACCACGCAAACGACACAGGATCGAATCTAACACTATGCTGTTGAAGATTTATTTTTAGTGTATGCGTTTGTCACCTTAAATTATGAAACAGTTATGTTACTCGCATTTATTTTGCGAATTTAGATTTTAGTGTATGCTTTGTCTCTTTCAGCTATGAATGAATTGCTACATGGATCAGCTTAGGCCAATAAATCAGCCCTTCACCCGTCATGATGTTGATTTTCGGGTTATCGTCCATCAGTATCCACACAAATTTGAGGTGTTGGGGGGTTGGTTTATCGGACTAAGATCTACTGTGCGAACGTATGAAAAAACAGCAAACATAAACAGTAAATAGCTGGAATTATCTTTGAAATCTGCTATTTTCAATAGCACTGTACACGTTTTAACAAAAGTTACGTGTGAATATGGATTTAAAAGTAATCATCCATCAGTATCCACACAAATTTGGAGTCTTGGGGGGTTGGTTTATCGGACTAAGATCTACTGTGCGAACATATGAAAAAACAGCAAACATAAACAGTAAATAGCTGGAATTATCTTTGAAATCTGCTATTTTCAATAGCACTGTACACGTTTTAACAAAAGTTACGTGTGAATATGGATTTAAAAGTAATCAGTTGTAAAAATGGGTACAATTCTCAGATCTGGTACGCAGCAGGCATACGAACAGCTATGTACGTTAATCACTCGTAAATTATACGCATAGAGGCCGTGCAAATAGTCTTCCCTATTTAAGGTGAACAGCCTCAGCCACGAAAAAAATCTAATTTACTCAGTTTTCAAATGTCATACAAAACAACATAAATAAGTGTCATTCAATCAACACTAATATGTACATAACAAACTGTAAAAATAGGTGTCAACACTTTCCCTATTCGTATCAACACACAGTAGAAAAGCACATTGATACGTCACATCCGCCACCACCAAGCATGTTGCGCTATACTTAGTTTAACATTAACGATTAGCGACAATCTTAACATCCAACAGAACTGAACGAAGTATCATTTTCTAAAGTATGCAGCTACTCATACGTGTTACCTGATCAGTTTTTAATTTTGTTAAAATTTGTCTTTATCCAGTGGTTATGTGCTAAATAAAGAAGTGAGAGAACGCAATCAAGAAATGAAGGAATGCATGTTACTCAGATGCGGGGGGGGGGGGGGGCGGCTAATGGCGAGCGCAAAACATAAAGCAAACGCCGTTCCAACAGCACTACATCCCGGTCCTTTTTCTTACTTTGAATCACTCTTGTTTTGTGGTAAGTGCCTTCTCACACACTAGCGGGAACGCATACCACAACTATAATAGTTTTGATACAAGCAAATTCAATATATATACGGTGTAAGAGGAGAGGAAAAGAAGTTAAAAGTAAACCGCACGTGCTGGACGGTATACTATGATTGACAGGGTCCATTGTCAGAAAGGGTGATGGGGGTAATCTGTGGAAATTTTGCCACCCTGTATGATTTTTCCCTCGGACATTGTGGGTTCGTTTTAGCATTAAGTTCGAGTCGAGCAAACCTGTGATGTAAACAAGCAAAAATAAGCAAATATATAGCGTCTTTCGCGAATGTTGCGCAGTTCACTTCACTATTGCTAGTACCAAATACAAATGTACTTTCAATATGGAAAGAGTGATAGCCATAGGGGTAAAAATGTGTGATAAGCAGGCCCGGCCCTAGGATGTACGGGGCCCAAGGCAGCATGCGGAACCCAAGGCAACGTGCGATGAGCGCAGGACCCCAAGCAAACTAAAAGCATTGCGGAGTTGAAAGCGCGGGGCCCAAGGTGGTTGCCTCGTTCGCCTTGCCCTAGGGCCAGGCCTGGTGATACGACTGTTAGTTACATGACTGGAAAATACCAGTATGGCAGCTCCCATCATATGGCATCGTGATGTTTGCCAAATGTATTGTACGCAGGCCCAGAATTACGATGCAATCGCTCAATACTATCTCGATACCGTGATCGTTTGAGCATAAATTGCAATATCAACTTGCCAATATTTGCAATTCCGCACGCACTCATCCTGTTATGCCTACTAGTATTACCAATGACGAGAGGAGGTAGGTAAATCAATGGAGAGAGAGAGAGAGAGAGCGTGTGTACGTACATATTTGTTTGTATCCAATACTGTCCTCTCACAATATACTTGTTGTAAACAGCCGGCATGAACTGTTTACTCTTCGAGTCTCAACGTAGCACAAAAATAATGGACGTTGATTCTTCAGTTGCATGTATATATACGCCTATCTACATGAAAAAATTTCAACAATCTCAGCAAACCTGTATCTCTATCCCCAGCCTGCTAGATAGCGGAGCTGTGTCTCGCGCCGAGTCAACAACAGTACACAACACACTGATCGATGAATGACTGTATTGTGTACATATTCCCCGCTCCATAAGTCGGTTAAAGTTACATGGAACGGAATACATTTATTTAGGTCACGGAGGTGAGGGTCACACAATAGAGTTATTAATGTAGAATGGTGGTTATCACGCATTCTCTCTCTCTCTCTCTCTCTCTCACACACACACACACACAGACACGCAGACAGAGAGATATGTCTGTCTCTCTGTCACACATACAGAGAGAGAGAGAGAGAGAGATCAGCATTTCTAACATTATCTGTTACGAAATGGAAGATTTACGGGCTCTTTTCTGCTTTTGTGTGTGCCTGTGTTTCTGTTTCTTCAAAAAAGGAAAGGAGGAAAGGCCCTGTTTTATATATATATATATATATATATATATATATATATATATATATATATATATATATATATATATATATATACACACACACACACACACACACACACACAAGCGTGAATCAAACATCCGCTGAGGTACTTAGACGAGAGTTAACCGAATTGTTGAACTAAAATGAGTCATGACCGTATTTTGCACATTCGATGAATTGTGCCTTAACCTCAGACGACAGAAACCACTTGATGGAAAGTCTATTTTCGTATATGCCTCCAGTGATTTACCGTGATTTCTGTGATCAGATCGATGATGTTATACTGATTATACTACTTGGTGGTTTAAATGATATATCAGAACGTTTAGAATTTGAGGCATGGATAAATATGACCAGACTATCTACCAAGTATTTCAATAAGATAAAGGAAATTATATATTCGATTCAATAGAGAACTCAAACATAATATAAGGAAAGAAATACTTGTACTGGATTGAAAAGCGATTAGGAAACTAACTATTCTTGTTGTGAGGTCACATTTTCAAATGTTCTATTGTATATATATATATATATATATATATATATATATATATATATATATATATATATATATATAGTTTAGTAATGATTTTAATTTATTTATTCGTTTGCTATTGGAAATAAATCAATAAGTAACGAATCCACTATTTTTTTGATTCTATGTATTTAATTGCATTTCATTTTTGTCTTAAAATCTTCAGATAATGGAGGAATAAAAGAATATCATCATCATCATCATCACACACGCACGCACACAGAGACACGCAGACAGAGAGATATGTCTGTCTCTCTCTCACACATACAGAGAGAGAGAGAGAGAGAGAGAGAGAGAGAGATCAGTATTTCTAACATTATCTGAATCTCTTTCGGATCGAAGTTACGAAATGGAAGATTTACGGGCTCTTTTCTGTTTTTGTGTGTGCCTGTGTTTGTGTTTCTTCAAAAAAGGAAAGGAGGAAAGGCCTGTTTTCCAAGACACGCACACAGAAGCGCGAATCAAACATCCGCTGAGGTACTTAGACGAGAGTTAACCGAATTGTTGAACTAATTCGGCAGGTTGTACGTCAAGAACATGTCGACTTTTTACATCATGGTTGATAATAAAGTTCCGTTTTGTAGTGTTAGATGAAAAAGGGATTACATATAATGCTATTTTGGGAGAGAATTAACTTTTAGAAAGATTCCATGAAAATAGAAGGTACTTTGTGTTAATAAACATCCGCACATTCGTGCGCCAGTACATCGAAGACAAAAATCATACAATGTTCGCTATCAACCCCTCCTCCAATCCTCACTCCAAAGTTTATCATCGACAGCTGAAATAAACGGGAAATGGTCTTGTTTTGGGTGCACACTTTTTCGCCGCAGATTTTTGTTCAGTCTCTCATACACGAACTCTCGCCACAGGTAACCATTTTGCCATTCAGATATCGAAAACCATGTACTCCAACAGACAGCTGACCAGTTGAATGTCCATGTGCGAATCGTGACATGAGCTATTGTCCCTACAAGAGCTATCCAGATGAGTTGATAAAAGACCGCGAAGGTTGTGCACCGTAATTATACATTGACACTTTAAGCTGTCTAAATTTTGACATTTTTCATGAAATATTTTTGACATTTTCACAACTGAATTATGAATTTCGTTTCAATCTCTGGAACCATCTATACAAGTTCGATCCGACTGCCATCTGCATATATCCAGATCTATCTGTCGTCCCATACGGTACCGGTAGATCTGGATCTATGCTGTTTTGTATGAGTCATCAGTACAACAAATAACATAGACCTTAATCTGCATGTGCATTATGCTAAGACAGATCATGGTCTACGTTGCTTGCAGTCGGACATAACTTTAATCGAGTATATCCGGTACTTTTTCTCAAAAAGAACATAGCAGGTTTAAAAGAAATATATTGACAAATGTCATTTGATCAGTTTCTTCATATTAAAGCCGAATGATTCGAGTTTTCTCCGTATAAACACGTCGCTACATTGCGTTCATTCATACAACGAATACTGAGCATTCCGATTCTCACTGATGTATAGGGCACATATGGTGGTTTGGAAGGTAGATGACCTTCGAGAACAACACTCATCATAGATAAAGAAAATGTACTAACAAGGTCGACAAAGTGCATGTATAAAAATAAATGAATTACAAAAACCTAGTCTAAAAGTTACAAAAAGAAACACGGGACGAAAAGATAGGTGCGATTTTCCCTTTCAATATTTATAGGTTGTACATGTTTAAACTTTATGAGTCATGCATGTAAAGGATACTCAATCTTCATGTACACGAAAAAACTTGCTGTTAACCAGGCTAACTTACTGTGTTGTGATACACATTTTAAATTCATGTGAATTCATTCCTAAGATTAACATTACCGGTTTTGCTTTAGTGAATTAAGTAAAAAATATTAAAGGCCCAATAACTCCAGAGGCCTGTTGTGACACCAAATTTGTACTTCTTAGCGCGCGCGCGCGCGCACACACACACACACACACACACAGGCACACGCAGACACACATACATACACACACAGCACAAAAAATATGAAAATAAGCAATCATTAAAAATGTACATGTTATATATATATATATATATATATATATATATATATATATATATATATATATATATATATATATATATATATATATATATATATATATATCTGTGTGTGTAATGATTCGTTTTGATTTTAGAATTTCAGCAAGAAATAACTATCCTTCAAAAATTTTAACAGTCTGTTATGTGCCAGACGTCATACTCTGAACTCCATATGAAACAAATGTTTATCAAAAACGGAAGTTTTAATAATGACGTGGGAGCTCCTCAATGAAATATGATCAAAATATGTTCCTATTGTCTTCCCCGTCCTGCACCCCTTCCCCACGCCAATTTCTCCGTCGTTTGGTACTTTAAGGTCATCATATATTTCACATAACACGTTTTAGGGTGTTAAAAATAATCATTTCTACGTAGCATTAATCGTATGCTCAGAAAGATGGCGAGTATTATTGGATGCACAGAAAAGTAAACAAATGTTTTTAATTACATATCTTTATGTATCAGGTGTGTCTGTGTCTCTATGTGTGCGTGTGTTTGTGTGTTTGTGTGTGTGTGTGTGTGTGTTATTCTGTATATTCTCGTATGTGGTAATGTGATACTGCAATCTACAAAGATCAATTAATTTAGCTCGTGTGATATCTCACCTATACCGATGGCATTGAGGCAATGTTGAAAGTTCATGAACATGATAACAGTTTTTGGGAAGCCCAAAAAGCATGTTTACTGCGTTGATTAAGTCAAATGCATTGTCAGGAAATTATCTTTTCTTTTTTTTGTTTGCAAGGGAATAACCTACGCGGGGTTTTGTAAAGGTTTTGTGAATTTTGCTATAATTTTTTTGTTTCTGTGAACCTGTCAGTAAACTTTATGCCAATCGAATGACAAAACAAAGTTAAATAAAATGATATACACTACTTATACAAGTAAAGTGACGTAAAATTGCCAGAGAAGGAGAAGAGCATGCTGTCAAATCTGGGCGCTCTTAGAGTACTTTCTGGCTGATATATATCTAGGTCGACTCGGGTGCACTTTACCGATGTAATTCTCAGCCATATCTTGCAATTTAAAGGTGGTTTCGTTGTTTTAAAAATGATCTCGAATCCATGGAAGATGACCCAAGTTCTGGAAGACATCTGTCTGCAATTGGTGAGCGGACGTAATTGCTATGAAGCTGGGGGGGGGGGGGGGCATTGACGAAGATGATCGATACAAACTGGAAGATATTTCTATTATCAAGGTCATTCATTTGTTAGCTGTTTTAATATACGGAAGAACCATTTGAAGTTCAGAAGGTTTGTGCACGATTGGTCTTACATTTGTTGACGGCTGATCAAAATCGGACTCGGTTGATATCGGCAAACAATTAAACTGAGATTGTCGTAGGAGATGAAATACAGTTTTTCGTTTTGGACCAGGGTCGGAGAAAATAAAGTTTAGATCGAAGAAATCAAGCAGAGACTACAAATTGATCGACGTAGTCGGTCTGTTAAGAAAGATTTCTGGACATCTTTTTATTTTTCGATGCAAAGGTCCTGTACCTGTGATTGAGTGAGGATGAAAATTGTTATGATATGACATGATCCCCCACATGTTATGGTGCGTTGCTAATCGTTTTCTAGAGGATGATTGACAACCTTGTTATTGCCCGGGTCGAACAGTTAGTAACGTTAAAATTTAAATTAACGGATGAAATAACAGAGAATTGTGCAAAAATGTAGAATTGAACAACAAGAGCCTTCTTATGCAACATGAAACAAGTTAACAAATGAAATTGAACATGATACAGTTACTCTTAGTAAATAGAATTAATACAGTCATGTGAAATGCCGTTCTGTTATACCGATAAAGCAAATGTCATCATATAATCGAGTGACAGATCGAACTCAAATTGCCGGCATGTCAGCATAACCTGATTGCTTCCGATCCTTCCAAATCACTGTTGGTGACAAGTCAGAGTTGCTGTATTTCTTTTCTGTTGGTGACAAGTCAGAGTTGCCGTATTTCTTTTCCTTCCTTCCTTGCTTCCTTTCTTCTTTCCTTCCTCCCCCCCTCCTCTTCGAGTCATCAGCCGTAGCTTGGATGCAGTCTGCAAATCTTCCCACTGGGTAGTACAGGCATGGAACTATTTTACCCCTTCAAATAAATATAACACGTAACCTAAATATTTGTCAGGATTATCTCTTCCTGGGATCGAACAATATTCCCACCCCTTTTAGTCAGTTCGCAACCTGATACACAACCCTATTCACTATAAATTATATATCTCTATAGCTACCACTAACTAACTGGAACCATGACATAACTAGACCTCTTAGATAAACCATTACATCACACTGGTCTGTAAATTACTAACTGAATGATGTCGGCTGTCGATCGACACACCGATTTTCTTCGCTTAAGAGAATTCATAGCTTAATTACACAGATACATTAATGGACTTAACGCCCTGTCTTAACTACATTACTTGCTAACTGGCGATTCCTTGAGGTAGACGTGGTAAAATCAATTCTTAGCGTAGATGATACATATAATTTAAGACAGATAAATTAATTATCACAACTCCTATCAGAGTAATGCATGAAATTCCTACAATACATGATTTTATTACATACAAACCAAAATATCCGAACACGTTCATATCAATAAAATATTAATTAAAATTCTTACAATATATAAGGACAGATACATGAATCGCATAACATTTGAGACGCACAATTAATTTCTGAACTCAATGAAAAATTAAAGAATGAGACGAATAAATTCACCAAATAATTACAAACTTACGTCAACGAGCATATTGTATTTAATTGAGACAATACCTTTGTGCCTTTTCAGGAATCTTTCAGATCTCGTCACTTGGAAAAATTGAACTAGAAAGGTACTTTTTACTGATCTCGGAGTCAAGATCTTCTCCTTCCACGGAAAAGCTCACACAGCAGAATTTCTCAAGAAAAATTACTTAAAACATTGAATTTCTTATGTGAAACATTCCCTGGTCGTTAAGCTTAGCCGATTAGATTAACTTTTTCTAATCGCCAAAATTTTAACACGCCCATCAAAGTCAGAATAATTCTCTCTAGTCCGCCTTTATTAACAACTATTCATGGACAATTTCATTTTATGACATCTATTTCCAATGGCCCAAGCTTGTTTCTGGCTTGTCTCAACTTTGTCATCTTCCAACTACTTTACTTACGTAATATATTTCTAATTCGTTATCCTAGCGGGTCCTAATAAAAACCCAATCATGCCACCAATCAAGAGAGGTAAACCATCGCAAGCAACCAGTTTATTGCTGTCCTAGCCAAGCTTAATCGTTACGTGTTACGCTGACAACGACAAAATGTGCTGCGACAAAGCATCTACAAAATAATAATAATAATAATAATAATGAGGACTTTGTATAGCGCCCAATCTTTAGAAGCTCTAAGCACTTTACAACATTAGACAACACATATAAGATTTTTAAAAAAAAACATATAATGAAATGATTACAAAACAAATACCATGAAATTAGAAAACATTAAAAAAAAAAACATGCTGAGAATATTTAAGGTAGGAAACATTATCCAGTGTTTAAGTTTGCACCATTACACTGTGCATAACTCTGCTGGTATCACGAGGCATTTAGTACGCCTCTAAAATATTGCCAAAAGTTGCGGGACACTACCAAACCATCCGTCTGAGTAACGGTACTCGAGGTATCCAGCTTCTTAATGACAACATTAATTTTGCCACACTCTCCATACATTCCTGATTTAGCTCCAAGTGATTATTGACTGATACCCGCTATCAAACATGGGTGGGAGGTGGGGGGCTGACAATTTGAAAGCCGCTGTACTGTTGGAAGTGTAGTTTTTCAGTACATGTACAGTATATTAAAAAGTAATACAAAATTACAATTAATAATTGAATAATCAGGTTGAAAAATATTGCATAGGTACATGGAGAGACGGGGGGGGGGGGCGGGGGAGGAGGATGCACTGACGTACTGTTAACTAATAAAGAATTTTTGTTGTACGACGTGATAATATTCAGAGTTTTTAAAATACGCATCTTATTAGCGTCAGAAAAGCAATGAGTTGATGGAAAGGCACTTTGTGGGCAATCAATGACCGGAATCTATGTGAGGAAAATGTCAAAAGCGTCATGAAGATAATGACATGATGTCATGATGCTACATACACATTTTAGATCATTACACGCACGCACACACACACACACACACACACACACACACACACACACACACACACTGTAATGTATTCTCTTTTTTTCAATTAGTGAAGCTAGCATTCAAGTCATTAAAGGAATTTTTCTTGGACTAGTATTGTGAGCCTAATAAATTGAAACATGAATGCTGGCAGCCGGATGTAAATTTAACCAAAAAAAAAACGGTTGTAGCGGTGAGACAAGGTTTTTCAAAGTTTTCATTCCATTGGAATCACAGCTTGCATCGAGCAGCACCAAGGATCAAGTCAGATCAATTGACATTGTACAGAGTGTGTCCTGACTCTTTTCAAAGCATAAGGTTAATTTATTTCCTACAAATGTTGACATTTTAAATAAGTGTAACTTACAAGTCAACTTACATATTATGTTATACTTGTAGATACCCTTCTGCAATTTCTGACAATTTGTAAGTATTGTTCTAATTTTTGTCTGGGGAGGGATGAAGCCTTTAAAGGATTGGCACGTTTGTGTTAATGAAACAAAACATAAAATGCTCAGATTTTGTGCAACACCTGCGATCATGTTAACAGTACATAAATCTTTGCTTGTCGATGTGTAAGTACCGATAACCAAATGAGTTTGACGGTTGGTCTTGTAGTATTATCTTTGAATCTAGCACGTGTTGGCCTTGACAACAACAAAAGCCTTGGTTTTATAGACCTGGATGACCACAGGTCAAGTTCAAGTAGCATATTAGTTCAGTGTGATTAGCTGTTGATCAATGGTCAAGCTATTATGATACGGTAGAAAATAATGCTGAGTAGCTGTTATCACTCCTGGCCATCAGTAATAAGTATACGATTGATGTTATCACTCCTACGCATGCGTAGTAAGCATATACCTATTGTTATCATATTTGAGTCATTTAATACTATTATATTTTTCTTCAATACAATTTAAAATTGAAGGATTGTTTTTGTACATTTGACTTTTACCGTGTAGAGATACCTCATGGGCCGAACCAATATATATCGGCAAGATCTTTCAACTGATGAATTTATCTTGACTCAGCGGTTTGTGAGGATAAAGAGCTATTGACGGATTGACTGGAAAGCCGATGAGGATACAGAGGGTACCTCTAGCTTAGGGGATAAAAACTAAAGGAACAAGGGTAGGGTCTGAGATCGCTCCGACGGCTGACATAGCCCAGATAGCCAATGCAAAGTTACCCATATCCGCCAGCTGACATCCCCTAGATACCCCAAAGCATCCATAACATCTCGGCTAGTACCATACTTTCTGTCGTTTTCGGTCTGACTTTCGTTAGATTTTATTAGTCACTTGAAAGTAATACTTTCTGTAGTTGGTAAAAGATGGTATATTTGAATGGAGGTCTGCATAGTTTGTATAAAGCGGACGTCTTAATGCCATTTTAACTGCTGCCAAATTTTATTCAGATTCTTTTACAATATGTGTCACGGATAAATTCTTTTATTTATTAAAAAATGTACTCTGCTTTCGTTTTTTTTTTGTTGTTGTGTACAACGATACACGAGGGTGATTTATGTATATTGTACAATATTTCAAAACAGTGAGTTCGGTTCATCTTATACCGCACGTGCGAAGTGCTTTCGATGGGAAGAACCGAATACTTCCAGCGCACAGACGATGTATGGCGACATCGTCTGTGTATAAATGCCTCACCGTAAGACTAAATCTAGACATTACGGAACGTCTTGTCAGTAAGCGATCTACTTTAAGCACTTGCACATCTTCAGCTCTAGAGGTATGTGAGTTATTAATTAATTTCTTGTGTGTAAGTTATAATTATTGTACCAGCACGTTTTTTTTTTTGTTTTTGTATATTTGCTATATAGCTTCGACTTAAATAGTTTAATGCAAATATTTTCTCTTCTTGTTTGTGACTTGGCAAGAGATTTATATTAGCAATATAAAGTTGCATTTTTAAGAAACTTTTAGTACCGTAGGAGTCTTATCGGGCACGGGTAGGTTTACTTCTGAACCTGTGTATTGTTTTGCAATTATTGTGCCGCTAATGTGATCTGTATAACTTTCCTTATACAACGTCATTACGTTTTATCGTATATCCACGTGTCATGCATAGTACACGGTGGTAGTTGTATTTTCAGCTGTAGAGCTGATCGGAGTCGACGTGGTACCAGTTGTAGAGCTAACCACATACGCTGACCATATCAGTTGTAAAGCTGAACCATAGCAGCCATATTGCTGAATTAACAGCGTTGATGGTCGAGTAGCAGATGATCGGGCGTTGCTGACCGATTGGTGGGCGCTGATTGCTTGATTGACCAAGAAATTGAATGTTAGTCGGCGACTAACTGGAATACTTACTGCTGTTTGACTGGTAGCCAAGTGTGCTGGTGACGAAGTGTGTAACTCCATCCATCTAATCTTTTAGCCGTAGGGTATTTTGGGGTTTGTAGCAACCAGTGTTTTGGGATTGTAAAGATATTTCGTATGATATCTGTCCCTTTGTTTTCATCATTTTACTTTTTGAGTAAAATACTTAATTTGTCACTATTTGAGTAAAACGTATCATTCTTTTCATCGTGTGAAATTACTGTGGATCATTCACCTTTGTCCTTGTACTGTGTAAGGTCATTTATTTGTGTTTTCATTACATTATTAGGTTCGTGCGGATTGTGTTAATTGGTCCAAGATTTGGATCTTATACACACACGTATTAATCATAATTCTTTTCTCATTCAAGTCATTTATCATTAAACATTGTATTTGTATCACCATCAAAGGCTTAGATATCAGCACGGGTTTTTATTAGATTCAGTCAAATTATATTAGGCGCCTTTTGAGCTAAACTCGTTTGAAAGTATATTATAATATCGCTATTGCTATTCTGAGATGACAAAAAAGAGCATATTGTTTGCTGCTGTCTTTCCTTACCGTTTTAGCTTTTGATATTGGTTTTAAAGCCATTTTTCAGCAAAAGTTAAAGTATACATGGCGGCCACATTAACTAATGAAAGAAGAATCCTGGAAAAACCCGGAAAGAACCACCGACCCACGGGATGCTACTGGCAAGCTTTCTCACGTACCCATAATGGCCAAGCCCGAAACTCGCACCCATGCCAAGAGAGTTGAGATGGCAGTGATCCGTAACAGTTAGTGCTGTAGACCACTCGACCACTCTTGGCCCAAACCAAGACCGAACTTATACACAAGAAATTAATAAATAACTCACATACATCTAGAGCTGAAGATGTGCAAGTCATTAAAGTAGACCGCTCACTGACAAAATGTTCCGTAATGTGTAGATTGAGTCTTATGGTGAAGCATGTATACACAGACGATGTCGCCATACATCGTCTGTGCGCTGGAAGTATTCGGTTCTTCACATCCGAATCTAGCTGAGCATGACTATAGAGAAAATGCTCTATGTAAACGATCGAAATTTAGTAGTTGTGTTTATATAGAAATGTAGATGACCATGCTTTTACGGAAGATGGCCGGATTATGTTTTCGTGCTATTTGGGTAGATGAACAGATTATGTTTCGATGCTGTCTGGATAACGTTTATATTTATATTGGGAACCATACTACCTTAATGGCTGGCATGCTTGACTCGCAAGCCTAAGGTCGCGGATTCGAATCATGGCCAGATTAGCTCAAGTCGGCTGCTGTTTTGTTCTCTGGGCAAGATACTTTATTTACATTGCCTCTGGACCGCTCCGGTGGCCTAAGTGGTTAGAGCGACCGCCTAGGATGCGGGAAGTCGTGGATTCTAACCCCGGCCGAGTCATATAAAAGACATACAAATGGTACTAGCAGCTGCCTCGCGTGGCGCTCAGCATTAAGAGATTAGTATTAGGACTGGTTGGTCTTGTGTCAGGATGATGTGACTGGGTGGAACATGATACCGCATGTTTGCGACATGATGACTCGGTGCTAGACATCACTATAAACTGCTACACTGCAGACATCGTAGCGATATAACTGAAAAAGTGTTAAAGCTACTTTAAAAATCCTGATCGCATGTACACACACATTGCCTAGGCACTAGGTATTTTATATGGTAATATGCCAGAAAACATCAACATAAATACATTATATTTTACTAACTTTTTGTTGCAATTTTCAAAGTTATCAGTGAAAACTATGCAAATTATATGGTATACATGATTATTTGAATATTTAGATAACCACGATAAATTGGTTTGAAACTAAAAAAAATTTTTGCAAGTTGTTTTGTTTTCTTTAACTTGTTCAGTTGGACATTTTGGTTACATGCAGTCATGCAGCGTAAGCCCTGGTGCATTAGCCCTACCCAAACAAATATAAAAAAATCCTGTTCTATACCTAGTAATTTGATAGCAAATGAACATCATTTGGATACATTTACAACGTACGGGATCAAACTTGCAGGGTGCTTTCTGTTAAATGCTGTCGATATCTGTGGAAAAGTGTTTCGTTCAGCAGTAATTTATTAATGTTAAAATACATTCCTGTTAGGATTCCTTTCCCCAATTATGTTTCTATTTTTGATAAATGGATTTAGAGAAAAATTTTCTTTAAATTTTATTCTATTTTTAATGATTACGTCCCTTTTTGTTTGTGGATCGGCATCATTAAGAATAATTCGAATGTTCGTACTGCCTAAATGCTTTACATCAGGTTCTGTCATTCAATCGAACGGTTTTTCAGCTTGTTCTGGTTTTGGTAATTACGGCTATATTAAAACTTTGATACCAAGATGAATTCAAAGAACATTTCTCAAATTATTTGAAAGGCTTTTAAGAAGTCGTTTTAATATTTTCCCATTTTTGGGGTTAAAAATAGTGGCCATTATTGAAAGCAGACGAGCATAATTTCTGAAAAACTTGAAGGACCTTGATGAACGAAAGCTTTATGCCAGATTCATTCATATTCTGTGAAGAGACATTGGTCTTAATTGTTTGCTTTCAGTAAAAGTGTCCATTATGGATGGCTGATACGCATTACTTAACAACTTAACAAAATCGAAAGCTTGCTTCTGACACCAAGATGCTCCCAGCAACTTTATTGCAAACTTTACTGTGTGTATACTTTTTACTTTTATTTTAATAGAATAAATTGATGACAAAAAGTGCATTTGTTGACGGATTTGACAAATTACGCGCAGGAGGAAGAGCCTTGTTTTAACCAAACCTTTGAATACAGTGAGTGAGCTAATATTGCACTTTGAAAATTGCTACTCATGATTCGACGCACATTAGATTCACAAATTAAAGATTTGTTGAATAATTTCTTTCTGTTTGATTTTATTATGTGGAAAGAGACAAAAAAAAAAAGGTTGAAATGCTCGTTCAAGAAGATGCCAAAGATTAAACACTACAGCCTAAAAGATTTTAAAAAAAATAAATGGTTTACTTTTCCCTAGACAAAGCTAAAGAATTTCTAACATTATTTGCTTCATACAAGTGGTACTGTCAACATGAACTTAGAGTCCTTAAATAATGTTGAAATCCAAATCAGTCCTAAAAATGTGTTCGAAATTCTATAAGATTCTCAGTAATCTTAGATCGAGACTCACAAGAACTGTGAGTATGGCAGATAGTTTCATGCCATATACAATTTATTAGCCGTTACTGACACTTTCGTTTCGTAAGTCATGGACACCATTTCTGGCACTCTTGTTTCTTAAGTCATGGATGCCATTGCTGACACTATCATTTCGTAAATCATGGACGCCATTACTGATGTTGCCATTTTGTAAGCCAAGGACACTTGTACTGGCAATTCCAGTTTGTAAGTTAATGACACCGTCACTGACACTGCCGTTTCGTAGGTCACTCACTCCGTTACTAACACTGCCGTTTCGTAGGTCACTGAGGCCGTTACTAACATTGCCGTTTCGTAGTACACTCACGACATTACTATCGCTGTTGTTTCGTAAGTAAGTTACAGTCTTACTGACACTGCCGTTTCGTAGGTCCCTGACGCCATTACTGACACTGCCATTTCGAAGGTCACCGACGCCATTACTGTCGCTGTTGTTTCGTAAGTAAGTTACGCTCTTACTGACACTGCCGTTTCGTAGGTCACTGACGCCATTAGTGACACTGCCCTTTCGAAGGTCACTGACACCATTACTATCGCTGTTGTTTCGTAAGTAAGTTACGCTCTTACTGACACTGCCGTTACTAAAGTTGAGGACTCCATTACTGACGCTTCCATTTCGTATATCAAGGACGCCATTACTGACACTGCCGTTTCGAAATTTTTGCATGTTTGTACTGACATTGCCGTTTCGTAGGTCACCCACGCCGTTACTGTTGCTCTTGTTTCGTAGGCCACTGACGCCATCACTGACACTGCCGTTTGGAAGGCCACTGACGCCATTACTGTCGCTGTTGTTTCGTAAGTAAGTTAGGCTCTTACTGACACTGCTGTTACTAAAGTTGAGGACTCCATTATTGACGCTTCCATTTCGTATATCAAGGAAGCCATTACTGACACGGCCGTTTCGTAATTCTTGCATGATTGTACTGACGCTGCCGTTTCGTAGATGAAGAATGCCATTACTGACGCCATCATTTTGTAAGTTATGCACGCTATTACTGATACTACCGTTTTGGAAGTCGCGGATACTATTACTTGTACTGCCGTTTCGTAAGTTATGGACGCCATTACTCAAACTAACCTTTCGTAAGTCATGTACAGCGCTAATCAGACTGACGTTTTGCAAGTCAAGGGTGCCTTTACTGATACTACCATTTCGTAAGTCGCGGACGGCGACTGTCACACTGCCATTTCGTAAGACATCTACACCATTTATCACACTGTCGTTTTTTAATTCATGGATGCCATTACTTACTCCATCCTTTCTGAAGATATTAATGCCATTACGCACGCCATCATCTGCTCTCCTGTTTTCTCCGCTAGATTCTTCGTTTAGGAAGGCTTCCATTGATACTGGATACCCAGTCTCGAGGTCTGCGAGAGACTTGTACTTAGGCCATGAGACGATGGTGCTTGAGATAGGCTTAGAAATTATGCCACTGTTGTTCTTTTTCGATGTAGATACTGGAATGGAATCGGAGAACCCAGGGGACCAAATAATCGTCGTCATGACAACAGGTGTATGCTTAGAGATTATACTAAGTAGTTTGTCCTCATGGGCAGACTTGGAGTCGAAATTGGTCCAAATAGGTCTGGGTTTGGAAATGTTCACGTAGTTAACACTGACTAAGGTGAACACTGCAAGCGAAGAAAAATGATACATTAATTACATAAGATAGGGTCCGCAACCCCGAAAGCCTTTTGTGAAAGAAACTTGAATACGGATTGAAAGTCGGAAAAGTTTGGTCAAGCTCTAACGACGTCCAGAATAAATTTAGAACCATGGAGATCTTAGGTTCATCTCATGTGTAGCTTCAGTTATAGACAGCAACATTAAATGCATATGAAATTAGGTTACAAGTAATCGCATTTCGATGTAAGATAAAAATATATTCTACCCAAATGATGTACTTTTTCAAAGTAAAAATTACTTATATGGCTCTTACATGATGATAAATGTAAATGTTCTGTTTTTGTACAAGAAATTCAAGCATTACATTGTAATTTTTCATCTGTATTGTAATGTTTTGCCCACAAATTCATGAAGAATTTCATGACTAAACTATCGCCACTATTATTGTATAAATGAGACAAAGAGTTTAAAATTCAACATACGTTGATACCAGCATCAATCTTTTTGACATCATCGAAGATTTTGCAGTATTTAAGTCTCTTTACAGCTCGTGCTGTCTCTCAACATACCGCGAGGTTGACATTCTCCAGTACTCTGTGAACGAGTGGATATGATTGGTCAGCCATGCACACTCAGTTACTACTTGCTTCCAATATGGAGTCGTTACGCTATATCTTTTGTCCAGAGGTAAGAATACTTTTGATAATATCATAAAGAACAAAATACGGCATTTCTAAACATTTCTTACAAAATAAATTATGTGCAGGCGGCGACGTAATGAGTGGAGCGAGAGCTTTACTGGCGAGCGATCTGTTTAATGAACATGACTTGTATCTCCTATCAACTACAGCAAATCAGAAAAATGGTATCAAAGATAGTGGGGCACCTGGAATATCCATTCTCGAAAAGTATGCCATCCTAATAAGAACTTACGCCCGATGGATTTATTTGCTTGTTGAAATTATCATTGAATGTGTTCTGAAGAATATGACAAATTTTGTTAAATCCCATTTAAATACATCATTACTAGAGACGGTATCCGAGAGCTGAAACAAAGTTAAATTAAAACTAGTAAAGACCTTTTGAGCGAAGACATATACAACTTTACGAAAGAAAAATAAAACGCTAACCCCCTTCCCTTACTATTTCTTGTTATTGTATATAAACATATAGCGAAACAATTCCCTTGCTACTGCTTATCCACCCCCGACCCTCCCCAAAAATAACTTGAGAGGTTATTTGCTGATTATATTTGTCTTGGAACCTATTCAGAATTCAGTTTATAAGTACAATGGATTATGGATTATAAACTACGATATTGAAAAGCTTAATACATAGTTAAACGAATGTTTCAGAAATTTGTATGCAGTAGTAAGGGAAGTGTTGTAGCGTGTGTGTATTTATGTGTGTTTGTTTCTTATTATGCAGTAGTAATGGAAGTGATTCAATGTGTGTGTATGTGTGTATGTATATGTGTGTTATTATTCATTTCAATGGTTTATTTCGCGTAGTAGTGTTCAAGTGTTGTTTTTGTTATGTCGAAGGGTGTGTTTGAGTAAGGGAGTGTTTCTCTATACTATGCAGTAATATGGGAAGGGTTTATGTTTTCTGTTTTTTATGCAGTATTAATGAGGGTATTTAAGTCGGGTTTTTATGAAGTAATAAGAAAGGCGTTTCCGTGTAGTTTTTATGCAGTGTTTTAAGGAGGTAGTTTCAGTCGGGTATTTATTGTGTAATTAGAAATGCGTTTCAGTATAGCTTTTGTGCAGTGTTAAGGAGGGAGTTTCAGTATTTATTTCTGCATTCGTTTCGGTCTCACTTTATGTAGTAGTAATGAAAGTCTTTTCAGTGAAGTTTTTAATTTTTTTATGTTGATTCTGTATTAAAGGAAGTGTTTCAGTGTGTTTCGTGCTTTTATTTGGTGGTAAGCGAAGTGCTTCCGTCTTTTTGTAAAAAATTTTGGTTATGCAGTGGTAAGGGTAGTGTTTTAGGTTTTGGTGTGTGTGCATTAGTTACGTAAGTGTTAAGGGGGATTTTTATGCAGTAATAAGGAAATGAAAAGGAAGTAGGCACACCCAAATCAATATTTACTATGTGAGATTTAGCAATTTCGCTGTTTCCACTCCATCATACTGTTCATTCTATCACTATCACAAAATCAAGATTGAGACAACTTGGCCAGTTACTTCACTGCAAATTAAAATGCCTTGGCAAAGTAATCATACTCCTTATATATGCGATAATCTGCGATAACGTTTTCGCATTTCACAAAATGCATAAAATAGGATATTTAGATTTTGTTTTGACACCTTTCTAAGGCAATACCTTTTTTCATTATCTGATTTAAAGTTTGTTTGCCAATAAAATGTGACCGATTTATAGTTTTTCACTGTTGGACCATGATAATAATAATTTTAACTATTGCTTTCCTATGAGTTTCGAAGTGACAACAATAAAAATAGATGGCAATGTACAGCAACGTACAGTGGACAGTGTGACATTGTGGCATTTTCATTTTCAATGTTGCATGTCCATTCATAGAGATGGAAGACTATTGTTTTTCCTTCTTCTCTTCACCTGATTATACTATCCTATTGATTTTTCATCTTAGACATACTACTCTCAGCTACTTAATCATATCATATAACAAAACCAAATACCATTGAGTAATGTTACAATAATTTGGTCACTCAATTTTTATGGGAAAATATGAAAAAATTTTCTCAAGGAAAACACAACTCTTTCTTGTTTGTACTATTCAATGGAGACCAATAATTTATCAGATAATATTTAAACTTTTCTTTTTAAGACTGAATAATAAAAAGGAAACACCACTACAAGCATATTAGTTTCGTTTGTGTTGCATTTGGTGTAATGCACAGCCATTACAAACACAAACATAGCAGTGTGTTGAATTGCGAATTTGTGTGCGTGTTTTGTACATGATGCATTATGGGTAAATGCTACAAGTTTCTTAAAATGTTGTACTAAATGGCAAGACTATACATGAAATTGTGAGAAAACCATGTTCTCCAATACTTTAAGTTTTCATATAATTATTTTAGCTGTACGTGTTGTACTCTAATGCACACTTAAGCTCTGGAAATAATTTCTGAGTTGTTGATGAGTAAATTTGAGCAAACAGTGGAATGAAGACCTTTATGCCATTTCTGATGTCATCCGTCTTGACTTTTATCACTGATGTTCGAAGAGCGAGGAACATGCGGACGAATTACTTTTTGTTTCGATTTAAGACCTGGTTACATTTCTCATGACGCCGTTTTAATGCTCGTTTTGTAAACTAGCCGGTTAAGTTACAATGGGTAGGTAGCGTTTGTTGCTCATGAAGTTACAATGGGTAGGTAGCGTTTGTTGCTCATGAAGTTACAATGGGTAGGTAGCGTTTGTTGCGCATGAGCTGGGCTTGATCAAGTAAACGGAGGTTATGTATTTACCGGTAATACGAAAGGTGCTAGAAACCTAACACGTCTTCGCTTGAAATCTCGACTTTTACGAAGCTGCAGTTTAATTAATATATACATATTGCAAATAAACATGGATAGGTGACACATCATGTGCCAACATTCAGCAGTAAAGCAATGCCACTCAGCCAGCTAGATCTCCATCCCATCGGGAGAAAGTTTCGTTTCCAAGATGGCAGTTCGTCCCAGACTGAGCATCACTGAAATCGCTCCCTTATAATGCGATGTTTCGGTTTTTAGAAACATTGATATGGCAGTGATATTTTTCGATGGCGTGCGCTTTCATTTGCTATTCTAATGACAAAAATATGTCTTTCAATTAGTTCTTGTATTTATGCAACAGCAATAATTTATTGAGTTCCATCACCATACTTCCTGACCAGATACTTAGTGAAAATGTATCTTTGATGAAAGATAATTGCGCTCGCTAAGAGTCTTAATATAAAAATAGGCCTCATGGCCACCAGTTACCAATAGTCTAGTGACTATATAAAAAAAGTCAGAAAGCAACAAAAAAACTCCATATGGAACGCGGCCTTCGTTCTGTCCTTTACATTTCTGTCCTTTATTTTTCTGGTGCGGCCCTCTTGAAGGACACGGTTTGTACTATTATCGAAGTAAACTTTCGAGTTTTTGTGAATCTGTAATAACCATTATAGCAACGAAATCTGTTGATCGTATACATTTATCTTTGCTTAACATAGTATTGTGTTTTATCTATCGCATTAACTTATTTAATGGTAAATAGTAGAAAGAACCCAACATAACACTATATTCCCCCCCCCCGTGTCATAAACTACTTTATTAAATAGTTAAAGAATAAATTAAAGAATAAATTATTTTAAAACTTTTTCAACTGTCTATTATACATACCGTAAAAAAAATGTAAGTGTCCAAAATATTATAAAAATTGGACAATTTATAAACCATTCTGTTCTTCGAAATTGTGGAGTTCTTGTATGCATATGAGAGAGAGAGAGAGAGAGAGAGAGAGAGAGAGATACTTACCTTGTATGAAATAAAATAAAGTTCTGGGCATTTTTCTTTGTTCAGTCGATAATTGAAAACTGTTACAATGTTCGAATTATGAACGAATTTTAAGATGATGTACATCCATATGTTTCGAAGGGACAGTTAGCTCTAACTCACGTTCTGTCTTGGCTGAGAAAGGCAGCGTGTTTTAGTGTCTGATCAGACTTTACAATACTTACCTCTATATAACTCGCATCCAAAAGCAAACACGGTGCATCAATATATGATGTCCCTTAATGCACCAGCAGAACAGGGTTTACCCAGTTTGCTTTACAGCATACGTAGAACAAATAATGCACACCTCACTAATCTGTGCAATATGCAACGGCAGATCTTGGTCTATGTTGTTCGCAGATCGATGAGCGTTATATGCAGGAAGCACTGTAACTTGGACATCGTGCATACTCTTTGACTCGCTTGATTTATTTGATGTGCTACGTTATATAGGAGGAACATGTAGGAATGCACAGTTGCACCAGATTATAAAAACAACGACACAGGTCTATAGAGTTCAGACGATCCGCTGTCTGCAAAGGTCAACAAGTTGATTTTGCTTTTTTTTGTAACCTTTTCTTTTTTTAAAACAACATGGACGTAACATGGCAAACTAGAATTCCGTCCTGTTTTAGTACAAAATAGGGTTCACAGAATGGAGTACTAAATAAGTAAAATAACAAAAACATGGAAATAAAGTGAATCTGAAGCGTGCAGAAATTGCAGTATTGTGGATACATATTTGCACTCCAATACTGGCGCAGACTGAACAATGGCTACATGTGTATAAAGAATATGTATTAATTATCACTGTCATCGAGTTATTCACATGCGAACAAACACATCGGCATGTAGAATAATTATATCAAAATTGTTCCAAAAGTTATTTCGTGTTTTTTTTTTTTTTACAAATACGTTTAGTATGTTGAAAGTACATACGTTTAGTATGATGAAAGTACATACGTTCAGTATGATGAAAGTACATACGTTCAGTATGATGAAAGTACATACGTTTAGTATGTTGAAAGTACATACGTTTAGTATACTGAAAGTACATACATTTAGTATGTTGAAAGTACATACGTTCAGTATGATGAAAGTACATACGTTCAGTATGATGAAAGTACATACTTTCAGTATGTTGAAAGTACATACGTTTAATATGCTGAAAGTACATACGTTTAGTATGCTGAAAGTACATACGTTTAATATCCTGAAGGTACATACGTTTAATATGTTGAAAGTACATACATTTAGTATGCTGAAAGTACATACATTTAATATCCTGAAAGTACATACGTTTAATATGCTAAAGTACATACGTTTAGTATGTTGAAAGTACATAAGTTTGTGCTCAGATCTGTTTGTAACTTTAAATACATGTTGTATTTGAAAAGTTCTGAATAGTTTGTTGCAATATTACTTTTTTAACCTGTCAGTATCTATATACAAAATAACATTATGTAAAATGACCAGCAACTACACATGCACCACGACGGCCGCGTGCAGATATGATAAATGACTAACTTCACAATGCCAGAATAGGAGAACAATTCTGCTACTAAGGAAAGAACTTGCTGTAAAATCCGAGCGCTCTTAGGGTAATCTCCCACTGTATTATGGCCGATTTGAACAATATTTACGGATGTAATTCTCGATCGTATCTTACAATTTTGAGGCGGTTTGATCTCTTTTTTTTTGGAAGACTGTTGCCTGAGATTGATGGGCTGGATGTGACTGCTGTTACGAGGCAATTAATGAAGACGAAAGATACACAGTGTAAAATATTTATATTCTCACAGACATTAATTCCACAGCCTTTATTAATATATTGAATAATCATTAAAGTTCATAAAGGTTTGTGCAAGATGGTTCCAGCATTTGTTGCCGGCTGATAAAACAGACTCAGTTTGACATAGCCAAACAGCTAATCACCAAATATGTTTTGAGCGAACGTTTGAATGATATTCTCACTTATGTTGAAACGTGGAGTTACTGTTTTGAACCGACGCAAAATGTAAATAACAAAGTTTGGATCAGAGAAAAAGACTTCTGACTATGTTTGCTAATGTAAATGGACTTTTATATGCTTCCAAAGTGTTGCCAAAAGTTGCGGACAGGTACGCAAGGTATGCATTACATATAACATCAGTGCTAGCATGTCGATAAGACATAAATCAACCTGAAATAGTTCACCATGAAACATCATGCGCATCCGGTTTCAAAAGAACCGAACAACAACATGTAGTCCTACGTCAATGAAACCTGCTATCAGTCAGTCCATTCAAACCCCTCCTTTCAATTACATGGAAGAGAATCCTACCACCATGTCATTATTGTGCATATCTATAGTGTGCCTTTACTTAGATTTTGGTGCATGACTATATATTGCAATGAGCTAAAATAGGTTTTTGACACGTTTTAAAATCCATCTTAATAATAAAACTGCTTACAAGTTCGGGGTAGTTTCCCAATGGATGATAAAGTCAGGTGGGTTCTTTTGCGAAGTGGAAATGTATTGTGAAATATGACTTGTGGGGATTATTGCGACATAGATTGAGTAGGATAATATTGCGACGTAGAGACAGAGAGTATATAAACGGGATAAGTGGACAATTAATTTATTCCAATTTCCTATGTTGTTGTTTTTTTTAAAAAAAAATCAGTCTGCAAAAGGATTTCATGTCGTGATTAGATATAATTTGAGAGCACTCATTTATTTGGATTGTTCATTTGAATTAGGAAGTGTTCATTGACTTTGACCTAGAATATTATTCTGGGATTATTTTGAATTTGTAGGTCAATGCCATTGTGATACATCAATGCTGTTGGAGCATCATCACATTGAGGATCCGGAATTCATTCGGAACACTCCATTCCTTTGGACTTGTGATAGAACATTTATGATTATTGTTTGAGTTAATTCATAGTACTGGATGTTCCACTGAAATTGTCACTGTATAACTTAGAGATTTTAATTATTTATTAGGTTTTTTAAATACAAGCTTATTTTGCTTTGCTTCTTTCTGTTATTTAAGTCCACTTACTCGCAACACCATCCACGCCTTTCCTTTCCATCACATTTTATGGGAAACATGCTAACATGACACACACACCCTTCCTTTCAATTACATATATGATCTCAGCACAACACCATTTTATATCCGAAGATAAATATTGACATTGAAGAACGGAAGCATCGAATAATGAAATGGTCACTATTCCTTGACAGCCATGTTTTGTATTCTGCACTGAAGTTACATACTCACAGATGTCAAAGACCATCTGTCAACTATGGTTTTTGTCTGCCACAGTTAAGTATTACATTATGAATGTAAAATGTAACAAGGTGAATTTTTCCCGTGGCGCATTGTGAATATTTTGCCCGAATATAAAGCAATGACGAGTTAAAATGTCGCCTACAATGTTAGTGTGTGCATTCGGGTGCGTATATAGAATTAATATACCCAACATGTCAATCAGCCTTACTTCACACCTCCGTATCTCCTTACCTATAACCAGTGGACGGGTCACTAACTGCTGCATGGCGTGAGTGATTGTATAACATTACATAAAACAGTGAAAACAAAACAAGCAAGGAGAGACAAAGCGGACTACATCATATAGGGCTGATTTTGAGGGGTGTAGGGGTGTTTTAACAATCCTCCCCAAATGGACTAAAACGTAGAGAAGCTGGGGCTGATTTCGAGAAGTACATGGATGTTTTACCAATCGCCATTCCCCTTTTCCAGCAAATTTGTTTTATTATATGCTCATTTTTTCTCCGTTATTTTGTTTTACATTGTAAGAATCGTGCATTATTTTACGATATTAAACTCGCATGCAATTCATAGTGAACTCACCTGAATAAAGGAACTACTTTCTATTTGTACACAAACAATGGATGTAGACGCCATCACTTTTGATTTATTTTATTTGTTGGTGGATGAAGTAAACCAACTGTTTGAGCCATTTGAAAGTAGATATGCCAACGTTGACAATGTGGATGAATTCATAGACTCAAAAATAAAAAACTTTAAACGAAGCAGGCGACTGAATCCAACTGTAGCACTATATTTTTAAGATCAGTCTCATCTCTGTTGGGAACAACATTTAGAATATTTTTGAGTTGTTCAGTAAGTAAAAAGGTAAATAAAATGAATTCTGCTATAAAATTAATAGTAGTTTTATTTTGTATTATTATACAGAGCAAAATTAATAAGAACATCAAATTTTAAACGAATAAACATAAATAGTCTAAATACTTCTCATAACATCATTCATGTTAAAGTCTAGTATCATGAGAACAAACAGAAAACAAAAACCCTGATAACCAACATCATACATTTCCTTTTTCCTCAGTCTTAGTATGCGTCAAAGGTGAAATAATGGCACAGAAATACAATACTATAGCTTTCTGAGATATTCCAATATTCAAATACAAATGTAAATAAGTTTGTGCATGCAAAAAACAATGTACTTAAATTATTGTAAATTTAGTTTTTCTCTCAAAAACTAAACACATTAGCTGTTCAAAACATGTCTTGATGTCTTGTACTCTCTCTCTCTCTCTCTCTCTTTCGTAACATCACGGAGGAGAAAATAAATTCTTAAAGGCCTTAATATATGATGCCCTATTTTTCTTCTTATACACAAAACAATTCAGATTATTATACATACAGAATTATATAAAGGGTTAGATAAAGCTTTTAGCAAGTTTTGTCATGTTTGAAACTTATCATAAATGTCGATGACAAGTTTTGATTTTTTTTCCCGTTCCTTCCTCGCTTGGTTGGTTTCTAACGGCACTTTAAAAAAAATTCACTGGCTATATATCATCCAGAGGAACTTGGTGCTAAGTGACTTTGCCAACGACACAACGTTAAGCCGTCAAGTATAAATTCCGCGACTCTTTGATGACTAGTCGGGGTCTATACCAACTGAGTTAATGCGTATCTCCATTTCACCATTATTTTCGTGCTATTATTGCGAATGGTGACAAGAGAAAAAAGTAAAATTTATACTTTGTTTAAAAATTAAAGCACAAAAATAATTTTTGTCAAATATCACTGACTATATACGTTAAGAAAAAAAATATGGATTACGGTAAGGAATGGGGCCGTACCAGTAAAAATTAAAAGTATACGAATTTGATATATGACTCCTTCCATGATTAATTAATGAATGCCTAAAGTTGCTATATTGGCCACTCATTTTGTTTCTTAAAACATATATTTGTTAAGGACCATGTATGGTGATTTTATGTACGTGCTGGCATAGTTTATGTCCCTAGGTTATAACATATTTTAAAAAAATGTATTAACCCTTAAGAGTCAACTTTGCATTTATTTAGCTTTTGACCTCAATTTTTGCACTTAAAGTGCACGGTCAAGAGTGACACGCTTTTATCCTGCAAATTGCCGTCAAAATGAAAACTATGTTAAATTTCTAATGGTTTTGTTTTGTAAAAAAAACAAAAAAAAACACTTATAGGTGAAACTATATAGTCCCAGCTTTTGTCTATTTTCAACTGAGTTTCATTTTAAATATTACAGTCTGTAACAAGATTATAAGAAAATGAAATAATGATAGTAGACTTTGATGTTACTAAGCTTGTTGAGTTTTGATTGCACACACGTTTCCAAGCTTGACGAGCAGCCTGATTTATACCATGTCTAAAGTCAGTATAAGGAATCTATCAGTCTCAAACGCGAGTCAGCAGGGTAGGCATGGCTGCTTTATCGGCCAGTTCATTACTCTTAACACGAATTTAACAAGGCAGCCAACATTACAGTATTCTTTTCCCAGATTGTATTAGGGACATCATATTTATGTACTAGCTGAGATATTAACGGGTGGTCATATTAAGATTCGGCAAGGCTTTTAATGTGGAAAGGGAAGCACAGAATATGATGCAATTTTTGAGAGGGTTTAACTAATTAAAATACTTTGAGATTTCTGTAATTTCTGCAGTAAAAACGGAGGCTTTTCCCGCAGCCAGCTATCAAAGCTGCCATTGGGTATTGCAATGACAGCTCTATCTTTCAAACCATCTATATACAGGGACGTTAAGGCTATGATTGTATGCTCTGACTGAATTTAATCAGAATATGGAAAGGGTTTGTTGACTTATTGAATTCTAGAAAGGTCAAATATCATATCTGGTTGTTTAACAACCATGTTGGTAGTTTGGGAATACAGACGTTTGTAATATTTTCAACACTCCTATTGGCTGTTTCTAATAGAGGACGAATTCGTATTCCAAACGGAAGAATGAAGTTTTGTTTTGGAATGTACAGGATATGGCCTATGGACCTAATCAATACAACATATCTGGGATTAGATGAAACCATGAGATAGACTGGTAGCGTACTGAAGAGCCAAATTCGTTTGTCTGAGATAAAGCCGTGGTTCATTTGCCTCAGCATCGAGGCTTTCTGAAGGGGAAGTTCTCAATGTTGCTAACCAGTCCTGTTATTGATTATATATTGGCCACAGCATCTACAGGTAAGATTTACAAGGTGATCCGTACAGTCTAGACTCTAGACATAGTCAGCATAGATCCTTTCTAACGACATGTATAGCCAGTCCAAGATTCCGCAAACCGTGTGTGACTCTGTTAAATCCAGGATGTTGTTGTGTTTTTTTTTTGGTGTGTGTTTTTTTACATTTGTCAATGAGCTATCTTACACGTTGAAGAAAAAGCTAGTTTACGGTTAAAAAAAGCCCTAAATATTTGGTTTCCTCTACAACATGTATAAGAAAACCCCAAGATAGGGCTCTGGGTCGTCATGAATTTTGATGTAATCGGTACAAATCTGTACAGTTAGTTTTGTCCATTGACAACAGAGCACCTTCTTGCTGAGTGTGTCGGATTCCACCATATGAGACAGAAGTATGTCGATGTGAACTAAGTGATGAAACTGTATGAGGACGTACCACCTGAGAAATTCTTCGACTTATTAAGGGTATGAGATGTAAAAAAAACCACAACAATGTTATAAGGATTTTACACGTGTTCCCATTTAGTGTATATATATATATATATATATATACATTTTACAGCGATATAAAATCTTTACGTTTTATATTTTATCTTGTACTTAATTTTAAAAGTTAATGATGCATGACGCATTACATAAGGTATTTCTTTGTTCTGCCTGCGGGACATCACAAAAAGAAATAATTTGGCCTCATGCCACAATTATTTCTCCTTGAGATTGACCAAAAATAGACATATTCTGAAAACAAAATAGTACCGAGCTCGATGGTTTTATAACTGAGTTATTTTGAAACGTTAAGGTCTATGTCGAGAAAAATGGGCAGAGTTAAAAAAGTTTACAAAAACTCCAAAGATTGTTAAAATTGTTAAAATTGTCGGCACGGTAATAGGCAAAGTGTTTTATAGTCGATGCTATTCAGGCACTTTAGAGTTACTTCCCTTGAGTCAGTACGTACTGGTCAAATCTTCAGGTCTCACTGGATAGTTTCGTATTTGGCACCCCTAATATTAAAGGAAGAAGGCATGAACCTAATTATCACAATCCTAGCATTTATAAATTCACACATAAGCTAAATCTATAATGTGCTTTAGATTTACTTTGAGTTAGGCTTGGAAATAGGTTGGCTTGTTGGTGACTGCCTGTCAAAGTTAGATGAACATTGGAGACCAAATGCGTAAGTTGGGCTGCAAATGAGCTGCCCACTTGGCTTACGTATTTATGTGTGTCTGCTACAGAGGTAAATATCTATAAAAAAAAAACTAGATGCTTGAGGGGTGATGAAAAGTATGCTAATTTGTTATAGTACTAGTGAACGTTATTCATGCATAAGGCACATACTGATTCTTTTAGCTGCCTTGTCACAGAAAAATATTCAAAATAGCTATTTCTTGTCAAAAATGAATGTAAAATTTAGGGGTTGGTGGCAGTGTTGGTTCAGTATAAAAACCACCAGTTGCATCAGGAATTAACCTGATTACTGTAGTCAAAACCTCACATGTATGCTTTCTACAAAAATCATTAGTTTGTTTTTACTTGTATCTTCAGTATACAATTATTCTCATTTTTCTGTAATTGGTCATTGTTGGATGAAAATTCACCAGATAAACTGTCCAGTGAGACCGGAGTATATTTTCAGGATTTCGTGCGCTAATGTTGATATGTGCAGAAACTTACAATGTTCTGCTAGATATAGTAACAGATGTACAATAATTAATGATTATACATAACATAGATACAATGTTCAACTACTTTTAGTAACAGATGTACAATAATTAATGATTATACATAACATAGATACAATGTTCTGCTAGTTATAGTAACAGATGTACAATAATTAATGATTATACATAACATAGATACAATGTTCAACTACTTTTAGTAACAGATGTACAATAATTAATGATTATACATAACATATATACAATGTTCAACTACTTTTAGTAACAGATGTACAGTAATTAATGATTACATACAAGGGAACTAATCGTGGTCTGATGCTATTTAAGAATTGACTAAGAAGGATAATACATTTTATAAGACTAGAACGGTCTCAATATTACACGGATTCTCCCGAAAGAGTTGAAATGTAAGAAACAAGTTTATGTAAAACAGGGGCATAAGTCAATAAAAGTTTGCAGGAAAATAGTAACTTCTGAAGACGGCTTGATATTAAGCCTTATACTAAATTCCCTGAAGTCCATCAAAGGTTTTGTACGGTAGTGAAAATCCCGACAATTAAATAACGGGACGTGCTGTGACAGAACGAAAGAACATACACTGATAACACTCAATCGCTACACACTCGGGTTTTTCCAACAACGAGTGGAAAACACATTGGAAATACTATGTACAGTAGAAGTCACTGCAAAAAAATACATGTTTATCATATATTTGGTACATTTACATATAGTGTGTATAGTTTAATATTGTTCATATGACATGTTAACATATTACTTTATGTGTTTCTGATTGGTTGCGACTAAAGGAATTTTAATTACCCCAGCCTTCTGGATATTTTTTAAATTTTTGCAATTATTATCAGCATTTTGGCGGCTATATTTTGGAATCGAGTGCCCAAACAACTTTTGAAAAATAGTCACGTCTGTCGGAATATAGCCAATTTACCCCACGGGACTCGATCCAAATAAAGCTAAGGGTATCGGTTAGTATACCGAGAGCGGGGGCTGCAACATGGGCCCCAGTCTATAATAAGCGTGGTTTAAATGTTAACTTATAGGTGTAAATAAACTCACCTCAGTTTAGAGATGAACGTGAATATATGCAGCTCTCTCAGCAGCTTTCTCAGAAAACCACAGCATTTTTACGCGATAAAATAGTTCTAACGAGCGAATGTTTTTGTTTTATTTTTTAGTATGTGATGCAATTCTGACTCTAATTAAAATTGTTCTACATCTATGTCTTGCTATTCCAAATCAAATTATGCAATATCCGGTCACGAACATATTACAGTAAATCTGGAGCTTGTGCATCCAGTAATCGTCCCTTTACACGAGTATCAAACAAATGGAATGCTTAGTAGTGAACTTGACACGCTTAAGATAGAAGCAATGTAAACAGTCTCATCAAAATCGACGTATATGGCTCATCTAAGATACCCCGAGTCAACTAACGTGACATCACACAGGAATTTCCATCCTAGATCACTTATTGGAAAATTATGCTGCCTGTCTCAAATGATCTTTGATTTGGAAAGACAGGTGCTCTTTGAATTGTAATTTGTCAATCAACTTTATATGTTACAGGTTAGACAGCTACTCATTATAAATTCAGCTCGCGTCTGGAACTATTTTTATTTTTCTATTTCTTCTTCTATCTCTCTGAAGTATTCCTATTAAAATAAAAAACTGGGTAATGATTTAATATTAAATTTATGCAACTCGCTTAATAATGTTCAAGCTGGAAATTATTAAACTCCTTTCATTAATTCGAGATTAAATCATTAGCCATTTGAGATCCTCTGTAACTTATTTACCAAATGACATCATGCGCAAATCTCAGATAGTCATGGCCTTCATTACAGCGACTCGACTGAGATAACATATTTTTGGTTGAAACATTCCGAAGTTCCCTTATTCAAGCGTGAACTCATTAGAAAACGTACTTTTACAGAACTTGTACAAATAATTCCATAATTCGCCATAATGCTTTTAACACTGCCCACTTTTCCTTTTACAGAATTCTTAGACAAAGACATTCATTGAAATTTATTCGGAATTCAAAACTGGGTTCATTTTTTTCTGTGATTTAACAAGGAATTGTTGACACAACATCACTTTGAAGATTGGAACAGACGTCATCGCCTTTTATTTTGGATTTCATTGGGACTCGAATTCAGATTCATTTAGGACTTTTTAATAATAAGACTTCTAAGTTCTTTTGCTCATTTTTACCTTGTTTTTCTGGGGATATAAATTATTTGCTAAATTTTACAAAGCTTGGTGTTTTTACTCTTTTCTGTTACGGCAAGTACATGTAATGTTGGAAGAACCGGTGAAGTCCCTGGAATGAAATACCGACCTACGGGAATATATTGACAAGCTTTCGAACACACCTCGATACAGGCAAGATCTGCTAGTGAGCGCTGTAGATCATTCAGCCATCCTAGACCCCCGTTACAAAACGGATATTTTATCTATTATTATCTACTTCTCGATTGATATGTAAAATACGGACATTTAAGGTGTCTCTTTCCGTATGTACATTAAGTTTACCCTTTGTCAAGCATTCTATGAACTTAGAGACATATACAACACACAAATATGTCTCTGATGAAATTCATAAACGGGGTGGGTAAGTAAACGTAAGTTAGCCCTAAATTGTTAGCAAACAATCATGCCATTAAAAGAAATATTTTTAAGACTGCCTTTACCAGCTTCCAGTTACAATAAATTCAAGTTTAACGGCATGAGACCATAAATAAATAAGAAATATTTGAAAATTTATGTCTGATAAATTCCTTGCATTCTGAGCTGGAATCAACTTACATCGGAATTGTCTCAGTTCCATCGGGAAGCAAGTCAAAAACAGCTTTAAAATATTTAAGAACATTACTTAACAGTATACATAATGGCGTATATTACATAATTGAAACACATCTCAATCAGTTGCAAATGTGGAGTGTCACATGTTATCATTAGGTCAATGCCTTTCTCCAGGGCAGGAGGAATTCACCGTGACTTACACCTTATAAACAAATGGCTGCAAGTAATGCCAATTCCCCTCCTGAGCAAAGGATATTTTTTGGTGATCTTCCAGAACCACCATTCTTAGACTCTTTCGTCGGCCCGCTGAGGGTCCATCCAACTATAGACTGATTCCTCGTAATCATCGAATTCAAAGTAATCCGAGTCAACATCCAGTAAACTCTCAAGATGAGTCACAATTTGCGCAAACGACGGGCGTCGATCTCCCTCCATCGACCAACACTGGACCATCAACTCATACCTTGTGATAATAATAATAATAATAATAATAATAATAATAATAATAAGTAGTAGTAGTAAAAATAATAATAATAATAATGATAAAGTCCATTATAATTTCAAATAATGCATTTGATAAGGCGCGAGTTTATCTTACCGTTTTCAAATTATACACGAGTTAATGTCACATGAAAAATTAAAAAACTTGGGTCAGGATTTTGTGGTTAGCTTCTAGTTCCTAAAAAAAGCGTGTTATTTCTTTATCCAATCCAAGTACATATGGTTGTTTTTTTTAAAATATGGACATGCTGGTAACAAAATAAAATCATAAGATCTTAAGAAAGGTTATACCGACTGGACCTTGTAAAAACATTCGAAACAACAATGACGACGACGAACTGTTCAAAGGAGTAGCTTTCACTTACATTTCTTCACGGCAATGTAGAGGGCGCTGTAACACCATTCCATTCAGCACTTTGTTCACGACCTCAATGGCGGACATACCCGGATATGGAGTTGCACCTGAGTATTGAACAGAAACACATTGTATGTTTTGTCAAGGAAACTTAAACTTGTTAGTGAAACAAACGTGAGATCTTTAAGTCTGAGAGAGAGAGAGAGAGAGAGACTTGTTGTGGACTCCTGCACGTTACGAAAATGCCACTCGCATGCAGCGAAATTAAAGATTTTATAATTTAGTTTGTGGATTTGTGTGTATCATCTCTGTGGAGCTGCAAGCTTTTGTCAACTTCTTGTGATCAGCCTCTAGGTGTTTTGTATCACTCTCGTCTGATTTAGTAAAGTTTGTTATCTGAAATGAAATCTCCATGTCTTTCATTATACGCCATATCTCCATGCTTGTAATATAGTTACACTAACAATACAGTAGGCCTAAGGCCTTCTTATTCCAATATGGGTCTTGCGAATTGGGATTATAATAAGAAAAGAAAAAGATTTTTTCCTTTAAAAGTATTCTGCTCGTGGTGCTTTTGAACGGTTATTGCATAGACACTTGCGGGTAAGAAATATACAGAACAATGCTAACCCAGAGTTATGATTTCCCAAAGTAAGACTCCGTATGACCAAACGTCACTCTTCCTCGTGTAATACTGCTGATCAAGCGCTTCTGGCGCCATCCATCGGACCGGAAGTGGACCCTAGAAGCGAATATGTTTTAATCAGTATAAATTGGTAAATGGCAAAATACATTTTGTTCCGAATTAAAATATACATAGACATACAGAACTGCTATAGAATTTACTTTAACAGTAATCTCTATTGAATTCAGTTAAAAGTTACAATATTTCCCAAGCTTCACCAGCGCACAGGCAAGTCATTCCAAACTGACAAATATTGTGAAATGTTACAGATGTATTGTTTTAAAATCAAAATAAGCTTACCTTAAAACTGGACTAAATGCAATAAATAATTTTGGAATTATAAATGCTCAAAGTAACTGAACAGACTTTGTATTTTACTTTATTTTTTGGGCCTTGCCAGTTTTGTGGCCCTATAAGATAACCTGCGTTATGTAACATTTACACCTGTCTACTATAGAGGGGTTAAAATTGGGGGAAAATGCGGCGTTTTGACTTTCTGCTTCAATTTATCATTGACATATTGAAATGTATACCGACCTTTGATGTTCTCTCGTAGACGTCAATGCCCTCTACATCACGCGCCAATCCAAAGTCACAGATCTTGCAGACGAAATCTTTTGATAGCAAAATATTTCTAGCAGCTAAATCTCTGTGAATAATCTGAAATTAATTTCATGAAAAATAACAAATATGTAAGCATTTCTTTGACATTTATTTGTACGAATAGTTGTTCGCAATCATAGTAGGATACGCTGTATACAATCTTGGAGTCAAAAAGAAATAATATTTTCAAATACTGTTTTCTGTAAACAAACTCCCACCATGCGTAGTGCACTAATTATCGTTTTTCATTTTTCCAGTATGAAAGATTGCAGCCTTTACACATCTTAATTCGTATAAATCATCTCGGCTGTGCATGATATATGATTTGATACAGTTTCAATTATACATATTGCGACCGGGACATTTGAGGATAAGGATATATATATATATATATATATATATATATATATATATATATATATATATATATATATATATATATATATATATATATATATATATATATATATATTATTTTGTCTGGTTTAAGGCCATATTTCAGCACATGATATGATATACAATTTTGGTCATATATTTGGTGTAGGATGATCCCGGAAAGACCCAGGAACACAACTTGAGATACAGAATGGATGCAAGACATTTAAAGTAAGCATATGCATATATTACTAAAAAGATCAACAGAAATTTCAACAGAGATTCTTCCTGGTTCTCAGCTCTCCAACACGCTAAAGGCCACAGCACGTCAATAACTGGAACGTTCAGAATATGAACAGAAGTGTGTATCTGTTTTCGGTGCAACAAGACCGCTAGGTTTCAATGCGTAATCCTTATTTAAATAAAGAAAAACGAAAACAAACAGCAATATCCTAAACATATTGGGACAAATACTTATTTGGAAATTTCGTATTCGATCGAAATGGTAATATCTATATCGTACTGAATCAAGATGATAGGATCTATATCGCTTTCTACTAACTGATGGCACCCGCTCTGCGGCGTAGGACGAAGTTTGCCAAACGATTCGTGTCGACACTGGCATGCAACGTACCGTCAATCGTCGAACGCGATACAGCACGTACTGTTTAAGTCGAACGCGATACAGCACGTACTGTTTAAGTCGAACGCGATACAGCACGTACTGTTTAAGTCCAACGTAAAAATGAGAAGTGGAATTTACTCTTGTGAATATCGAAAAGAAACAGATTAGCCATCAACGTAAAAATGTATGTAATATCGAAAAGAAACAGATTAGCCATCAACGTAAAAATGTATGACTATCGAAAAGAAACAGATTAGCCATCAACGTAAAAATGTATGAATATCGAAAAGAAACAGATTAGCCATCAACGTAAAAATGTATGAATATCGAAAAGAAACAGATTAGCCATCAACGTAAAAATGTATGTAATATTCTTTGCTGGCTTGCTTGAACACTATATATCGTCGGGAAGAAAGAATGAAAGTTTGACACTATCCGCCGGACCACTGCCATCTCACCTCTGAGCTTCTCGTGGGTCGGTGGTTCTTTCTGGGGTTTTCCCGGGTTCTTCCTCCACCATTAATACTGGCCGCCATGTATAGCCTATCGTGTGCTGAAAAATGGCGTTAAACCCCACAACAACAACAACAACGACACTATCCGCGTCAAATTGCAAAAAGGTTCAAAGCAAACAGCCTTACATACTAAAAAGGTGTCTGTTAAAATAATCAAATAAATATAAAACAGTGATTATTACCCCAATTTCCGCTATGTGGTTCATCCCTTTAGCTATATGAAGGGCAAAATAACAAAGATCCTTGCCCCTGGGTTGCAGAAAACTGGAGTTGGAATCGATGCTCGTTCTGGAACTTGGCCGACACTTCCTAATATACGACAATAAACTCCCGTGGCTTACGTGCTCTAGGATTATTAATAGGGGACCTGGTGGAAATATATATATATATATATATATATATATATATATATATATATATATATATATATATATATATATATATATATATATATATATATATATATATATATATATATATATATATGGATATGCAATGGTCAGATAAAGTTAAATATATGCATTTTATATGTTTACATTTTTATTTCTGGCTGAGAGAGAGAGAGAGAATTTCATTTCTGGAATAGGTACCATTCAATATCAATTCCTATCGCCAAGGAAAAAGGGTTTCGAGGGCTATTTGTTTTACCGCGGATAATAAAAGCACTTCACAGTGACCAAGATTTGAGACGAGAAATGATAATCATATGTATGTATGTATGTATGTATGTATGTATGTATGTATGGATGGATGGATGGATGGATGTGTGTGTGTGTGTGTGTGTGTGTGTGTGTGTGTGTGTATGCAAATGTGTCAAATAAGATTAAATTTAAATTCACCTTTCCTAGCACAAAATCCCAGAAGTTTCACAACATTTTGGTGGGATGGTATTTTCCTCATAATTTCTAGTTCTTGAAATAGGTCTTCTTTCTCCGCATCTGTTGATGAGGCTACAATTGGGAATTTAAATGTTAGAAGATTTTGCAGGCGAAAAAAACAAAGTAGAAATTAAAATGACAAAGGTTTATTTATTGACGTAAGTCAGACACTTACTGAGCAGCTGTGTAAGCGTTTAAACAATACAGCATTTCCTACTTTGTGTAAAACCTTCGTTTATCTCGTTTGATAATGTACCATATCATAGGATGTGTATCATGAATCATATCGATATGCATCACATGTATATGATTTCATTCACCCAAACAGCTTATTGTTGAAACCATCTCTAATATTTGTAAGGGATATAGAGTTCAAACTAGCAATTATGGCAGCCATACTGGATAAAGATCACCATTTTCTTTAGGAAAAACTAGACACCATTAGAAATTTTTTGGTGAAAATTCCGTGTTAATATCCATTCAGGAGAATTAGTGACAAAATTTTCAATATGTTCAATGTGGTAGTCATATTGGATGTCTGCGGGACACCATTTTCATTTATGAGCAACTAGATATAATAAGAAGTTTTGGGTGAAAACCTTATGTCAATAAGATCCTCTGAATTCTGCAGTAGCAATAACAAGATTTTCAAGAGGGCAGTCATGGTGACTATATTTAATGTCAGAACAGATAAAGTTTCGTTAAGGATCAAATAGACGCATAGGAATTCCTCTGGTGAAATCCCATGTCAATATACTTTCAATTTAGGGGGAGTAGTAACAAGATAAGTTTCAAGATAGCTTCCATGGTGACCATACATGATTTCAGATTGGCACCATTTGCATTAAGAACCAACTAGATATCTTTACTAGCCTTCTGGTGAAAACTCCATATTAATAAGGCTTTCTATTTAGAAGAATTAGCAATAACATGATTTTCAAGATGGCTGCCATTGTGGCCATACTGGAGATCAAATTGACACCATTTTCATTGCGTATCAACTACACATCAAAAGAAGACTTCTGGTGAAAATCCAGTGCTGGTGTGACTTTCCATCTAGGAGGATTAGCGAGGATGTCAAATTAGAACAACTTATAATTAAAAACAACTAGACACCACAATAATCATTCATGTCATATTTAACCAAACACTTGCTGTTACACTCTAATCAATCAAGCTTTAGAAAGAAACATTCATGTGAGACTGCCTTGATCTCCCTAACTAATAAATTGCTTCAAGCACTTGATCAGGGTAAAATAAAGTAACTGAAAATTTACCAATGTGATGAAAGAACAATTAGATGGTTTACTTCATACTTAAGTGAGAGAACACATGTTTATATAAATAATATTCTGTCTGAACCTGGAACAATTAGATATGGAGTACCACAAGGCTCAATTCTAGGTCCATTACTATTTACTTTATTTATTAATGACCTACCACTTTTAATAAGGGACTCAGTATGATCTACAGATCTCTATGCAGATGACACAACATTGTCAGGCATCCTAAACACATGAACTGGAAATTTCTTTACAGCATGCCCTAAACAAACTGGACAACTGGTGAAAATGCAATGTCATGGTGGTAAATACTGGTAAAATTAAAATATTACATGTACTTACATCAACATGGCAAAAAAATAACAAATCTTGATTGTGATGAACAATGTCCGACATGGAAGGATAAAAATTTGCAAATGGTATGTGGTCTGTCATGATCGACTATTAGGTGTTTTGGTAGATAATAACCTATCATGGACTGAACATATCAAACATATCAGCAAAAAAGTTAATTCAAGCTTATGGCTTCTCAGTAGGATAAAACATTTTCTCCCTGAAAGGCACAGAAAACTATTTTATAACAGTTACATACAACCCTATTTAGACTACTGTAATACAGTATGGGGTAATTCAAATGATAAAAACATAGCAAAGCTCTTCAAAACAGAATATGAGGGTTAATATCAGTCCAGAAAGAAAGCAAGGAAAATTTAGCTGGAAGACCGAATATGGTTGAGAAAAGCCAAATTAATAGTGCTCCTGAATATTTACAATCACTGTTCCTTTATAGGTTACTTGGTAATACTCCAAACCTGCGATCAATGTCAACCAAACAGTATAAAATTCCCAAACCAAAATAGGAATTATTGAAAAAAGTTTCCAATAATCTGGAACTTTGCTCTGGAATAGTATTCCAGTTGAGATTAGAAATGCCCACTATTTTTCCTTCTTTCAAACCCAATATATCCAGTGGCTTCAGAGATGTAGTAAATAAATTTCCTTTGTATGAGGGCCTCAATGTGGATTAGTTCTTCAGCTAATTATGTTACCCTCTTTAAATAAAGTCATTATTATTATTATTATTATTATTATTTGTCATTCAGTGAAAACCCCAAACTGATTACTTTCAGAAGGAGTAGCAATAACCAGATTTTCAAGATGACTACTGTAATAAGCATGGTGCTGATATGCCGTTAAACCCGATAAATACATGCATAATGTTCTCTGTCTCTGTCTGTCTGTCTGTCTACTTCCGTATTGTTTCTTCATGGATTTATTTCATGGAAATTGTCGTGATTTGGTCCTTTATCAAGTGAAATTTGAAGATCTCCATCATCCATTATTGGAGCAGTGCTGAAGCAGTCTGTAATGAGATGTAGTTTCTTTCAGCCTCATCAACACAGGTTTTTACTAAATATTTTCCTTAAAAAGATTGCATGTATACTTCACCAGTATATGTTAGTACAACTGCAGTGTTTTCAAGCTCTACGGGGGGTGGGGGTGGAGACAGGACATGAAAGCGTGACTTATTATATGCAGCAATAATTACACGAAACATTTTCCGATTATCTTATTACTAGAGTAAAATTCTGCAGCAGTTATTTTCTCCTGGCTCGGAATATAATTGGTCAGTGATAAACTGAGATAACAGATGACCGATATATAACAGAAAATAACGATAAATTAATTGTATTAATACTTACGTCTGTATGTTTTAACCGCTACTAGTTCCCATTTTCCATTTCCAGCAATGTTTTGGGCTCTTGCCTGAATGACCTTGCCAAAACGACCCTCCCCGATGTCAACTCCAAGTTGTAGTTGATTCCTCGGAAAATCCATTTTATCGTTCGCCAAACTGATGTACGTATTCTGTAGAACAGAGGGCGGGATTTAAAAAAATTTAAATCTCACACACACTGGCTGGTATTGATAACAAGAAATTTATAATATGGCTAAAATTATATATTTGGAGGGTTGAGTTTTAAATAAAAGTCTTAACTCCATTAAATTGTGTTGAAAAAAAGGGAAAGTAGAATTTAACTATGGTCTTCATAAGATAAAGCTTCTCACCATATTTGCGTTGAATTCACAAAGTACTTTAAAATATGCTGAGCAGAAACGAAATTCTGATGCAATAGGCCCATTTCATCATCTAGTCTAAGAGTTGTCTTCCGTGTTCTAAGTGTATCGAGAACGCGGCTGACCGAACCGGTACATATGATACGGAAGAAGGCGAACCAGTCTAGAAATGGGTGAACATAACATTGATTATGCATGGGTTGGGCTGGTCAGAATTGGTTGATAATGAAAGTTCTGTGAAAAGAATCATTTGAGAGTTTATCGAATTGGTAACCGAAAATGTTCTTTTACAGCCTTGAAATTTGGAAAACTCATTGCTCAAATTGGCACCTGATTCTTTCGTGCGGAATTGAAAATATGTCTCAAACACGTGTAGATCCTGAAAATGTACGGCTTATATGGTTTTCTCTACAGAGAAGTTTGTATCGAGGATATGTCTATTCAGATAAATATAGACTGGATCAGGAGCATCCAGAAATTTTAAGTTATTGAACTTGTAATTACGGTGAATTTCCATAGGTTGAACGGTGGAGAAAGATTAGTACAGTGAGTCTTGAAGGTCTAGTGATGCTAAATAACTGCCTTAAGACGCAAGACGCAATAAATACTGCAACACGTCGTAGCTTGATCTCGTATATTGAAACGGTTAAATTAAAAATGTTGACCTATTCAGTTCATTTAGTCAAAGTTTTCCTTTCCCTTTCTTTCAGAAAACGTGTTCGTCGTATATATATATATATAATGAGGCTGTTCTGCTGTGATAGTCCACCATTTTCGTTTGTTTTTTTTTACACTGGCACGAAGCAGCAAACTTAAGGAACGCTTTCGGTAAGGAGATACTATGACAACCAGCCTTAGCTTGATTATAGGGATACTAAAAGTCTTTGTCTATTGAGGGCAGATTTCTAAATCAAACCGGCGCTTTTATTCCTTAGCATTTTATAAAAATTGCTGAAAATCAGATTTGGTTTTATTCGTTTTATTTTAAAACCTTTTATCATATATGGTCTGAATATTACTGAGCGGAAACCAAATCGCGACGGAACGTAACGTTTCATGATGTAACGGACATCTGAATATTATATTCCTCCAGCATGTATCTGTCAGAGGTGCAGGAATGAAATAAAATACAAATTAAAAAATATGTCGCAACAACACAACTACAGGTGATATTTGTGTGTGGGTATATATATATATATATATATATATATATATATATATATATATATATATATATATATATATATATATATATATATATATATATATCCACTGTCATCTAATGTAGTAATAATGGAAACTAGGAGATATGGAAATACAAGACACACTATTGCTTGGATACGTAATATGTCAACTAGAACAGTTCTAGACAATGTCACAGCCATACTTTGTCTTATCACATAACTGAGAAAATTATATTTTAAACTAATGTAGTAATAATGGAAACTAGGAGATATGGAAATAAAAGACACACTATTGTTTGGATACGTAATATGTAAACTAGAAAAGTTCTAGACAATGTCACAGCAATGCTTTGTCTTATCACATAACTGAGAAAATTATATTTTAAACACCCGAATGTTTTAATATATCGTCAAAGATGAATGCTGCTTTCTCTGTTGGTATGTCTCTTACATAAGCTTTTTTATTATCAACAAATAGTTTTGCAATTAGTGCAATAGACGCAGATACTGATTATATTTGTTTTGGACTAATACCATTTGGAACATTTAACAAGAAAAGCGACCATGGAAGTATGGCCGGATAGCGAGCCACGCAATAAAGTCTTAGCAATCTAGCTTTAACTTATGGATGTATCATTTAGATACAAAAGCGTAACACTCTACGCGCAATATTTTCTCAGAAAGGAAATACCAACCACAACGTCGGAGACAAACGACGTACGAGCGGATGTAGGCATTCGACAGACATAATCGACCACAAAAATGATGGCGGTATTTTTGTCATTCCATATCATAGCTCAACGTAGTTTTTAAAAAATGATGATGTACAATATACAAAATAATCATACTCAATTATAGTAAAGATACAGGAAGATCGGTGCTTACCATTTTATTTGCTGTTTTCTTCATCGGATGTGCTCTGTTTTCCTCCTCGTAGCTAAGGTTGATGAAACCTGGCAAGTCCTCCAAACTCAGAGTATTTAGTCCGAAATTATACTCATAGTTCAAATTAGTTTTCGTGCTCTGCAAGTCAATAGAACCAAACAAGAATTTAAACTATTACATTTTTAATTCGTAGAAGAAGAAGAAGAAGAAGAAGAAGAAGAAGAAGAAAAAGATGATGATGATGATGATGATGATGATGATGATGAAAATAATGGTCATGAAATGTGAGGACACTGCTATTTGTGTGCTAGCCTGATTGTAAGATTTGTGTTAATATTCTAATACAAACTCTTCCTTAATTTTTGTAAGATGTTTCCTTTCTTAAAAGATAAGTTTATTCATTCTGTAAGAACAAAGTCGCACTTGAGGAAAATAGAAGGATGAGAAATATTTCCTGACTACAGGGTGACAACGAATATCATACATTTGGATAAATTTTCCGCGAGAATGAAGCCTGAATTGATAAGAGCCAAAAAAAAGTATTTCTAGTCACCTTCGATATTGATTTCCGTTTCAAGTAGCAGATGAGAACTACGACAGCTATTATCAGAGCTACAACCCCACAAACGGCGCCGATAATGGTGGCAACATTTGTTGCTTCAACTACAATAGGAGGCCGTCTATTATTCTCACTTGAGTCCCCGCTGTTTGAAGTTGATGTCCTTTGAGACGTCTGATACAGACTGCCCGTATTTGTAATTGAAGAAGAAGTCGGGATCGCCTGGTGGCTAGCGACTGAAAAATATACCATTTTACGTTATACGAAGTATAAAGCTTTCTTCCATAGAGGTGTGATCTCCTTCATTTTGCGCTGCGCAGTTTGAGAATTTTCTTTCAAAAGTCAACGGAATTTAAAAGGTCTAACAAGAAATCTGCTTCTGTAATGTACTTGATTACTAGCATTTTCCCCATTATCTTATTCAACCTAAGGATCTGAAATAAATACTCAATGACACTGAGGATGTGTTTAGGTAGCCTAAGTAGACATCTACTTTCAAGTATCTGGCTTTGACATTTTGACCTTTATAAGCATGGATGATGCTAACAATTACATACTAAAAAGTGTTTATGCATGCATAGGATTCAACGGCACGTCAGTAGAATAGCTAATGGAGATTACGCTCTCACACGTACGTTATTATAAGAGCACGGCGCACTTTTCCCGTATAATCTGAGATAGTAAACCACGATCGAGAGATCCTGGAGCTGCCATGAGATCATAAAACGGAATGAATTTTGTCTGCAAAATGTTGTTATCGGAAAAATCTTTGATCTAGCTTTGGTGACAATGCCTGGGACGATCCCGGTACTCTCCTTTGCCTATACTACCATTTAGAGTTTCCAATATTCTTGGTTCGACATAAACCAATGGCAGATCTTGGAATATGATGCTGCGTACATTAAAATGTTATATAAAACGACGATTTTATTTTTTACAAAAGATTGGCTGATGATAGCTAATTTAATTATAGGCAGAACTAATGACAGACACACAAGAGCTGCCTCCTTTGCATGGATTTTTAGCAACACAAAATATGCAAATTAGCCAGACGTGGCTTGGCAACATAGTATCGTACCGATTAATATCAAACTTGAAGTTTCTGCATAAGTAGGTATTGTATGGTCTGGTATCCGACTGCGTAGGCCAATCGTTTGACACAGACTAACTGACAGTTAGAAGGACTGCATTTACTTCCTATGTGAACATAACAAAAATGTTGCTGGAAGTTTACAAGGTAAGGAGCTAAACACCCGTTCCAAAAAAAATTCACACCTGGGACCGATTGCAGTACTATACGATTCTGATGTTCCTTAGCTGCTGACGAACTAAAAGATTCAGTAGGGTCTGTTCTCGATCCGAGACACGCTTTTGTAAAATATGAACACACACTAGCCGCCTTCTTCATATCCTACCATTTTTTTAAATACTGAATTGAAGAAATGATATCATAGGATTAAATGATCATGGTTGGGTATTTATCGATGTGTAAATTTTACTTAATCACTCACAAAGTAAATACAGTCCGAAGGACTTTATGTAAACTTTGTGAGTGATTGGGTAAAATTTACACATTGATAAATACCCAACCACGATCATTTAATCCTAATAATTTCAATTTACATCCTTTCTAACATCAGATCAGCGGATTTAACCAAAGAAACATTCACTTTTATGTACATCGAAGTTTTATTTCATTGGCCACTTAACTGCGGGAGAATACATAGCCCTATGTTCGCTAGACAAGATTCATCGATCGGTTCTTCTTTATACAGTGATACGGGGTAGAATGTTATAGCGGGTCATGTCATTGATTAACTGTTATGATCATTATTTTAATACATTAAAAAAATGGTTGTTGCGGTTAAACTAGGAATATTCCTTCTGTTTCTTTTTTTTAAAATTACGCTTGCGTGTGGCACGTGTTGTTATAGCAACGTCGTTGTTATTTTCTATGCATTTCGATCTTTCAAGAGCAAAATCGTGTCCATTTTTAGTGACATCGCTTGTTTGACGTATGACCCTGACCATTACCGCTCCGGTGGCCTAGTGGTTAGAGCGTCCGCCTCGGATGAGAGAGGTCGTGGGTTCGATCCCCGGCCAAGTCATACCAAAGACTTACAAAAATGGTACTAACAGCTGCATCGCTTGACGTTCAGCATTAAGAGGTTAGTGTTAGGACTGGTTGGCCTGGTGTCAGGATAATGTGACTGGGTGGGACATCATGCTACATGTCTGCGGCATGATGCCCCAATGCTAGACATCACTATAAACTGTTACACTGCAGACATCGTAGCGATATGACTGAAAACTTGTTAGAAGCTACGTTAAAAATCCAAATCTCTCTCTCTCTCTCTCTCTCTCTCACACACACACACACACAAACACACACACACACACAGACCCTTAATAACCGCTGCTGTAACATGATGTCGCGGTGAAATGCAATAATTTCCGAAGATTAGCTTCTAAAACCTGATATATGCCTTCTTCGGCAAAAGGGGCGAGTGTTAGAATGCAGGAAGGTCTGTGCAGTTACATTGTTTTAACTTCTAGTGGTCGATTTTAAGGTGTGGCTTGTCATTTGTTATTAGAAATCATAGGAGTGGGTGGGTGGGAACATGTTGTTATTACTTTTAGGGTGCAAGGCGTTGATATAGATAAAACTTAACATCAAATGATCTGGTAACAGGGAACCAAAAGTAGTCCGCAGAATTTATCGATGTGTAAAAAATTCCAGATCAGTATCACGTGACTGTTTACATACACTCAAAGCGCAGAAAACGCAGACAATTTATAAAAATTGGAATTATAGTATAATAATGGATCTGAGCGCCATCTTATACAATTTCGTGAAGTCTCATCAGATGAAACAGAAGTCAGCAGAATGGTACTCGATTATGTCAATCAAAGTATGAGGTTCTAAGTTGTCCACAGTTTGGCATCTGCAAACTTGCATCGTCTAAAGACGAAAAATCAAGACGCGTGACTAACAGAAATCATATGTTATCTTGCCTTGTCTGTGGGGATCATATTTTGAGATCATAAATGATACTGAAATCATTAGTGGTGAAAACGTTATTTTAAGAGAAATCTACATTTGAAATATAGACGGCTTCAGATACAATCCAGATGGCTACTCAATTGAGAGCAATAAAATGTCGCTTCTAGAATTCTTACAAAGGTAAGAGACATCACCAAGCTGTCTGATTATTATTTTTCTAAGGAATTATCTGTCTTAGAAATCTCAGTTAATGCATAATACGGCCTGCTTATTGGCACCATTTACCGTAAATTAGGACACTCTTCAGTGTACGACTGTTCCGACTCTATGCTCTTAAACTAAGTAACAGAAAGAAGCAAAACGAATAAGTTTTGTAAAACTTACTAAATACTTTAGTTATCAAAATTATAAATGAAAATGTGAGAAGAACACAGCGTTATAAAGTGAATCAAAGCCTGCAGACTGTACGAGCAAATCACGTTTCTGTAATATCTGGGATATTAACTGGTTATCATATTTTTAGGTTTTCATAGCTTTCGGAACGGAAAAGGAATGTGAAAATAACAAAATATTGTTTTATGACAGGTGTTAACGCAGTTCAAAGATCTGAGTATGGTTATAATTTCTGCCGTAAACATTGAAACTTTATCTTGTAACAGGCTCGAGATGGCGCTTTAGTGTGTTACTATGGTAGATAGGGCTTTGTTTCCATCTTACGACTGCGATTGGAGCTCTGATTTGATTGAATTGCTTCTGAATAAAGGTGACGGTCTGTTGAGGATTGTTTGGCTAGATCAAAGATTATTTGGGGGGATGTTGAAAACGGCGGTGACTTTAGAAAATTAATTTTGTAGTATTTCCAATACTGAGGCCTACTGTTTCTCTCAGGACGAATCCGTGTGCCAAAAGGTTGAATGATGATTGTTTCCTGAGCGTACAATATTTGGTATTTGGAACTAAATAATACGTCATATGTAGGATTAGATGGTTTAGATAGTGTTGTAATATACTCAGGAACTAATTTCGTTAGTCTTAGATAACAAAATGGTTCGTTTGCCTCATCATATATGTTTTTTTGTAGGGGACTTTCTTAACGCCGTCAAAGTCAAAGTCCCTGATTGTGTATCGGATGAAGCATCTGCATGTAAGATTTATGGACTGATCCGCACAAAAACCATAGTAAATTTTCGATCTTACTAATGACCGGTATACACTGAAGTCAGACCTTCAAATCTGCCTCCAAATTGGTATTTGCCAAGAATATGATTTATCTACAATTTTTTTTATATTTGCCCCTGACACATGTAATATGTGGAGGAAGGTTTACAGTCCAGAATCAGCCGTATCAATTTGCTCGCCCCCACACCAGGAATAAGACAATTTCCCAAACACAGACCCTTTGGATCGTCATGGTCTCGCAATGCAATCTGCAGAAGTGTATTCAAACAGGTGCGACAATTGCAAACCATTGCCTTGATCCCATTTCTGAATTCTTTTTGATGCTTATCTGAGGTTTACTTTCAGTAACGTGCATATTGTTTAGGATCAAAAAATCCTAAAGCAGTCAGTTCCTGAATTAAGGCATTTAATTGCACTGTTGATTTTTATATTGAGTAGGGTAGTTGAAAATATGCTACCATGAAGTACACCCAACTCCTGTTGATAGCGTTCAGAAAGGGTGCTATCTACACGGTCTATGAAATTCTTGAAAACATATACGACCCCTTTAATCCAGAATTAATTCATCATTTAATTTGCCGTATTTCTATATGTTGTCATGAGCTTTCTCCGAGTCGAAAAGGTACCAACTATAAGCTTCTGTTTCTAGTCTGACAAGATGGTTGTTATTGTTGTGGGGTTTAACGCCATTTGTTTTCAGCACACGATAGGCTATGCATGGCAGCCAGTATTAATGGTGGAGGAAGAAGCCGGGAAGAACCACCGACCCACGAGAAACTACTGGCAAGCTTTCTCACATACCCACATTAGCCGAATCCTAGACTCGAACACACGAAGACAGAGGTGAGATGGCAGTGATCCATAACGGAGAACGCTTTAGACCACTCGGCCACTCGGGGCCCCCCGACAAGATGGTCTTTTGTGCTTCGAATTCGCGTAAATCCACACTTAGCGTCGGAGAGCAGTTTGTAGGATTCTAGATACCATTTATCTCTGTCCCATAATTTTGCAAAAACAGCTTCTTAATTATATGAAACCACAGATGGGATGGTCGGCAAGGTAATTTACAGGTTGAAGTACTCGTATGACAAGACTACGAGAAGTCACCAGTTTTCCAAAATTGTATTGAAACTGTTAAGTAGTGTATTGAAAGCTGCCTCATGTAAGTGTGTTAAAAGTTGATAATCGATATCATCCCTTCCTACTGAAGTGTAATGGGCTAGATCCAGAGAGTCCTGTAGTTCTCTAGGAGTACACTTTGTTTGCTTGTTTTTGTTGGTATCTTTGGTATTAGCAGATTAGATTTTAATATTTAATAGAGCCGATTCTTTCATGATTGTGAGACTGCACAAAGTTTGAAAATAATTCTCAAGTGATGAGATTTCTTTTAGAGTATATTTTACTAATGTATTTGTTATTTATGGTATGGGCGTTTATCATTTCATCTGTAGTTTTTAAGTGGTTGGTACATCTGCTGTTAGTTTTGACAGAATTTACTGATCTAACATATAAGAGAGAGTTCAGCCTCGAGACATAGGATCTCCATGTTCTCCTCTTGCTCTCTCCAATTTAGGATGAACTTTACCTTGGTATATTCGGTATTGATTCAGATTTCAGTTCTTGGATTTTAAGGACGAGTTTCGTTCCCTGTCATCATCCAACACTTGTTTGTTAACATGTTATGAATCATCGGTTTTTATGAAAACATTTACTTTTACCTGATATGTATCTATACCAGATGATGCACGTTCACTATATGAATGATTACCATTGCGTTTGATCTAGCATCTATTAACTTAGATTGAATGTCAAATTGTAGAAAAAAGGTATTACATTTTACACGTTAAACTAAAAGTAATAGTCAGATTTCCATCAAGATTCTTATACAGAAAAGCAAATAAGAGACTTCTATTTCCTTTGGACTACATATGCAGGTAAAGTATATTTTGCTTACAAAACTGTTATAGAAAAGAGAAATAGTTTTGGCTATTCTCAAACTTGTGCGCTTCTTCACAAGCTGAACAGAAATCAGTTCGGAATAATTATAATTTAAAACTACGTTAAAGCCACTAGCTAGACTGATACAAGGTTTCGTTTTCAATTGTAAGAGACGAAATATAGCGCATTACTTCGAAGGTTTCACCGCACACATGGAACCAGAAGCAGACGACATGCGTGTGAGGATGTGAATATTAACAAATGCAATGGAGCGTAACCCAAGTGAAGACGTAAATAGTTCTTTATAATTAAACTGGATACAGTACCTAAAACTTACACGCGATTATCTCCAAATTAATTCAAGATTGACCTCGATATAAAATTAATATATCATTATTTACAGCGTGCAGCGATTTACTGCGGATAATAAATGTCGGACTTAATTATTATATGAAAGGACAGGAGAGCAATTGCCCTCCTTATTATATACTCATTTGTTTCCCCGTTAACTTTACATTGTCTGAATCGTGTAGTATTCTCCGATATTGAATCCGCGCGACAATACACATATAGCATTCACGTGCATAAAGGTACTACTTTCTATTGTAAATAAACAATGGACGCAGACGCCAGCACCTTTGATTTGTACACAAATCATGTACACTCGCGTAAGAGGATCTTTACGTTGTGGTTGTTTAAATTTGTTTCTGAATGAACTAAAACAGATATTTCGTGGACTGCTACATACCAGCTGCTTTGGCACATTCCGCGTTGATTCAATGTTACGGATTTAGGCCAGCTACAGTATATAACAGACGCAAGATAAGGTCCTTACAAATAACACACAAGTGACAAGTCATGCACTCTCTTCTTTAGCTGGTGATACGAATGGCAAAATAAAATATACTTACAGTTTTACATCCTGAATTTCCTCAAAATGTATTTTATGCAAATTCGAATTACACGAGTCATGTCATAGGTTTTCAATCTGGATTACACATTTCGAAATTGTGCTGTAATTTCGATAAGTACAATTGCATCCTCCTTACTGCACTCAAAATGAAATAAGCATTAAATTCATAGCGTCTTTTTGATGATTGCAATTGAAAGACTTCATATTTTCCCCACATTATGATTTCAAACATTCATTGACAGAAACAGAAACACATTTGCAGATGTCAACACGCTTCTCCCTAGCTTCTTAAATCTCATATATTTCATGTGGAATCGTCACATACAGATCCAGTCCATAATCACGAAATTTCATAGAATCGAGAAAAATACCATAATCTATTCATTCCAGAACAAATGAAAAAGTTGTTGCAATGCACATTCATTCACAAAATGACTCCAAATTTCAATTTTAACTAGACACGCCATTTTCTTTCGAAAGTTATGTCGAGCGCGCGACTAAGTTCAAGTTTATCGGGGCGGAGTTATGTGCGCAGTAATAATGTTGATTTGTGTAATGATGAATATGCGCTTGTGTATTTAGTTTGGAATGAGGCATACATTCATTTATAAGGTCGTGCAGTATTCCATCCCAAAACGAGTTCATATTTCCCCCATAAATGCAGTAACCTTTTTATTATATGCTCATTTTTTAAATTCTACCTAAGGTTTAATTATATAAACAAAATACACTGCAAGAAACAACGTAAATGGCCAGTGGTCTAAAGCGCTCTCCGTTACAGATCACTGCCATCTCACCTCTGTCTGCGTGGGTTCTGGTCTCCGATTCGGCTAATGTGGGTATGTGAGAAAGCTTGCCAGTAGCTTCTCGTGGGTCGGTGGTTCTTTTCGGGGTTTTCCTGGGTTCTTCCTCCACCATTAATACTGGCCGCCATGCATGAAAAAAGGCGTTAAACCCTACAAGAACAACAACAAATCAAAAGTGCTGGCGTCTGCGTCCTTTGTTTGTTTACAATAGAAAATAGTTCCTTTATGTACATGAATGCTATATATGTATTGTCGCGCGGGTTCAATATCGGGTAACACTGCACGATTCTGACAATGTAAAGTTAATGGTGTGGGGTGGGGTGGGGGTTAAATGAACACATACTACAATATATTGCCTGAACAGATTTTTTCAACATATATTATTTTTGCATGCCGGCACTTCGATAATATGACTGAGTTGGGCTTGCATTGTATGCACCATTTCGATATAATACCAGAATCGGCTAAGGCAGCGTGTGTGTGTGTGTGTGTGTGTAATTTGAATTGTAAATGTAGCTTTTTAAATAATTCAGTCATATCACTACCATTTCTGTAGTGTGGCAGTTTATAGTGATGTCTAGCACCGAAGCATCATGCCGCAGATATGCAGCTTGATGTTCCACTCAGTCACATTATCCTGACACCAGGCCGACCAGTCCTAACACTAACCTCTTAATGCTGAGCGCCTAGCGAGGCAGGTGTTAATACCATTTTAAGTCATTGATGGGTTATTTTTTATTGTAGATGTTTTAGTATCAAATATTATTTTGCGAGTGCATACATAATAAAATAAAGCATTAGATAGTGTCGTTTATCCGAAACAGGTGTTGGATATAAGATTCATTTTAATCTACCCGTGTTATACTCGTACCCAATGTCAGATATGATGAAATTTGAACACTTCACCTAGGAAAGTAAGCAGTTCATATTAACTTTTTTCTTTGTTCTGTTCTGTGACAAATATTTAGCGAACTTTAAAACAGACACAACTTGAACAAAGACAAAGTTCGATTAGAGACTAATTGAACTTTGACCCCCAAAGATAAGACACTTTTAGGGCTGTTTGTTCGAGATGTCCTATCAGCAGATGAAATTAATAAAGAACAAACTTGATATATATTACCTAAAGACTAACTTCAAAGTCTTACAATAGAACATTTCACGTGGATTTCTCTATAAAACCTTTTAGTACCAGTAATGTCTAGGACTTTTCACTTTGGTACCAGATCTAGAATGGTTCAGTAAATATCCGTCTTTCTCCGATGAGACATAAGAGTTACGTCATTTCGTAAAAGGTCAAGTCATTCTGGATATGAACGGGATTATACATAAGTGGTTGTTATTTTTGATGTGTCAGAAAACCCAATAGGTGCAAAAACCATAAAAGGAGTTAATCTCATCGTATACTAGACACACACATATACACAAATGGTTAAACAAACTAAAGTCTGGTTTTTGCCTTTTATAGATGAAATCACATCTAACTGTAGACCTTTTGGCCATGGTTGAACTCCGAATCTATTCAATGCGTATAATGTAAGGTTTTGACGTTATAACGGTTGAAATCTCTAGTCAGGTATTTAAGCTAAATTATCCTTCAAATTGCAGTCGTATGTAGACATAGTCAGTCCAACTGAAATAAATTTCTGTTTGATCAGGTTGTATTATTGCAAGCCAAACGGTGTTCCCAAAATGATTGATGATTGATGATATATATATATATATATATATATATATATATATATATATATATATATATATATATATATATATATATATATATATATATATATATATAAGTCTTACCATTCAAAACTCCCGTCCAACTACCTAGTCCGAGACTGTTTATTACTTTGCATGTATAGTTTCCAAGATCATTGGTTGTGATCTTCAATATCGTTAGATGTGAAGTAAAACGTACAGCAGGGAAGACGGGAATTTCTATCTTATACCTGGAAAACAGAGGTAAAAGAAAGTGGTCATATCAGGGTTTTTTTTTTTCTGAAGAGTTTACTTGATCTATTTTCGTATCCTATTTTACTCTGTAAAGACATTATAAACAAACATTTATTTATTGATTTATATGTATGTTTATGATTGTTGTGTTTGCCACTGAGATAGATAGAAATCCCTACCTAGTTTTGGCAAGGCATATGTTTCTGTAGAACTTACAGACACTCCTGCAACATCCAAGCTAGTTTTTACAACGTATGTATGTATGTATGTATGTATGTATGTATGTATGTATGTATGTATGTATGTGTGTGTGTGTATGTATGTATATATGTATGTGTGTGTAGCTGTATGTATGTATGTCTGTCTGTATGTATGTATGTATGTCTGTCTGTATATTTGTCTGTCTGTCTGTCTGTATGTATGTATGTATGTATGTGTGTGTGTCTGTCTGTCTGTCTGTCTGTATGTATGTATGTATGTATGTATGTATGTATGTGTGTATGTATGTATGTATGTATGTATGTATGTATGTATGTATGTATGTATGTATGTACCCAGCAGCGTATTAACGGGGTGGGGAGGGTGGGAAAACGGGGTGGTTGCCCTGAGTGCCAGAAGTCTTGGGGCTCCAAAACCACGGACACCAGAGGTCTTGGGGCTCCAAAATCCCTTTGGGGAATCATCGTCGCCCCGGGCGCCATTTACACACTGTACGCCACTGTATGGACTGCTCTATGTTATATTTTTATGTAAAGACATTTGAATATTCTAAAGAGCAGTATTATTTACCATTAGTGCTTGAATTAAGATATTATACTACCTTGAACATTTTACATTCATAAATCTCGCCGTATCATCACTAGTAAAACAAATATGTTTCATGACATGAGGAAGGCAGAACTAACTTCTGTTTACTTACTTGTAATTTGCACTTAACGGATGAGTTTCATGGAACCAGTCAAAACTATTGGCTTCTGGATAACCAGTTATTGTGCAGTTGATGACGATGTTACTTTCCAGTAAAGCTTCAATGGTTGGTGGTCCGCAATCAACTGTCGGTTTTCCTGCAACAACAACAAAAAACCCACCCTAAAACAAGCACATTTTTTGTTCATGATTCCACAATTTTAGTACCGATGCTTTTCTTGAAAGAAATTGTACATGATCAAAGTATGGTTTAGTGAACTATTTTAGTACATGGTTACTATCAATTAGTGACAAAACCAGCCATCAGTCATTAAGTTATTCTAAATACTTTAGCTCTTGCACACGATTTATTAAGTTCAAGCATGATACAAAACACCAGAAGGTTCTAGAATGTTTAGAATGTTCCACAAATCGCCAATAATCAGTAACCCTAATCTGTATTTATTTAAATATAAATTATATCTTAAAGGACTAGCTTCTAAACTAGATTAAAGTGGTATGTGAAATTATGTTTTACAAGCTAATGGTTTATTGGTAATTCAAGGTAAATTAAAGGTAGAGGTTACAACTTTAACATTAAATTACATTAGCTTTGTTTTCTTAACTTTCCTCTTTCTCATGTTGGATCGGAGATAACATAAACTTAATGTATTTGGACCTATTCAAATTCAATGAAATACTACTTCCTGCTCAAAATAATTGCCGTTACGAAATGATGCGCTTTACCTCTGACGATTACCATGGTGCTGTTGCTGACACGTCTGTTATTCTCGAATTCAGCAAATATTTCGTATGTTCCATTCTGCTTGAATGACGTAATAAGGATTGCCAATTCCAAGTAGCTGCCAGTATCGTTATCGCTTCTACGTTCTGCAACTGTATACTTTTGTATATAGCTTAAGTCCGAAATGACTTCATTTCCTCCATTAAAAGACCACTTAATCTGCAAGGAAGTAATTGACGATTCGTATTATTGTATGCCTTCGTATCAAGTAAGAAGATGCAATCGAAGTACATAAAAACTGCTGTTTCAATTTTGGTATCATCTAGCATCGGTCATTTTATGTGAATTTACGAATTTATTGATTACGATTTCAGTGATTTTTCAATTCATCACCATTCTAGATTTTCCCGACTTCAGGTTACTTGAAAATTAGTCATGGTTTGTGGAAAGACTTTACGCTGTCAAATTAAATACATAATAATCTATCATCGATTGGTTTAAATAAATTGATGATCGATCATGAAATGTTATCCAAATTTCAAACACTATTCTTAATTATTGTCAGTATCAAAAGCGAACAGACTGTAGTATTCGTTTTAATCACCTCGATTCTACAAAATTTTTTGTAGTAACCAGCAGCAAATGAAAACATTAAATATCATTTAGAATATTAATATGGACAAACGTGATACTGACCTAATAAATTTCGGCCCTGTGACAGGGCATAAAACTAGAACTCACTTCCTATGATAATTAAGTACAGTGCTACAGGAATTAGGAAACCTAGGTAATAACTAGTTTGCAGATTGTATGAAAATGGTCCAGGTTTTACCGGGTTGAAGTCAGAGGCTTGGAGTGACAATGGGATTACCATTACATGTATAGTTTATGCATCAGCAATCACCTTGACTGACCAATGTAGCTGAAGCTTCATAAGAAATACATGTAGTCCACTCTTTTAATACCTACTTATACAGGTCCAATACTCAGCAAATATGTTGGGGTTAATGAATATGGAACTAGTGAAGACAAAACAAAAATATTTCTACTTTGAACTGCTCTGATCAGAAGGCCGTTTTATTTGGGAAGAATGTATAAGACATGCAAAAAAAACTATCTGGTCATCAGCTAAACTCAGATAGGTACACTATGCTGGTATAGCATTAAATGTTGGATAGAGCAGCGTTGGAGTCACCAGGTGTCGCAGTGATCAATGGTGCTGCATTTAGAGATCATTTACACATCTCACCCTCTACGTACAAGTTTGAGTCTCGCTTCCACCAACGTGGGTATGTGAGAAAGCTTGTCAGCAGCTTCCAATGAGTCGATGGTTCTTCCTGGGTTCTTTCTCCGCCAAATATTCTGGCCGCCGTGTATAGCCTATCGTGTGATAAACAATGGCGATAACCCCCACAAACAAAACCAAATCAGAACATTCTTTGGTTTATGGGCGAAGTACTAATATCACTGCCTCCATTGCAAATGGCTCGAGTCTCTAAAATAAAAGCTCCCAGTAAGTGACCTTCAAAGCAGGAAATATAGGACACATTTTTTGTATTAATGTGTAGTAATTATCAAGATGAACCCTTTAGCAAGTTTCATCATTCTATGAAGGATAATATGCATATATCACGCCCCAAGCCGTCATGGTCATGAAACAATCGACCCAGTTCTGATGCAGTTTGGTCAAACAAATGTTTCTTCAGTTATGACTTTGATTTGTTTATGTATGCATTATGTAACATTGAAAAATCACGGTGTGTGACAGACTGTCAGCATAGTCTATAGGAAAATCTAATGTACTAAAACTGTCAAGTGAATATACAGTGACTCTGTTAAAAAGATATCAAATATGTACACTGCATCCAGAAAAGCCTACGTGGCATAGAACTAAATGCAAAATATTACCGTAGCTATTAAAATGTCAAATATAAAACATAGTGATTTTTGTTGTAAGCATGTGATAGTAACAGGTATGCATTGATTCATCAAGTTTAATAATTTAAGCATGAACAATACGTCATAAATAACCTGTGTATATTTAAATACTAAAGCCATTGAGACGTAAAATATCGGCCAGTCTGACCTACTTTGGCTAAGACGTTGTAGTACTTACAGAAGATGCATCGTCTCGCAATGTTCCATGATTCTAGGTGGGATAGAATGTACACAAACATACTATGTATCATGAGCTAAAACAAAAGACGTAAACTAAGCTAGTAGAAGTTGAAAGGATGGTCAAAGTGTCATTCTCTTGTAGTTTTTGGTTGAACGCCATTTTTCAACATATGATGGGCCAAACATGGCGGCCAGTATATCTGGTAGAGGAAGAACAGTAGTGAAAGGGGGCACCCTACGGACAATGGGAATTAGCATTACAAAACCCCTTGGGCAAATCTACGGACAATGGAAAATTAACATGGCGAAAAATCGTGGGCAAATCTACGGACAAGGGGAATTAACATGGGAATAAATCGTGGGCCACTTTACGGACAAGGGGAATTTAACATGGCAATAAATCGTGGGTCACTCTACGGACAAGGGGAATTTAACATGGGATTTTTTTTTTTTAAAAATTTTTTTAAAAAACGGGGTAGGCAATTCAAAGACTATCTCTTTTCTAGAAATATGACTGGCCCTGAAAAGGGCCTTTGGGTTTATGTTAATATGCCCTTAACATAAAGGGCATTTGCGACATCTTCTTGTCCTCAAACTTCGTCTTACAGCAGGGCCATACATCAGAGTCCGCTTGAGGCAACCTTGTCTCTCTATATAGACTCTTCTTATCCACAGGCTGCTGTTGGTCCTGTGGACAACGGTCCACTTGGATCGGACATACATGAGCATGTCCGTCCTGAACATCATTGTTGACACAAGGGTTGAAGATTCAACGTCTGTCCACATGTTGAGGCTCCGAGAATAGGTGAATCAATGCAGTGAACGGCGCTTATTTATAGGGACAGGAAGGATTGAAACGGATTGAGTTCATTCACCAATCCTAACACGCGTTACAGAATTCAGTCAGCTCGCATCCAATCCGAAGAGAGCAGTCTGTGACGTCACGTAGTCTATATAGATTCGCTAGCGCTTGTGTGCAGTCAATCTATGCGACAGTGATTCAACATGACGGAAACTCAGAAAACGATCCATTGGGGTGCACCAGCAGGGGAGACTGCCCAAGGGAACTCGGACTTACTTTCAGAAGAGGTGAATTGGGATTTTGTGGATTTTCTCTCCTCGCAAGAATTTGTTCCGGAACCTTCGTTACCTTCTTCATTACCGCAAGTGGAAAATTTTAGACAGAGACAGAAAGAAGAATTGGAGAAATTTATACAACGACAAAAGGAAGCGGAACAGGCTTTTCTCCCACAGCAACAGCAACAAGAAGAAGAGGTAAGAAAAAAACAACAACAGCAACAGCAAGAAGAAGTAGCAGCAAAGAAACAAGAGGGTGAAAATCAAACGGTCACGGTACTGTTGGACATTTTAGCAGAGTTAAGAAGTGTGAAACAAATGTATCAGACTTCTTTATCACGACCGAAGAGAATACGACCTTCCCGAGCTAAACACGTCAACCCTGTGACTAAGCCTACCGTACCACCCTTAGTGATTTCAACCCAATCATCATCAACATTACGCAGTCCAGAAGTAGGCCTTGGCCGTGGCAAAGGCATAAGGCAGTTAAAGTTGATTGCTTAAACTCACCCTTTCACCATGAAGAAAAAAGGCCCTTTTCAGGGCCACCCACATCTCTCGAAAAGAAATACAATTTCAATTTGCCAATAACTCAAAAAAACTCACCCATTTTACCCTTATAGTACGTGTCTGTGTATGAGTGCGTGAGTGTAGCTTCTTATTTTTGAAATCAAAACTCAAAGACACTTACCTTATATCATTAATTTATTCTTTTCTCCATTTTTTACAATCCAATTCACAATTCACAACACAACACTTTAATTAAAAGTTCATTGATTTCTTCTTTTCTCCTTGTTTAGTCTCTCTGTTTTTTGAATTTCTTCACTGTCACACTCTTTTCCTCTTCTTCTTCCTCCTCGCTTTCTTCCCTTCTTCTTTTTTTCTCCTGTTTCTTTTTCTTCACCTGTCTTCTTTCTTCCTCAGAAGAATCCCTCTCTTCCTCCGAAGAATCCCTCTCTTTTTCTTCTGAAGAATTCCTCTTTTCTTCTGACTCCTCTTTTTTCTTTTTTGGGCAATCTGGAGACCAATGTCCTTTTTCTTGACAATAATAACAGGTATCTTGACTTTTGTCTTTTTTAGTCCCTGTTTTTGTTCTTTTTTGACGGTCTGGACACTCTGAAGACCAATGCCCTTTCTTCTGACAGATATAGCAAGTATCTTGACTTTTATCTCTAAAGGAAGGAGAGTAGTCCGTCGGCTGGTCTGAAGAGAATTTTCTAATGACCCCTCGTAAAGCTCTGACGAAACGTTCCATCTGGTTAGTCTCTTCCATCGTTGTGCTCGGCTTGAGAGTGAAATGAATAGTGAAAGGACAAGACACACACCCTTTTATATACGCTGGTCTGCTATGACTATAAAGTAGTTTATGGTGTTTGAACTTGAGTCATTTGACTTTTTGCTTTCAAGATGAAACGATCCCATTCATTCGAGAAGAAAGAAGAAGAAAGTAAGAGGCAGAAACGTGATCTATCGCCTCGTACCAGGGCTGAAATCTTGGCACAAATTCATGCCAGTGATTTTGAAGAGGACATGAGTGAACCAGAATCCGAAACCTCTAAACCAAGTTCACCACCCTTAGTTAACCCTGAAAAGTACTATTCCATTCGAGAGACGGAAAAGCGCTCCTCTAGAAAATTTAGAACCACGGCTTACAAATACACGGTGAAGTTTAAAGATTTCAAGGCTGAAGTGCCGTTAGAGAAAGCAGAAGGGTTCATCACCGAGGTGTGGGATTCTTTGCTCACCGCACTCAAGCGACAATGTCAACCCAAAGAAGACGATCGCTTGAGACTTTCCATACAACACGACGGTTTGAAATCCCCTGTTTGGATCGAGTTTAGCACCCCTGCAGAATTGACTGCTTCCAAAGTCATGGACAAGATTCAACACGTACAACAATCTAATGACCAGTTTGACATCACCGATGGTAAAGCCACACTGGACATGACCCACGTCTCTCCTCCTCAAGGGACAGGACGCAAAAAGATGTTATTGGTGGACGACCTTCGCAATACCAAAACAAGTCTCGTCCGAATTGACAACCCTCATGACCAGATGTGCTTAGCCCGTGCCATCGTGGTGGGACGAACCTATGCCAACAAGAACGACACGGTAGAATGGAAAAGAACCTGGGACACTATTCAACGTTCCGACCGAGCCAAACAACGAAATGAAGCAGAACTCCTGTTACAACAAGCCGGACTGTCCAAAGACACACCCTGCGGCATTCCTGAGATGCAAAAATTGCAAGATGTCCTAGCTCCACGCTACACCTTGAAAGTGCACCCTCAAGAAGTGCGCGGACCTCTATTGTTTCGAGGGCAAGATTTTAAGGACGGAAAATACATTCATGTCTATCATCACGATGACCATTTCGATACGATTACCACTATCACTGGATTCCTGGGATACAGTTATTACTGTGAAAAATGTGACTATGGTTATAACAATCGAGAGCAACACAAGCATTGTGGATGGAAATGCATAGGATGTTTGGCCTCTCCACCCTGTCTGAGCGAAGAACCAGTGCCTTGTTCAACTTGTCTGCGCACGTTTGTCAGCCCTACCTGTTACCAACAACATTTGAAGACGCAAGGTTCACAGAAGAAATGCGCTTGTCAACTGCTGAGATTGTGCCCCGCGTGTGGACAAGGCATACGTACCAATAATACCAAGGCACATGTATGTTCAGGAAAGAAAAAATGTCACATTTGTCACCACATCGTGGACTTGGAACACGAATGTTACGTGCAAAAATACCAACCCCCACCAGAGAAAGAGGACGGTCACAAGAAGAAAGGCAATTTCATCTTTTTCGATTTCGAATGCATGCAAGAGACTGGCATTCACATTCCTAATTTCTGCGTGGCTCATCGAGCGTGCGAGAAGTGCATTCAAGAACCTATCTTTAGTCATTGCCCTCACTGCAGCAAGATTCCTGGAGGACGTGAAAAAATCTTTCGGGGGCCGAACACGCTAGCCGATTTCGCTCGATGGGTCTTAGACCCCATCGACAAGACGTGGAGCCAAGAGGACATCGAACGTTACGGAGATTGTCATCGTCATGCCACGGTGATGGCTCACAATTTCTCCGGATACGATGGACAGTTTCTTTTGAGGCACTATACGGAACAAGGCACCGAGCGTCCTAAAGTGACTTTGAACGGAGCCAAAATCATTTTCATGCAAGTGGGACAAGTGCAGTTTAAAGATTCGATGAGCTATTTGGCCATGCCTTTGAGTCGAATGCCTAAAACGTTTGGAATGACAGAAATGGCTAAAGGGTACTTTCCACACTTTTTCAATACGGAAGCCAATCAACACGCCGTTCTACCCCATTTGCCTGAGGCTCACTATTACGACCCCGACAACATGCGTACCGAACAACGAGAAGCTTTCTACGCTTGGTACCAGATTCACGCCTCAGACCCTTTCGACTTTCAGGAAGAAATGCTAAAGTATTGTCGTTCCGACGTGGACATTTTACGGCGTTGCTGTGGAAAATTTCGAGAACTGTTCATGGAACACGGAGGGGTGGATCCTTTGAAAGAAGCTTGCACCATTGCCAAAGCGTGTTCCCTAGTGTATCGACAACGATTCATGCCTGAAAACACAGTGGCTGTCATCAGCCCTCAAACGACCCACTTTGTCAAGCGTCAATACTCGGTCAAAGCCCTACGTTGGTTACATTACTTGTGCGACAAGGAAGACAAGTGGATTGAGCATGCCCGCAACGGAGGGGGCGAAAAGACCATCGGAACGTATTCGGTCGATGGCTGGGACTTAGAAAACCCCAAGATCGTGTACGAGTTTAACGGTTGCTTATTTCACGGATGTCCTGTTTGTTACCCTGACCGTGGTACTAAAAATCAGTTTTTGCAACGAACCATGGAAGACTTGTACCAGGACACTTGTCAGCGACGCCTAAAGTTAGAACAGCAAGGATACCAAGTGGTGGAAATGTGGGAACACGAGTACGATCACCGTATGAAAACCGATCCCGAGTTTAAACGCCTCGTGGAAAGTTACCAGTTCATGGACCCGCTGAACCCGAGGGATAGTTTGTACGGAGGAAGGACCAATGCCACCTGTTTGCTGTACCAAGCCGACGAAGAGAAAGGAGAAGAAATCAAATACTTGGACGTGTGTTCGCTGTATCCCTACGTGTGCAAATATTGTCGCTTTCCTGTAGGGCACCCGCAATTGCTGACGGAACACATCGACCTGAAAAACATTCGACAATACGAAGGCTTGATCAAGTGCAAAGTTTTGCCTCCCACGAACCTCTACCATCCCGTCTTACCTCACCATTGTCAAGGCAAGCTGATGTTTCCCTTGTGCCGTACTTGTGCCGAAACGTGCAACCAAGACCAACCTTGTCATCACAGCCAGGAAGAACGGGCCTTGACGGGAACCTGGGTCAGCGTAGAATTGTTCAAAGCTCTGGACATGGGATACCAACTGTTAGAAGTGTACGAAATTTGCCACTTTCCCAAGACACAACAATACCGCAAGGGTGACCCTACTCAGAAAGGCATTTTCGCCGACTACGTGGATGCCTTTTTGAAACTGAAGCAAGAAGCCAGCGGCTATCCTTCCTGGTGTCACACTCCCGAAGACCAAATACAATTCAAAGAGAAATACTACGAACAAGAAGGCATCACTTTAGACCACATCGAGAAAAACGAAGGCAGGCGATCGTTTGCCAAAGTGATGTTAAATTGCTTGTGGGGTAAAATGGCACAACGACCGTGTTTACCCAAGACGGAATATTTGACAGAACCTTCCCGCTACTTCCAGATGATTCACGACAAAACCAAATACATGAAACACGTGGACGTCGTTCGAGAGAATTTGATCTTGGTCAATTACGAAGAAGATCTGGACTTTGTACAAGACGACCCTTTTGGAAATGTCATCATTGCGGCTTACGTGACAGCCCATCCTCGCTTAAAATTGTACGAGGCTTTAGAACTGTTAGGGGAACGCGTCCTGTACTTTGACACGGACAGTTGCATTTACATCCATCACCCGATTCAACATCACCCTAACATCGAAGGAGACCGTTTAGGAGCCTGGACAGACGAGCATCCCGACGACAAGGTTTTAAGTTTCGTCAGTGGCGGTCCCAAAAATTACGGCTACGAATACCGTGACAAACAAGGAGAAGTGCACACGACGTGCAAAGTGAAAGGACTGACTCTGAATTATCGTACCAGTCGAGTGGTCAACTTTGGGGTATTGAAAGAAGCCTTGCAATCGGGAGAGGATGGAAACTTTAAAGTGACCACCTATCAACCGAACAAGATTGTACGTTTACCCACTCACCACATCGTCAGTCGACCCTTGGAAAAAATCTATCAAATTGTATACCAGAAGCGAGTTCGACTTCCCAATCATTTCACCTTACCGTACGGTCACGTCGGTATTGGTCTGTATATAAAAAGGAACCCTAGGCAAAATCGATAGTTCATTGTGACTACCAAGACCGAGCGAACAAGATGAATACTTTCAGAGAAACACAGAACAAGTTGTTTAGAAGGGCACAATTCAAGTGTGAGGCTTCGGAAGTGGAATGCGATTGTGAGCCTTGCGATGGGTACGATGCTGTACCTTGTGACCTGAGCGATGCCGTAAAGCATCATGGGAACTTTAGTGCCCCTACCCCTATCATGGAAAGTGATGCTGTGCGTGTCAAACCTGTGGGATGCGAAAGTGATGCCGCTCGTCCTCTTGGACATTTTACTGGGTTTCGTTTTAAAGGGGAATGTTCACCTTCACGTCTACCCCCCTACGGATGTCATCCAGCCCTGAGCAAACTCCTACCCATGTCACTCAACCCTCATCGAAACGAACCTGTGAAAGACGAATATTCGTTCCCTGTGCGTTTGTCGGAATACTGCGACTTTGAAAATCGTCTTCAATCGTTCAAAGGAAAATGGCCTAAGTATCTGGGAGGACCGACCCCCGAAGAATTAGCCAGAGCCGGATTTTTCTACTTGGGCGAAGGAGATAAAGTCAAGTGCTTCAGTTGCGGTGTGTCACTTCACCACTGGGAACCGCAAGATTCGGCCTACGTAGAACATGCTCGATGGTCACCGAATTGTCATTACTTACCCTTAGTGGGACCGAGACATTGAAGTAACTTCTTACCATAATAATCTGTTCATGGATACTTTACAAGAGAACATTTGTGCTTTGCCTGTGGAGTTGAGAGAACGCATTTATCGAGAACTGGTCAAAATACAAGTGAAACGTAAAGAACAATTGCATCCGTTACGTCACCGGTGTTTGAACCACTGGTACCTGAAAGCTATACAAGGATTGATTCAATTGAAAGTGTTCCATCGGACAGACATTGATCAACGATCCTCTAGTTTTCAAAAGGATTGGTTTGGTATGGACGATTGTAGTTACATCATTGTAAACGTACTGCATCGAATTCCAGAGGAAGAGTTAACCAATTACCAACATCTTGAACACAATGTCAACTTAGTGAAAGAGGAAACTTCTGAACGAATTGTAATGTGTAGATTAGTGACTCAACGATTTAAATTCGACACTGAAGTGAAACCATGTTTGTGCAAAGAGTACATTTCTTGTGTCAGACCAAAGAGGATTTAGTATGACCTATTCATGGATACTTTACAAGAGAACATTCGTGCTTTGCCTGTGGAGTTGAGAGAACGCATTTACCGAGAGCTGGTCAAAATACAAGTGAAACGTAAAGAACAATTGCATCCGTTACGTCACCAGATCTTTAACCACTGGTACCTGAAGGGTATAAGAGAACTGATTCGTCAGAAATTGTTTCAGTGGTCAGACCTTGTTCAATACTTCCAGACCCCCGATGATTCACGTGTTGATCATTTTGGTTACTTCGAGATTCACCTAGAGCAACCCATTGAGGAAGACGAGGTAAAGGATTACCAACATATTTTACGTGGAATCTACTTAGCGGAAGAGGAAACTTCTAATCGAACTCTGACGTTTCGGTTACAGTATGCAAGATTTACATTACCCACTGGAAAACGAACATCACTGGCTAGAAAGTACGTGTATTCTTTTCGAAACAAAGAGACTATAAAAACAGGCAGCTATGCCACGACTTATGTCGTATGTAATCCAACAGATTCCGTGGAAGGAACTCAATGACCATATTCAAACCGTGGATCATTACCATCGATTATTGCAAGAACTGTATCCATTCAATTTGGGACGACAAGTGGTGTGTGTCTTAGTAACTTGTTTTCTGGGATTTCGTTTACCAGACGATTCTTTGTGGACTCTTTACGATCAGTACTTACCACCTCCATGGCCTTAAATGGTCACGAAAAACTCCTTTTGCTCAAAGCCTTGCGGTTTCATCTGGATACTTCTCGACCTCAACAGGAAAAAAAGATTCGTCAACTTTTAGCTACCCAAGACGTGTATGACGATGTGTGTGTAGCTTGTGACTTACACCCTCATTGGACAGATGTTCGTGACTGGAAAAAGGGGGGTTTTGAGGTTTGGACCCAAGAAGTGGCCCAGTATGCACAAGAGTTGTTCAAGGAAAAAAGTTACTTTTCAACCTGTGTTAGTGACGGTGCCAGAAGAACCCGTCACCGAGAACAACCACTCGCTTCAGGACAGGACTGTCATGGACATTCCTGAAAGGTCATTCCGGGAGGACACTTGTGTGACAATACCTCATGTAGAGACTGTAAGAACATTACACACTGTCCCTAGGACATCTTGGTTAACCAAAACATGTTGTACAGACACTTGTTTATATTCCACTTTGATCGCTTTGCTGTGTTTTATATTCCTGTACATCACTATTTGGGTTGTATGTATTTTTGTCTTTCGTGTTCATATTTGAAACATTCAATAAACGTGTTCTGAAAAAAGTATATAAACTCTTGTCTTGTTTGTTTTTCGTGTCACAAGTGACATTTCTCACACCATGGCTACCTCTGCTGTCTCTGCTCCCTCTTCCTTTACTGTCAAAGTCATCGACGAACACTTAGATCGTGCCAGTTGGGAGGCTTTGTATCTTCGCCATCCCTTTAACATGCTCATTGCTGGACCTAGCGGTTCGGGCAAAACCGAATTCGTCAAACGTTTGATCGAGCATAAACATCATTTGATCGATCGGCCCCCTCAACGGATCGTGTGGTGTTACAAAGAGTGGCAATCGGCGTACAGCCTTTTGCGAGAAAGTCAAGGCGATTCCATCGTGTTTGTGGAAGGCATTCCTAAAGAAGACGACGGCATCGTCTCTGACTCCCGTCTAACCCATTTGGTCATTTTCGACGACATGTTAGGAGAAGACGAAGAAGAAATTAAATTGTGGTTCACGCGCAAAGGGCATCACCGTAATGCCAGTGTCGTTTACATCACCCAAAATTTGTTTCAACAAAGTAAAGCCCATCGCACCATCAGTCTCAATGCACATTACGTGGTCTTGTTTAAAAGCCCTCGAGATAAATCGCAAGTGCAAGTCTTAGCCAAACAGTTAGGAACGCCTTGGCTGACTCAGGCGTACGACGATGCCACTCAAACGCCACACGCCTATTTACTCATCGATTTGAAACCTACCACTCCCGAGGATTTGCGATTTCGTACCCACTTGTTTCACCACTGGTGCCAAGACGGAGGGCCTGTCCTGTACACGTCTCCGTCCTCGACTTCATTTCACTCCCCATCAAAAAATCTATAAAAACCTCAGACCCTTTTTCGTCTGTCTCACACTCAGTGCGAACATGACGTCCCTTCAGTCGCATCTTCCCGTCAAATTGATTCGTGCCTTGTATGGCATCAGTCGAGAAAAAGATCCACAAACACGAGCTCGTGTCTTAGAAGCTAGTCTCAAAGAAGTCTTACGATGGTTCACGGTGACAGCACGTCAAATACTCCAAGGAATCATTCAGATTCCTCATCAAACCCAACGCTTTTTCGATCGAAACAAAGTCGCTTTGGTCCAACTGGCCGATCCCCGCATCGACACTCAAACCAAAAAACAAATCATTTTGAAACCTGGAGGGAGCGGTACTTTAGGAGGGGTCATCATTCGTTCACTCTTAAGATGGGATCCTAATGCCCCCAAAGTTATCCCCAAGACAAAAGTTCAACGAAGCCCCAAGAAGAAAAAGAAAAAGACCGGGTCCCCAAGAAGAATAACTTCTCCAGTGGCAGGACCCTCCTCTTACCAGACACCACCCCGGAAAAAGAAAAGAAGCCCCCAGAAAAAGAAACAGAGAAAAAGTCCTCAGAAAAAGAAAAGTCCACAGAAGAAAACTAGTCGCAAGAGAGGCACTTCGGCCAGGACGCAGCCTTACACTCGCAAACCACGACCTGCCACAGCGGTGACTGCGTCTCCGGCAGCCTCACGTTTATCCACTTCTCCGTTGATGTCACCAGGAACTGAAGAGTACTTGGAGACGTTGATCACACCAAGAACTTCTCCGTTGATGACCCCCAAAAGAACTTCCCCAGTGGCAGGACCTTCCCATTTAGCGGCAGTGGCTGCTGCTCACAAAGTACCTTCTCCCAAAATCAAAGTCCATGAAAGATCGGGCATGTTACAAAGTTTACTGGATTTGTCCAAGCAAGAACTGGCTCGATTTAGTCCGTTACGTACCCCTGCACGACGTGTCATGCCTGTCCTCAAACTGATACGCCGTAAAGACAATCAGTGGCGACGCGTTCCAGTATAAAAAAGGCCTGTGACCGAGTAGGATATCAGTGTTTTTTGGTGTTCCTAAAGACTCAAAGATGTCACCCTCCAGAAAACCCCAAGGAAAGAAAAGGAAAGGACTGCCACCACGTTTAGCCAAACATGGGGACCTGTTATCTGTCCTGTCCAAAGCTTCTCCACCCCTACGAAAAAAACTCATTCAAACGGCCTCCAAAGAGGTCATCGATACCGTGTGCGAATGTTGTTTGAACGTTTTGAAAGGCACGATCCCTTTGTCCAAACACCAGAAACAATGCTTAGGCAAACATCGTCACGTTCTTCGGAAAATGGTTCAAAAGAAAATTCCCATTCGTCAAAAAAAGAAGATGTTGGTCCAACGTGGAGGCATTTTGCCTCTCTTGTTAGGCCCCATACTGAAAGGAGTCTTGGGAACCATGTTGGGAGGACTGGTGGGAGCAAGATAAAAAGGCCCTCGGAAGTCCCACGATCTCAGAATCGACCGCTGACAACCCCATGGAAGGACGAAAACTAGCTTTAGTGCCTTACAAACGATGGATGGAATACCATCGGTGGCAAGAACAACGCACCCCGCATTTACCTCCCAATCCCAATTTGAGCGAGATGTCCCAGTTACAACACGAATTGCAATCCTTGATGGATCGCCAAGATTTGTCCGAAACAGAAAAATCGCAAAAGTACGGTCAACTCTTGCAACGACTGCAACTCTTTCACCAGAAAGCTTTAGACGAAACAGCTTTACCCACTCTGAAAGATTTTAAGACCTTGATGAAAAGTCCAGCACCATCATCATCATTACCACCACCACCACCACTACTGTCATCCCCAACCGTCACCAGAGATGCTACCCCACAAAGACCTGAGGAAGAAGAGACGCGCGAAGTGTTTCAAACACCGTCAGCAGCTCCCATTTCTAGTAAGATTGCAGCATCCTTGTTGACCCCGTCCCCCACACCCCAACGAGAAGAAATGAAAGCTTGGGTTAAAAAGATGATGTCCACACCTCCTTCGACAGAAGTGAAAAAGAAAGAAGAGAAACCAGAAGCGAAAAAAGAAAAGAAAACCAAAGCCATTCCATTGCCACCTCCACCACCACCACCACTACCTTCGACTTCTACTCCCATAGCCCATCGGACACGTAAATCCGTTTCCAAACCACCCTTTCGACCCACCCAAAGTAGCATCACCGAAGAGTGGGTGACTTATTAACACACCAACCAACACAAAAAATGGAAAAAGTCTTAGCCAGCACTTACTACGATCCCTCCCATCCTGCAGGTTACGCAGGAGTTCAAAAATTGTATCGTGCTGCCAAAACTCGACTGAAAAGTCTCCGTTTACCTCAAGTGCAACGATGGTTACAAGAACAAGCTACCTACACTTTACACAAACCCATTCGACGCAAGTTTGCCAGAAGTCGCACCCGAGTGGAAGGCATCGATCATCAATGGCAAGCCGATTTAGCCGATGTCTCTCATTTGGCCAGCTACAATCGTGGTTACAAATATTTGTTTTGTGTCATCGACGTCTTTTCCAAATTTGCCTGGGTCGTGCCCTTGACTTCCAAATCGAGCAACGAGTTAGTGCGAGCCCTGCAACGGGTGTTGAAACAAAGCGGTCGTCACCCTCTTCGATGGCAAACGGACAAAGGCACCGAATTTCTGAACCAAGCTTTCCAAAAAGAATTAAAGAAACGTGACATTCATTTTTTTACCACCGAGAATCCCGAAACCAAAGCCAGCATCGTGGAACGTTTTCAACGCACTTTGAAAGAACGCATGTGGAAATATTTTACACATCACCACACTCTGAAGTACATCGACATCTTACCGCACCTGGTGCAAGCGTACAACCAATCTTACCATCGAAGCATCGGACGTGCCCCGCAAGACGTGACTCCCGACAACGAAGTGCTGGTGTTCGAGCGCCTGTTCGGTACGTCCCCGACGAGGGCTGTCCCCAAGAAAAGTGGAGAGTTGGCGGTAGGAGATTGGGTGCGCATTGGCAAAACCAAACGCACTTTCGACAAAGGTTACTTACCTAACTGGACGACCGAATTGTTTCGTGTCACTGGACGAGTGCATGGCCGTCATCCTGCCGTCTATAAATTGGAAGACATGAACGGAGAAGTGCTCAAAGGAACGTTTTATTTGCCCGAGTTACAACGTGTCACCAAAAAAGAAGACGACGTGTACGACATCGAAAGCATTCTCGAACGCAGAACCCGTAAAGTGGGCAAACGACGTGTCAAAGAAGTCAAAGTACGTTGGAAAGGATATCCACCCAGTTTCGATTCTTGGATCGACGCTTCGCAAGTCATCGACTATAAAAAGAAGAAGTGACCATCATGCCCTTTCACACAGCAGACGCAGCTACGTCGACCAGTCCTTCTTCCCCTAGTTCTTCTGTGCAAGATTTACAAAAACAACCCTTGTGGGTGTGGTGTGGAGAACGTGTGCCTAAAACGCAAATCGTCTTTTTCTGCCAAATCTTCGTGGTGTACTGTGTCATCGGGGCAGCCATTGCCAATTTGAGTTTGCAACAAGGAGACAAACAATTGTGGACCATTTTATTGAGCAGTTGCATCGGTTACCTGCTTCCCAATCCCTCCCTGAAATTCTCCTCGAACGGGAACGTTGTGTCCAGTGCCAGTGTCAGTGCAAGTCACCAGTCCAACCACAATCAGAACCCCATTTTGGGCGGAGACACGCCTCTGACGTCCAGTAATATCCCCTCGGACAGCCACAGAACTCTAGAATTATGAGTCACCAAAACCAATTTTACTTAACTTTACCCAGTGACAGTTCCATGGAGGTGTTTCCCAACAACACGTTGTGCTGTTACACGGCCAAATTACCTCAGGCCATCCCCTTAGATCACGAAGCCCATTGGAAAGTGGCTTTAGTAGAAATGATTCACCCGACCCAAGTCCTCAATGTCGTTGCCAATCAAAATAAATTTGTGGTGGAAGTTTATGACGAACCATTGAAAAAGTGGATGAATGACAATAGCAAATATCCCCATAAAAAACAAAACAAAGTCAATCCAAATTGGACCGACTATGAGTTGTCCATTCCCTCAGGCTATTATTTTAGTGGTCAACATTTGGTCAACACCATAGTCACCAAGTTTAATGGCGTGTTTGGGGAAGCTTTTAAGAATGTCAAGACCAAAGCTGTCACCATGGAATACCACAAAACAGCTCGTCGCTTCCTGATCAAATTTCCTGAGGGGGACAAAATCATGGGTTTCCATTTTATTGATGATGAATTGTTTGACATGTTGGGTGGTGACGTGAAGATGAAGAAGAAAACAGAACAAACACTAAAAGAAAAAACCATCATTCACGACAACGATTCTTTTGTCAAGTATTTTCGTACCCCGGTAGAACTGAACCAAGGACTGAATTTGATGTTTGTGTATTCCGATGTGGTGGAATACAACGTGGTGGGACACACCTCCGTGCCGTTACTGCGTGTCATTCCTTTCAAAGTAGATTCTGCCACGAATGCTGACGAGGAAGGTGGTAACACTTACCACGTCCACCGCGAATTTGTCCATCCTCACTATTTGCCGGTCAGCAAGTCGTATTTGGACACGGTCAACATTACTATAAAAGGAGATTTGGGACAAAATATTCCATTCACCAAAGGAAAAGTCACGGTGAAACTCCATTTTCGAAAACGGTTCTCTCACGACTCGTAAGTAAGTAATGTATCCAGTGTACCGAGGGGTTGCACGACAGCGAGGACACGGTTTAGGAGACATGTTAAAATCGGCCTTTCGTTCAGTGGCTCCGGTGTTGAAACCGATGGTGACACGCGGATTGCACGCCTTGAAAGATGCGGCACTGACGCAAGGCAAAGAATTTCTCCAAAATGTCATCATCGACAAACAAAACCCTAAAGAAGCCTTCATGAGGGCTGGCAAAAATGTCTTGCTGCAAACGGGAAAAGACATTTTAGGCCGACGAGACACACCTATAAATGCCCTGCACGCTACCGAGTCAGGCATTCAGCAAGGACAAGGCAGAAAGAGACGACGAAGAAAACACCCTTTCACCAGACTTCAAGCTAGAAAGGCCAAGAAAAGAAGAACCGTTCGAGACTTAGACGTTTTCGATTATTGAGAAAGAGAAAAAAATGATGCACCGAGAGTCTTGCGCTTGTTCCAAGACGGAACTGGATCTGTTTGCCATGCCCCCCACGATGATGACCATGCAAGAATCCCAGTGGGTGGAATTTAATCCCATCTCCACATTGACCGATTCTGCTCCCATCGAATTTGAAATCAAAGGACAGCCCGAAGATTACATCGATCTGAATAGCAGTTACCTGTACTTGAAAGTCAAAGTAACCGAAGCGAACAACGTTGCCATAGACAATGATGATGTAGTAGCTCCCGTCAACAATTTCATGCATTCCTTGTTTAGCGAAGTGGACTTGTACTTGAATAACAAACTGGTCAGCAGCAGCATGGATACTTACCCTTATCGAGCGTACCTGGAAAATCTCTTGACGTACGGAAAAGAAGCCAAGAACACTCATCTGGATGCTTGCGTGGTATGGAAACCTGACCAAGCGGATAGGTTCAACAAAGTTACAATTGTTGATGGGGAGAATCCAAATACAACGGGATTTGTAGAACGAAGAAAGAAAATTCATCTAAGTCGTAGTTTAGAACTGATGGATCGCTTGCATTTGGACATGTGGTTACAAGAAAAGTATTTGCTGAACGGGGTGGATGTCCGCCTGAGACTGAATCGTAGCAGTGCCGCTTTCCATTTGATGGCTGGTGCTGATGCCACTTACAAAACCAGCATCGAAGAAGCCAAACTTTACGTGCGTCGTGTGGAAGTGTTACCTAAAGTAGGTAACGACATCAGTCAGACATTGAGCAGAACAACCGCCAAGTATCCCATACGACGCGTGGAAGTGAAAACGTTCACCATTGCCTCTGGACTCCGATCCAAGATCGAAGATCATCTGTTCCAAGGACAGTTACCCAAACGTTTGATTGTTGGTATCGTCAAGAATTCAGCTTTCAATGGTGTCTATAACGAAAATCCTTTTCAGTTTCAACATTACAGAGTGTCCAAGATCGAAGTCAGTCGCGACGGCAAGACCTTGTGTACCCGACCTTTCGAACCTGTCTTTCATGCCGCCGATAGGACTAAGTCGAATTACTTGAGATCGTACTTGTCCCTGTACGAAGCCACCGGACAGTTAGGAACTAACACCAGTCACGGCATTACGTACGACGAATATAACGGAGGCTATGCTTTGTGGGCTTTCGATTTCACTCCTGACCAGGGCAGCGACGAGGGACATTTCCACCCTATAAAATCTGGCCAGATTCGTGTGGAACTTCAGTTTGCGGTTGATCTACCAGAGACGGTGAACGTCATCCTGTATGCAGAATTCGATAATACCATAGAAATCAACAGTTTGAGAGAAGTCATTCTAGATTACTAGAAGCCATGGAAGACTGTCATCCCTCTTTACAAAGTGGAGAAACTTTGGACATGGAATGTGAGGAGACCGTGAAAGGAGAATCCCAAGACAAAGACGAAGAAGATATCATAATGAAGTCGAGATGGCCAGAACAAGAAGCCCATTTAGTCTCCTGTTTTGCCAAACACTTGGTCGACAAAATAACGGAATTGATCAAGAAAAATTGCTATGGATGTCAAAACGATCATCCCAGTCAAATTCAACACGATAAATGCCTGATGTTAAGTCAAGAAGAAAAATTGGACGAGTATCTGGACGAAGCTTGGAGTCTCATCTCGAACAAAGACGTGTTGCACCAGTGGTATAAAGACTTGCGTGAACATTCTTGTCCACCATTAACCACTCAAGAGATCCATCGTATCGAAGCTCTCCTGAATCAGAGTGAGGAAACAGAACGAATAACCGTTTATTCGTCAGACATTTTCAAGCAAAAAGTCAGGATCGAATTGACGACGTATTATTACCTGTGAAGAAGAAAAAAAACCACACAAAACAATGGATACCTGGGAACTTTATTACCTTTTGAACCACAGTTCGTATACGTCTTCTTGGAATCCTGTCGTCTGTGCTAAAGATGAACTCCCTCATCGCAAACCTAAAGACCATCAAGCTTACGTGATCAACACGGACGACAGTCATCTCCCAGGAACCCACTGGGTAGCCGTCTACTTTCCTCAAGAAGGATGTGTGGAATATTTCGATTCGTACGGATTGCCCCCTTTGGAAGACGATATCATCGACTTTATGAGAAGAAATGCTCAAACCACCCGATTCAATAACGTGAAATTACAAGGCACAAATTCCTTGGTGTGTGGACAGTACTGTGTGTATTTTCTGCATCATCGCAGCCTGGGCTATTCCTTAGAACATTTAGTGACTCATTTTGATCCTCGTTCTTCTGCTAGAAACGATGTGAAAGTAGATCGATGGTTTTGTGACCATTATGCTTATCTTTTGTCTCAAGCTAGGAAACGTAGTGTCCATCAATGGCCTAATGATTTCCAACAGTGGAAATCACAATTTCATTCACAACGTTGTCAACCCTGTTCTAAGTAGATTGTATTTGAAAAGATTGTTTGATGTTATAGTGTTGGATTATTGTTAAAAATGTTAGAGTTGTTGTTTAGTGTTAAGTGATTTTTGAATAAAAAATGTTGCGTTTTGAAAAAAATGCCTTTGTGGTTTGTTTAGCTATAAGAATGTTGGATTGATGCTCTTTTTTCTTACTATCCCTCTCATGACACTCACTGAACGTTGCGGCTCGAAAACCGTGTGGGGGATGTTTTCCTTCACGTCCGCGCTTTGACTTTAAGAACCGGTTTGTTCCCAGTCTAACCATCCATTGTCGACTCATCCTCCTAAGAAGATGTGCTCCAAACTAGCTAAGCTCAACGAAGCCTACGTGAATTTGCATAGGGTCAGACACAGTCTGATACCAAAGCCAGAAGAAATAGAGAATGTGAGAATGCTAAAAATCACTGAAGACCTAATAGAAGAGCTCTTCAGAGAAGAAGTGAACAGGGAAAAAGAAGAATGGACAGAGAAGTACAGACTTCAGAGACAACAGCAACAGCAGCAACAACAGCAACAACAGCAGCAACCTGAACCTGACAGAGGCTTTGTCGATTGCCGTATCGACACCAAAGAGTTCTTCTTCTCTTTCCGAAGAAGCAGACCTATTGCCAGAAAGTCTATCCTCAGAGGACATCGCATTCTTAGAAACTAAAAAAGAGGGCCATAGCAAACAAAAAAACAGCCCTTTTCAGGGCTACCCAATACTCTAGAAAAGAAATAACGATTAATTTGCCAATGTGAGTAGGTAGAGTAGTGTGTATATAAACACTAACTCTTTTATAAAAAATGTGAGAGTATGTGTTTGTGTGTTTGTGTGTTTGTAAGAGCTCACGTAAGTTGGTGTGGATAGTAGATTAAAATGATGTCTTTTTTGGTGTCTGAGGTGTATATTTGGGGTTAGATTGGATTGCTTTGCGTATGTGGATAGTCTATTGAAGTGATTTATGAAAAAATTTTAAAATAGTGATGGGGAGCATAAAAAGTGAGTGAGTGTTTCTTTTAGGTCCGCGCGTTGTTGTTGTTTTTGGTCATGATCTAGGTAAGATCCATTTTATGTTATTAGGGGGATGTTTTCCTTCACGTCCGCGCTTTCACTATAAATTGAAACTCGTTCGGCAGTCCAGCTACCCTTGTTGATTGATCAACACCAAAAATGAACACGAGACTGGAGAAACTGTTGGAACTTCATGTGCATCTGGAATATGCCAGGCGCATATTAAATGAACTGGCCGCGGAAGCCATTGTCGAGGAGGGAAGGATAAGAGAGGAGGAAAGAAGAAACAAAGAAGAGGAGGAGAGAAGATATAAAGAAGAAGAGGAAAGAAGATACAAAGAGGAGGAGAGAAGATACAAAGAAGAGGAGGAGGAAAAGGAGAGAAGAAATTTCAAAATCCCAGAGAGCGAAAATTGGGATTCTGAAGCGACATATCCTGCCTCTGCTCTCTCCCCCCAAAAGGTAAAAAGTAACTGGGGGATAAGATGCGTATGTGGCGCCAGGCCTGGAAGGTGCCACCATTAACCAGGTGCCCATGAAGTTCCAAACAAAACAGTCCTTTTCAGGGCTACCCAATACTCTAGAAAAGAAATAACGATCAATTTGCCAATGTATGTAGGTAGAGTAGTGTGAATATAAACACTAACTCTTTTTTATAAAAATGTGAGGGTATGTGTTTGTGTGATTGTGTGTTTGTGTTTGTAAGTGATAAAGTAGGTTGGTGTGGATAGTAGATTATGGGTTTCTTAGAGTATGTGAAGAGTATAGTTGGGGTTATATTATATGAAATGAAAAAAGTAGGGGGATGTTTTCCTTCACGTACGCGCGTTGATGGGTCATGATCTAGGTAAGATTAATTTTATGTTTTTAGGGGATGTTTTCCATCACGTCCGCACTTTCACTATAATAACCCACAGTATTCGTCGTTCAAACCATTCTGCAAAGAATAAAAAGAAGATGGCGTCAAACCAAATGGACAAAATACAAACCTTGCAAGACGTTTTAGACAACTTAGGAATAATGGAACAGATGCTATTAAGACTGGTTGAAGACCATTATTCCTATAGTCCCCATCGTGTGAAGATGGAAATTAATAACTTAAGGAAAGCAAAGGACAAGATTAGTGGTGTAATGAAAGAGATCAAGGAGGAGAAGGAGGATGAAGAGGAAAGAATAAGAATACGCAATTGGAACGAAAAAATTGAAAAAGAAGAAGAAAATGAAAAGAGGAAGAAAGAAGAGGAGGAAGAGAAGAAGAAAGAAGAGGAGGAGGAGAAGAAAAAAAAGAAAGAGAAGAAGAGTGTAGGAGATAAAATAAGAACTTGGTGGAGGAAAAGAAGAAATTAGAAGAAGAAAACCCAAAGGCCCTTTTCAGGGCCAGTCATATTTCTAGAAAAGAGATAGTCTTTGAATTGCCTACCCCTTTTTTTAAAAAATTTAAAAAAAAAAAATCCCATGTTAAATTCCCCTTGTCCGTAGAGTGACCCACGATTTATTGCCATGTTAAATTCCCCTTGTCCGTAAAGTGGCCCACGATTTATTCCCATGTTAATTCCCCTTGTCCGTAGATTTGCCCACGATTTTTCGCCATGTTAATTTTCCATTGTCCGTAGATTTGCCCAAGGGGTTTTGTAATGCTAATTCCCATTGTCCGTAGGGTGCCCCCTTTCACTACTAAGAACCCTCGAAACCCAGAGAATAACCATCAACCCACGGGACGCTATTGGCAAGTTTTCTTACATACCGACGTTGGCCGTGCCGGAGACTTGTAGGAACAGAGGTCAGTGGTCTGTATAGGCAAGCACCTTATACCACTTAGCCACCTGGGGCCCTTCATTCGTTTTGTTGTAAGAAGTTAAGTGGTACTAACAAAGATGCATACAAACATCTAGTTAACGATTCTTGTATGAAGGATGAATACACGAGTTTTGAACACAAAATGTAACCAATGTCGGTGAAGCATGAAATGTGAATCCTATTGACAAACTTTTGTAATGAAGATGTATCACTCACTCATCAAGATGCACCATTTCAATAAGTTTCACGAATCCAGGCAGAACATTATTTATATAGAACCTAAGCGTTGTCATGAAATAAAGAAACACGTAACAAACAATGCGCAAATAATATACCTATATGTCGAAATTTTTTCCCTTTGGCTAATTTTCCAGGGGTATTTGACATGTATCTTACTCAACATTTCTGAGTAGGACCTACGAAAAGAATGAGATGCAGTAACGTTGTAGATATGTGAATTGTTTCATGTGCTGATACACACTCTTGAGCTAATTAAGATTGCGTTATTTCATAAGTTTCGGAAAAGTAAACGCTATGTCGGCAACATACACAATTGCTAGAGAAGTAAAGAGTAAAGTTATTTTCCAGCTCATTGTTAGCGATTAGTTATTACAGCTATCGGTTTAAATGAGAAGGTGGTCAGTCTTATTTCTACTCTGCATACGGCTGACGCGAGGAGGCAGTCAGTCTTATTTCTACTCTTTATACGGCTGACGCGAGGAGGCAGTCAGTCTTATTTCTACTCTGTATACGGCTGACGCGAGGAGGCAGTCAGTCTTATTTCTACTATGTATACGGCTGACGCGAGGAGGCAGTCTTATTTCTACTCTGCATACGGCTTACGCGAGGAGGTAGTCTTATTTCTACTCTGTGTACGGCTTACGTGAGGAGGTAGTAAAATTTCTACTCTGCATACGGCTGACGCGAGGAGGCAGTCAGTCTTATTTCTACTATGTATACGGCTGACGCGAGGAGGCAGTCTTATTTCTACTCTGCATACGGCTTACGCGAGGAGGTAGTCTTATTTCTACTCTGTGTACGGCTTACGTGAGGAGCTAGTAAAATTTCTACTCTGCATACGGCTGACGCGAGGAGGCAGTCAGTCTTATTTCTACTATATATAAAGCTTACGTGAGTATGTAGTCAGTCTTATTTCTACTTTGCATACGGCTTACGCGAGGAGGTAGTCTTATTTCTACTCTGTGTACGGCTTACGTGAGGAGCTAGTAAAATTTCTACTCTGCATACGGCTGACGCGAGGAGGCAGTCAGTCTTATTTCTACTATATATAAAGCTTACGTGAGTATGTAGTCAGTCTTATTTCTACTTTGCATACGGCTTACGCGAGGAAACATTGAGTCTGATTTCTACTATGTATAAAGCTTACGTGAGCATGTAGTCAGTCTTATATCTACCCTGTATACGGCTTACGGGAAGAAGTAGTCTTATTTATGCTCTTCATACGGCTTACGCGAGGAGGCAGTCAGTCTTAATTCTACTATGTATAAAGCTTACGTGAGTATGTAGTCAGTCTTATTTCTACTCTGTATACGGCTTACGTGAGGAGGTAGTTTTATTTCTACTCTGTATACGGCTTACGTGAGAAGGTAGTCAGTCTTATTTGTACTCTGTTTTATCTTCAGATCCAGTTATGATAAAAACAGTTTTCGTCGCAGCTCCCAACCTATTCCAAACTAAGAAAAAATAATGATTTTTATCTGACAATCTTGCTTCAGTAGATAAACATGAATCTGGCATATTGGGTCCTACACGCGATCTGCACAACACCGCCTCTTCTCTGCAATTTGTTATATATAAAGGATGCGGCTCTCCATTCATGCTACGAAACTTGTTTGTGGAGTCTTCATTCCACATATTTTGATATGAATATAATACACGCCGATTTATATAATATTTGAAAGCAGAAGATGGAAACATTCATCTAGTATCGGGTAACGGCAGGACGGCTTTTGCTGAATTTTTATCTGATCTTCTTAATACTTGCAATACTCATGTCACTAGGGAGCCCAGAGTACAAAACAATTTTACCTGATTGCATGAGGAAATCGTTTCTGTATGATTTTGAATATTAATGGGTTGTCAAATTTATTATTTTGTAAGGCTTTCGTCAGCGGTAACTTCTGTGGTAGAAATGGATACTTTATCCGGTAATAGGGAGTTGCAACAGCAGTAACAACTTTGTTGGATTAGTCTCTATGCAGGGAGGTATCGTCGTGATAGGAGGCTGATATCACTGAGTTTACTCCGAAAAACGCCAGAATCTTTTGCGGACATTCTGAAGTTTTAAAAATAAATGCTTTTTGATGTGGGGGAGGGGATGGTGGGAAGCTTGATTACAAGGGAGGCATACGGTTGTTTAGTATTTCCAGCATTTCTTTTTTTAACCTTCTAACTGAGGTCGAAATAATATGCCAAAAGGTGGAATTAAATTTCTTTTCTAGGAGTATATGGACTGGTATTTGGACTAATTACTAGATCCAGCGTAAGACAGCTTGGAGATAAAGCGATAGTTCACTCCTCTACGTGAAGCTTTCTGAATGGGGCGTTATGAATGCTATCAGATAAAATCTAAGTCCGTAATTGTGCATCTAGGGGTAAGATTTTTTAAGATGACACATAACCGTACTCAAGATGTAATTTTACTAAATTCATGAATAACCGGATGAAGACAATCCGATCTGCTCCCCAATGGGTTTTGCCACAATGTTTATTAAATCTTTTTTTCACACGTGTCCCTGAGGCATCTAGTATGTGTTTGCAAAGTTATTTTACAGTAAAAAAAAATCTCTGAAAATTTGGCCACCTCCTAAATAAGGGAAAAAAGAGAAGATTCGGGCAGATATCAGGATCATTATGTATTTACCGTCATCAACGAAATTCCACGTAAGCATCTGTAGCTTTCGTAAATGTGAACTCTATTTCGTCTGCTGTCATGTCTGAACTCTATTTAGGCATTATCTATTGCCGACGTTCAATAGCTTGCATTTTCTTTGACATATAGCAGATGAAAAGTCGTCGAGATACAATCTAAAGTCAGTTGGTGGATTTCACAGTACTGTTAACTTCATGTTCCGATTGCTGGCCGACAGAGAATACGCTGTCCTGAGATATACCGATAGCACAAGGACAGCTTGTAGAAAGGGTGTTGCTTATCTTACCAATGAAAGCTCTATGCTTCAAACTATGTACTAGAAAAACTGGAATGCCACCTATTATAAGTTCATTAATTATACAGTGCTTTCATGGGGTATCAAAAGCTTAATCAAAGTAAAAATAGGACACGGGCTATACGTTATTTCTTCATGAAAACGAACCATCTTTACTCACTTTTAAGTCGAGTCAAATTGTTAACAACAGGGTTCCTGATCTGTGATAGTATAATGCGCCTGCATACTAGGGTATTTGTTGTTTGTTCTGTTGATTACTCTTAACAAACTCCACGGACACAGCTCTAAGGGTGCATATTGCGACGGCAGATCTGGTTCTGTGAATTTTGCAGTTGGACTCGACTTAAAACGACTGAATTCGGTATTTAATAAATGCATCAGGTCTGACTAGCGGATCAATTGTGCTTCGATGGCTTCTGAATCCTAACTGACAGTCTGGTAGTAGTTGATTGGACTTAGATCCCAAAGTAAATTGCCATTTCGTTAAAATACAGATTGTCAGTGATATGTGAGAATTGCGTAGGGTTGGAATAGTCCATTTCAGGTTTGGGTACTGGTATCACTGTTACTTCCTGCCATGACGACAGGAAGTCGCTAGTTTTCCAGACTTTATGAAAGCATTTTCTAATGCATTCAGAGCTGATTCGGGTACGTGTTTCAGAATCAGACCGTGAACGTCATCTGGCCCTGCTGAGAATCATAGGATCGATGAAGAGAGTCTTGTCGTTCTTGGACAGCGAAAGTTCATTGTGAACTTCAAAGTTAGTAGACTTTAAATTTAAATTAAACTTTTCTCTCTGATTTTTATACGGCGGAAGATTTCAGAATAGCTCTCTATGTGAGGAAGATATTAGGAGAATATTTCGGCCAGTGTATCTGGGATTTCTGATAAGTCATTATCATTTCATCAAATTGCTTTAGCTGTTCGAGACAACTACTTTTCCTTTTGTCAGTGATTGTCCGTACAGTATTGATAACAGAAGCGAGATATAAACATTGTGGCGCAAAATATCCATGTTTTCTTCTTGCTTCCACCAATGCTATAACTGGCTGTAGTTCGAATTACACACTAATTAGAGTTTTCGTTGCTGAATTGACATCTAAAGTTTAGGGACTATGTTCCGTTCCCTGATGGCGTCTTTGCAAGCATCATCAAACAATTGTTGGCACGTTTAGGAATTGCCAAAGTTTTTTATATTGTATCCCCAGAAGCATTCTCGAGTATCAGTGCAAATAAGTGTAATGGCTTCACTACTTTGTCGTAAGGATCAACTGTGAAATTTGATTCGCTGAAGGACTTAAACGTTTTTCAATCTACACTGTTCGATTTCCATCTCTGCCCTCGAGATTTGGGATTGTGTGTGTGTGTGTGTGTGTGTGTGTGTGATTTGGATTTTTAACGTAGCCTTAACAATGTTTCAATCATATCGCTACGATGTCTGCAGTGTGACAGTTTATAGTGATGTCTAGCACTAGGGCATCGTGAAGCAGGCATGTAGCATGATGTCCCACCCATTCATATTATCCTGACGCCAGGCCTATCAGTCCTAACACTAACCTCTTAATGCTGAGCGCCAAGAGAGGCAACTTCAAGTACCATTTTTTTGTATAAGTCTTTGCTATGATTCGGCCGAGGTTCGAACCACCTACCTCCCGCATCCGAGTCGGACGCTCTAGCCACTTAGGCCACCAGACCGGTCAAATGTAATAGATAACAGTGTTAAAATATTGGCCTAGGTGAAAATGTACTATTTGAGCCACGTACGTTTTGAAATCAGAAAACATATAACTCTTTCTGGTCGTGCGTCATCAATAAAACCTCTCTCTCACCGGGTAGACGTTAATGAGCTGCAGAAGAATGTGTTCTACTGACAAGATATGCAGTCCCGTCAAGTTTTGCCATTCAGGAGTATGTATGGTTCACGTAGAATCAATAACTGTTCGTTTACGGAAACCCTGGTAGAGAAATACTCGCCTGACATCCTTAAAGTATCGAAGGACAGAAAAAAATGCTGACGGCCTGTCTTCTTCATTGAAAACACTAACCTTTTACCAAGACTTTGCGATGTATGGGAAAGAAGCTGAACTAGCAAAGTGGAGATAACTCAACCTAACCATTAGCATGCATATTTTCAGTTTTTCATTTGACAGAAGACTTCTAAAAAAAAGTATGAATATGTTAAAAATATAACGGAAATTGGACATAAAATATGGAAATAATAAGTTTTGAATTTGCATAATAGATTCACTCAAGAACATTCACTCAGGAACATTAAGTCCTGATTGTGAGACAGAAGCCCCACAGGATTCAAACTACTAACTAGATTTGTTTATAATCGAGTTCTGGAAGAGCATACGTTATTGGACACATGCATTATACTTGCCTTATTTTTCATGCCTGGATAAAATGGTATGGAAGCTGTAATTGTCAAATTGCTTCCAATTGTGACAATTCGAGGTTGTTCCTCTAGCACAATACTTTCAAGCACTCTGGGTCTTACTGAAATAATAATAATAATAATAATAACATCGTCATAACATTATAAACACTTAGAAAACAGGAAGTTTCTCAAAGGTGAGATTTTGCCTTTTTAAACTCATTAAAAAGTGTACAATCAAGATTTGTTGGTAAATATTTATTTGCATTATCTAATAAACACAATTTGGAATATGATTGACCAATGCTTCAGATATGAAATCCAGTAATTCTGTTTAAACAAGTGTAGTGTGGAACTCCAATGAAGTAACAGAGATCATGTGATTTTCATATGGCGTGTAAAACACATGACAGCTATCAATATACAACTAGTAAATGAAAAAACCCTCGACTTCAAAACCTTATATGCTAAAATTAGACTGACCATGTAAATATATGAAATTATCCAAAAAGAAGAGGCTTGATTTTATTCCAATATTGCGGATTCATCAGTCGTTTGGAGATAAAGGAGATAACTGCTACAATTAGCCCGTTGATTGTAAACAATCGTCTGCATATCCAACAACTACAGGTCAGAGAACCTTATATGTGATTTTTTCAACAAATACGTTTCTCTGAAGTTTATTAGACAGATCCAAACAAGTTTTCTTATGGACGAACGATGAAAATGTTAACATGGTAAACCAATTATATCTTTTATATGAATAATGAAGAGAAAAGAAAACACTTAGATCATCAAGTGTTGAATATCAATAGGTACAAAAAATCCAAATGAATCAATTTCAAATCTGCAAATGAATGCATTAGAACCTGACAATTTAAATCTGCGCGATAATTAGTAGATACCTAAATGAAGTTTGAGAGAAGACATAATTCCTGTGTACATGTGAGTTAGAATGCATGAATAGCTAAAAGAAGCCTCAGAGAAATATATATTCTGGAATACACATATCCATTTCAATATGGATACGATATATGTTAGCTTTTTACCTGTCATGAGTTTCCATGCCGACGCACTAGCTTTGGGGATCTCTGCGATGCAAGAATAATTTCCGGAATCGTTCAAATAGGCAGGGTTAAACGATAATGTGAGTTGACCACACCAATCAGAGGATTTTGTTATCCACTGCTTATATCTGTAAGTGATTAAAAAATAAATTCTTTAATATATATTTATTTTACTTCCATTGTTTTATTTTTTTATCTCTGACAACCTATATCAACAAGATAGACATATATAGCAAAAGACATCACGATGTTTTGTCTTAATCCCACACATTTAGAGCTGCAAGAAAATCTTTATGACACACATACATTATGTATGTATGTATGTATGTATGTATGTATGTATGTATGTATGTATGTATGTATGCAACGGTACAGTTACAAAAATAGTTTTCCTACGGTTGAGCTATTCAAACTCTTAGATAAAGGAAAGACCTGCAAAACAAAACAAACGCGAGACACAAGAGAAAAACCTGTTTAACCGTTTGAATGACGACGGGTAAATATTGCACAATTGAAATAAGTTTACCCCCAACAACCAACCAGTAAACAAAAATACATTTTAATAACAGCAGCAATACACAACCCGTCGCTGTTGGGTAGTTGAATTTGTCAGTTAGGTTGGTAGGCTGATGTCTTCAAACTGATCAAAACCAGAGTACAAAAAGTGTCTCTCTTGACCACATGTTATGACGCAACTAGTGTCACAGAGAAATAATTCATGCACTCTGTTGTGTTAAAGAACATAGCGAGAAGGAGGAGATTATTATGTGGTTTCCCGATCACTCTCTACATGATGTCCTCCACAGAAGAATGATAAACGTATGCCCATAAGACATCGATGGCTCGAACCCAATGGTCTAATACTTTTGTAAACGAAAGGGTCTCTGTCAGCAAGGGACTGATATGCTCTTTCGATGAAGGTGGTAATCCACCGTGAGATGGTGAAGGCCGCAATATCGAAAGAGCCATTAAGAAGAAATAAATGTAGTTACACACCCCTGTGTTACCCTTTGGAGGCATTATGATAGAAACGTAGTGCCCTACTAGTGCATGCTGTGAGGGTTTGGTCACGTCTTTCAGAGCATGCTGTAACGCGGGTGGGTTCACTGGAGTCTTCTTTAACATACTGAACGAAGTTGCTGAGTCGAGTTCAGCATGAAAAACTATGGTGACTAACAACCGAGATTCTTTTCGATAGTTTAAATTATCTTTATCGGAAGGCGTACAAAGGCTCCAGTTGAGGACGATCACTTAGGACGGACCTCCAGCTGTAGAGGTTTAACATGAATGTATCTGGCAATCCCGCAATGTTACGGTAGGGCCTTTGCTGCGTTGAATTTCCTTAACTCAAACGACTTACCCGTAACTATATGTAACTGATAATAAATATGAGTATAACCTAACCCATAAGAGGTGGGATGCATTGTGGTAAGAGGTTCCTTAACGAACCAAAATCTGAAAGGAAGCGAGGACTGCCGCCATGTAAATTTAATACAGAGAGGATAATACTGTGAAGCACAAGTAACAAGCAATTTTCTCTTGTCACAGATTCGACACACGTCCGTTAACATTACGTCCCCGTAAAAAATGACTGTTCCACGCATGGGCATATGATGTATACGAGTGGATCATGTCTTATTGATAATTCTCCACTCTGTGTAAGATGTATTCACATCAGACGGATTAAGCTTTCTTCACGGGAAAAAAGAATTGCTGCGCAAGTTAAGTAATAGTGCTATTAGAAATTTAATATTTTTACGGAAAATCAAATTATTTTCTCCAAATTCCAGGCTAAAAAGAAAGGACGAAAACCATGTGCAACGAGAAACAACGCCATCTAAGATCAGAAAGAACAATATGTATTACGAATATATCACGGAAAGGTTATGCCTAGTGAAGGTATTGTTTGTGTGTGTGTGTGTGTGTGTGTGATTTGGATTTTTAACGTAGCTTTAACAATTTTTCAGTCATATCGCTACGATGTCTGCAGTGTGGCAGTTTATGGTGATGTCTAGCACTGGGGCATCATGCCGCAGACATGGAGCATGATGTCCCACCCAGTCACATTACCCTGACACCAGGCCGACCAGTCCTAACACTAACCTCTTAATGCTGAACGTCAAGCGAGGCAGCTGTTAGTACCATTTTTATAAGTCTTTGGTTTGACTCGACCGGGGATCGAACCCACGACCTCCCGCATCTGAGGCGCACGCTCTAACCACTAGGCCACCGGAGAGGTCAGTGAAGGTAGTAAATGTGGTAATATAATGTTGATATTGAGAATAAAATAATAAAATAAAATGAAGAATTAATCACAAAGAACCACGCATGCATAAAAGTTAGATCAAATGCGATCGTTCTAGTGGCCTAGTGGTTAGAGTGTCCGCCTCGGATGCGGGAGGTCGTGGGTTCGTACCCCCGCCGAGTCATACCAGAGACTTACAAAAATGGTACTAACAGCTGCCTCGCTTGACGTTCAGCATTAAGAGGTTAGTGTTAGGACTGGTCGGCCTGGTGTCAGGGTAATGTGACTGGGTGGGACATCATGCTCCATGTCTGCGGCATGATGCCCCAGTGCTAGACATCACCATAAACTGCCACATTGCAGACATCGTAGCGATATGACTGAAAAATTGTTAAAGCTACGTTAAAAATCAAAATCACATCACATCACAAACTGATGCTTGATATAAATTTTGACAATACCGCACTGAGGAGGTTACGTGTATTATTTCAAATCAAAATTTTGATGAGTTTTTAGTTGCAAAATCTAGTTTAATTCCTAACACACACTATATCGTCCTGATTAGACTCAATCAGTAGCATATCGATACACTCTACCGAACATCCAGATGAGTTGTTGGATGGTTCATTGACTGTAGATTTTACGGCGTACCAGCATTGTAAAGCTATATAACGCCACATTAAGGTGATATTATTAAGATTTTTGTATCAAAAGGGTTTAGTAATAATCATTAAAAAATAGGTACGCAACGCTGAGATGGTGGGGATAATATCTGAAGGTTCCCGATCAACTGGGAATGTAAATGGTGTGCATAAAAGGTAATTAGATAATATAAAATAACTTAGGTGATTGCCAGTACACGTGTTAGTTAAAATGCTCAAAGAAAATAGGTTACAAACAAGCTTTATTTAAGAATAAATGTTAACATCCTTCCAGAAATTTGAAATACAAGGCACGCTTACTGTCTCAGAACGTTCCTTTGTGTGCTTTGTTAACAATCGTGTGTAGGTTGGAGATCGAAATCATCTAGCATAAAGTGCTTCACTGTGAAGAGTTCATTGCACGAGACGCCATGAGGTACGTCATAGGCCTTTAATATGAAGGAGTGAGTTATACAAGTATGACCAACTTTATTCTGCATTGACTACCTCGTCCTTACCAAGGTCATTTACCTAAGGAGGGTTTCATCACATGGAGCTTGTTATTGACAGCATCATTCCATGATTCCTGCAACTTGCTAAATAATAAATGTTTGATACCAGATTTAAAATCAGTGTATGGTATTTTAATATCAGACGGTTATGAAGATTTTATCAGAGAGGTCTGCTCTTTCATCACCTTTAGGATCGACATGTCTAGGTAACCAACAGTAGACTATATTTTATGAGGTACACATCTCTGTGTTTGATGGAAATATTGGTCAATAATGGGTTTTCCAACTTCCTGTTGTGAAGTGACTAAACTAGTGATAGTGATCTGGAGAAGATAACAGAGTTTAACATATGTTTGGTTTCTATATATTTTAGGGCAAGGTCTATCGATGCACCATCTGACAAGTGAAATTGGGTAGTGTGATTTCCACTATTTGAGCCGTCCGTGTAAACGCATGTGTAGTTTTTAAATTGGGAGAGAAGGTCCTTGTAAGAGTTATGAAATACGGAAGATTTTGTCTCGGATTCATTCCTTTCATGCAGCATATATAGTTCTTAGGGTTGTTTTAGAAGCAAGGGAGGTCCAGTTCATTTGAAGTGGTTGGCGAGTATCACACTGATTTAACTGAGAGCGCTATTCATATATCTTGCAATCGTGATCAGAGACTAAATCGCCTAACTCTGGATCCCACGGTGGGTATAGTGATGCATAATAAAATGAAATAAATTGATACAGAATACCACAAGTATAATAAAACAGGTACGAAAGTTATTATTCCGTCAAGCAGGAATCCAATCTGGGCAATTGAGTAAATGGCACCCATCGCCAATTTCTAATGCACAGTAGTTCAGATCAACTCGGCAATGTGATCATCTTCCCACCTTCATGACCATAGCAGCATACCCGTATGCATAGTATTAATTATATCCGTGTGTCGCCTTTTATGGGAACATGTCAACCCCTTATGGCATCTTGATAATGTCACTGTATTACCTCGTCTCCTCAATAACTATTATACAGTTAGGAAATTCAGCCAAGAACAGTTACAAGACAAAACTAGTAGAAGTACTGTGTAAAAAAATTGATTCCGATTCCCATCGTTTCAGAGCCGATGGGGAGATAAGGGGAAAAAAATTCAATGCTACTTGTTTTTGACATTTCACTCTGAAAATTCGAATAAATTGCCAACGGTCGACGTTGTGACTAAACAATAGGATATAACAAGAGAGATTGATGAACTAAAACTGTACCTTGCACTTACCGTCTTTGAGAATCGACACTGTTCAATCTTTCTTGACTCATAAGGGCTAGCTAATTCTAAATTTCATCACATTTCCGATCAAATAAAAATGGCTACAATACCTTGAAATCTTTGGTAGCAATTCGTTGTTCTTCTTCCAATACGTTTGTAGGTTAAGATCTGGTTTTACACAGTATCTACACTGGAGTTCTGCTATTCTTTCCTCCATAACGTCTACCGTTTCTCTCGTCGTGTTCACAGAGATGGGCACTATGAGGTTAATAATAAGAAACATAAGTTTAATCAATCCATCGATACAATTGTATCTAATTTGTAAGTAATATTTAAGAAAACGGTAAAAAAATTAAAACAAAGTATCCATATAATCACTGTGAACATAACCATAATCCCAAACTGTTACAAAACCTACACTTTCCATACTCAAAGACTTATAAAAATGCTATTTGTAGCTGCCTCGCTTGGCATTCAGCATTAAGAGGTTAGTGTTAGGACTGGTCGATGTGGTATCAGGATAATGTGACTAAGTGGTACATGAAATTACATGTCTGCGGCATGATGCCCCAGTGCTAGACATCACTATAAACTGCCACACTGAAGACATCGTAGCGATACGACTGCAAAATTGTCAAAGCTATGTTAAAACCTAACACACACACACACACACACACACACACACACACACACTAATGTATCATGCACGTAAGTAATCTATGTAAAGTAATTATCTATCTCAATTTTATTACCAGATACGCGTCGATGCTAGTCTATGGGAACCTATGTCAGTTCATCTTTGTATGGTGGATCACGAGATTTAGAACGTGGCTTAGATTCCTTACTGATCTAATGAAATACAATTGTAAGCAATATGGTCAGTGCGTTGAAATTCGGCCGTGAGGTCCAGAGCGCCACAAAGATGTATCTTCGAATCATGGACAAGCCAGATTTTTCACCAGTTCAGTTTAGTTATCCTGGCGAGGCAGCAGGTGTTGCACAGATCGCATACTAATAATTATTAAACATTTTCTAAGCGCATATAATTCTGACAGGACTCAGGTGTGGGATTTCCACCAAGGTGATACAGAAACAAGAATTATCATCGAGCAAGAGGTATTATTTATTCAAGTTCTCACGAGTTCAAAATATGCTAATATTTTTTCCTTACAAAGGTAATATGTCCTTTAAATCGGTTAAATAATGGCATCGGTCATTAGTTTTAATGTTTTAAGTAAGATTCCTCGGTTTTGAAGGGATTTACCAATTTGTAGCAGTGTGAAGGCTTTTTCTGTTGTTGTTTCTTTTTCTTTTTTTAACCTCGATTGTAAATAGTCCAGTGTTTCATCCAAAATGAAGGCGAGTAACCAAAATGTCTGAGATTATGGAATCAAATATTCTACTGCAAACCTAAACAGATCTTATTAAACACTTTTTAAAACATTCTCTGATGCAGGCGGCGTGTCTCAATAAAGTAAAGAAACTGTCAATGTTTATGCGAAACATAGCATCGTTTCATCATCACACTTTTGCATTGTGTCACCTCATCTCACCAGCCTATCAAATCACGATTCAGACTTTTTGAAAGTTTCATTCTGGCCTTACAAGTATACAAGGAAAATAACTTATTTTGGTTTGGGGTAGGGTAATATCATCTCGCTTGACAAGATCTTCCACGCGAGAGGTTTTAGTTGAACGAGACTCGAACTGTCCAAATTTTAGCATTTGCAAGTTCGAAGCCAATCTACGGATCATGCATCGATTTTATACCGATTGCTGCTTTTCCGACCACCTCGGTTGTTTACGAAACAACAATTGACATAGAAGTTGCGAATGCATGGGACTAATTTTTCATTCACAACTTCACAGTCAATTATCCAGTCATTATACTTGTAGAGGTGGTTCGAATGAACTGCTGCTTTCTTGCCGAACAAATTTCAGGTGAACAACATGTATAATGTTTCTGTAATTTACTGCGCGAGATAAACCCGATGTATATTTTATATCTCAGAGACACAGTCGAGATGATCAGAATACGTTTTTGGGTTCATCATTAACTTTGGGAGTCGCGCTGGTTCACTGATTGCCCTGCCTGACTCGCAACCGAAATTGCGCTGATTCAAATCCTATCAAGGGATCAGCCTGGGTCGGTTACCGTAGTTTGCAAGACCAGTTGCCCCGGGGCACTAAAAAAACACACAAATCAAACTGTTAGTTATTAAACTTTAGAAAATGTAATTGTGGCCTATAATGATGTGGAAATAGGAAAATCTAAATATGGAATATGTGCCGAAATTAGAAAGCCAGACGACGACACTTTCATGTCATGTCGCATAAGGGTCTTCTTCCTCATAAACTATGATAACCCGTCTGCAGTCACTAGAGGCAAATGACAGCAAATCTATGCATTAAAGTGAAAGAAACATTGAGGCGGAATATGTGGAAAGAATGTTTGGATACCCAAGGTATGGTTTTATGCTAAGATATTAAGAAGAAATAAAGAGTAAAAACAATACAGTTGTTCCGAATGAGTGAAGATTTTATTTGTCCGATGTGATTTCTGATACAGAATTAAAGGCCATGTAAGCAGACCAAAACACTGAAATGTAACTTGACCAAGATAAGGATTTTAGCACATCGTCTGTTCTCGTCATGGCGCCGCTTTCCTATCTCAATAATTCATTTCAGCACTTTTACACATTCTGTTCTAACTTTGCATAATTTATTTCTTCCAGAACAACTGAGTTATTTGTGATTACCATTAAACTGCCAATTTCATTCTTCAAATTTTCATTCAATTTCATGTTCATTTGAAATCAAATTGAATGTTACCTCTGTTAAATATTCGTGTCTTTTTTGTTAAACCCTCTTCGATGACTTTCACTGATAGGTTGATTGACGTATTTACGCTGTATGAAAGTTTCAGCAGTTTTGTGAACAAAGTTTGCATCATATGTTTATTTTATTTCATGTTACTTTCTCGGTTTCTTTCTCAATTTTGTATATTTCATCAAGTTGTTGGTTCATTTAGTCCTATAAAACCATCACAACCATATTTGTAGAATGGTGCTTGGTAAACTTTTCAATTCTTGAATAGAAACGTCAAAAAGCTGTGTTGAGTGCTTGCCATTAACTTGCTATTAGGTTTCCTTTGAATACTGAAGTCAGAGTTTGTTCTCTTCGCCTGTCATGCGGACGACATATTCCTGCTGACATGAATTCGTATGAATAAACATGGCCATTAGATCGCGGTCAACCGGTGGTATTGTGGACATCTTATCATGTCAATGAATGCAATTGCAATGTTAAGAGAATCTATGTTGGGCTTTGTACCGAGACAAGGAAATCCCATTGAAAGGGTTACATTATTTGTCTCCCCACAAGAGTCTGCTTGTCGCTGGGATTTCATTGTCTTGTCTTAGTACAAACACCGACAAAGATTATGTTTCTTATTCATTTTTTCCCCATTTAAATTAAAATAACCTTGCACTTTTGCACTATAGTTAGCAGATTCAGAATATAGTATATAGTATTCATCAGTTAGTTTTATTGCCTCTCACTCTGTATTAATAACATCAGGTTTTGTACTCTTTTATGAAATCAGAATAATTATCAAGCAGAATCTAGCTATATATGCTGCTGTTAAAAAGAAACAAAAAAAAAAAAAACTCAAGAAAAAGTTATAATTGTTACCTGTTGCAAGTGTTACATTATGAGCGTCTCGAGACACGTGCTTTTATTTTTGTAAACACACATTAATGTGATTGTGTTAATGAGGGCAATGGGGTGCCCAGTCGACTCTAAGGACACAAATTATATGCATGAGAAAATCGAAACATAAAATTATTTGAAGCTATTACTGTATTATCATATCTAATCGATAAATGTCATGTGAAAATAGTAATAAGTAATTAATATCTTTTATACCATTAACTTTTAACTTTCATCATTTCTAATTTGGAAAACGTTTTATGATAGCGGTATGATAAGGTATACAGTTCGGCCTGATTACATGAGTAATGACTGTGGGAAGATATCGAATCCATTGTATTCTTGGAAATTTATATTTTCTGCCCTGGAAATATGGCAAGTGTTGCTATTACTTGACACAGTGATACGCTACATGGAAATCATGGTATGGAATAGCGCGTGGACGGATGAATGAACCAGTCTTATTGGCAAGCGCAGGAATTTGCATTTGTTAGCAATGTTTGATTCGACTAGGGTCGGTTTGATTGTTTGACAAAGTTTGAAGAACGCAGGTCAGACATAACAAATTTCTGGTTGTTGCCGGCTTGCGGATTATAATTTGTTTCACACAGTTCCACAGATTCTATCTTATCTGTAGCTCAGTACATTTTCAGGTTAGCGTCATTAAATCTAGCTAAAGTACCTAATTCGTTTCACGCGATGTATTTAAAACTAATGAGTTACTTTTATCTACTTTTAATGACGCTGACCTGAAAATTTACCAGGTTCAAGATAGGATAACATTCGCCATGCTGTGTGTAGTTAACAGCACAATACTAAATAACTCAACTTCGTGTGCGTGTGTGTTTGTCTCTCTCAAAATGTTTTGTATGGTGTGTTATAAAAGTTGGAGAGACCTTAAGTTGCTTGAATTTCTTTTTGTTATATATCTGTTGTTGTTTTATTTTATAACAACTTCGTCAGACACAGAAGAACACAACTGAGGTTTCTTCTCTTTAAAAGTTTCTAGCGCGTGGACACCATAATTAACACGACCTCACTGAGACAACCAGACTGAGATACGAAAAGTAAGGTTTGCAAAACAGCTAAATTTCTCTGTCACATGGGTGAGAAAATATAATCTAGCTGAGTATAATCTTATCATCTCATTGAATGTGATGTAATGTAATCTATATGTAAGATAATTTAGTTGAGTATATTTTAATCATATCAGTGACTGTAATACAGTGCGTTATTATATGCTCATTATTTCCCCCGTTAACTTTACATTGTCAGAATCGTTCAATATTCCCCGATACTGAACGCGCGCGACAATACACATATAGCATTCACATGAATGAAGGAACTACTTTCTATTGTAAATAAACAATGACGCAGACACCAGCACTTTTGATTTGTAAACAAATCATATACATTCGCGTAAGAGGCTCTTTACGTTGTGGTTGTTTAAATTTGTTTCTGAATGAACTAAAACACGTTTCGTGGACTGCATAAAAAACCCAGCTGTTTTGGCACATTCCGCGTTGATACAATATTACGGATTTAGGCTAGCTACATTATATAAAAAACGGAAGATTATGTCCATACAAATAACATACAAGTGACAAAGCATATACTGTCTTCTTTATCTTGTGATAAGAATGGCAAAATAAATTATACTTACAGTTTTACATCCTGAATTTCCTCAAAATGTTTATTCTTAATTCTGCAAATCCGAATTACATGAGCCATGTCATAGATTTTCAATCTGGATTAGACATTTCGAAAGTGTGTTGTAATTTCGATGATATGTGCAATTACACCCTCCTTACTGCACTCAAAATGAAATACACATTAAATTCCATAGCGTCTTTTTGAAAATTGCAATTGAAAGACTTCATATTTTTCCCACGTTATGATTTCAAACATTCAATGACAGAAACAGAAACACATCTGCAGACGTAAACAAGCTTCTCTCGCGCCACTTCAATCCGAATTATTTCATGTATAATTTGCACAGATGAATCCAGTCCAAAATCACAAACTTTCTTCGAATCGAAACAAAATACCAAACTATATTCACTCCAGATCAAATGGAAAAGTCGTGGCAATGCGCATTCATTCACAAGATGACTGTAAAATTTCAATTTTAACTAGACACGCCATTTTCTTTCGAAAGTTATATTGACCGCGCGACTAAGTTCAAATTTATCTGGGCGGAGCTATGTGCGCATTAATAATGATGTCATTTTGTAATGTCAAATCTGCGCTTGTGTATTTAGTTTGGAATATGGCATTCATTCATTTACGTTGTTTCTTGTAGTGTATTTTGTTTATATAATTAAACCTTAGGTAGAATAAACAAAATGAGCATATAATAAAAAGGTTACTGCATTTGTATGGGAAAATATGAACTCTTTTTGTCGGAAGTATATACTGCACTCACAAGTTCCTGCAGTATTCATTCCGAAAACTCGTTCATATTTTCCCATACAAATGCAGTAACCTATAAATATAATCTAGCTGAGTATCATCTTATCAGCTCATTGAATGAAATACAATGTAATATAATCTTGCTGAGCATAATTGTATGATACCATTGAATGTAATGCAGTGTAATATAATCTTGCTGACTATAATTGTATGATACCATTGAATGTAATGCAGTGCAATATAATCTAGCTGAGTATAATTGTATGATACCATTGAATGTAATGCAGTGTAATATAATCTTGCTAAGTATAATTGTATGATACCATTGAATATAATGCAGTGCAATATAATCTAGCTGAGTATAATTGTATGATACCATTGAATGTAATGCAGTGCAATATAATCTAGCTGAGTATAATTGTATGATACCATTGAATGTAATGCAGTGTAATATAATCTAGCTGAGTATAATTGTATAATATCATAGAATGTAATGCGGTGCAATATAATCGTGCTGAGTATAATTGTATGATACCATTGAATGTAATGCAGTGTAATATAATCTAGCTGAGTATAATTGTATGATACCATTGAATGTAATGCAGTGCAATATAATCTTGCTGAGTATAATTGTATGATACCATTGAATGTAATGCAGTGCAATATAATCTAGCTGAGTATAATTGTATGATACCATTGAATGTAATGCAGTGCAATATAATCTAGCTGAGTATAATTGTATGATACCATTGAATGTAATGCAGTGCAATATAATCTAGCTGGGTATAATTGCATGATATCATTGAATGTAATGCAGTGCAATATAATCTTGCTGCAACGTTAATAAGCATATCTTCTTACCAATAATTGCTACGTTCACATAATCATTTTGGTTCTCTGCGTTTGCGCTTACTGCACATTCATACAGCCCCTCGTCCAGGAAATTCATATCCTTCTTTATTAAAGTAGAGCTTCTGGGTCTATTTTGAATGGTCACTTTGGCATCGTTTTTCAGTTCAATCTGCTGATTCATTATTGGAGTAAAATACCACTAAAACAATAAACGGAACACATATTTTGACATAACACTATACACAGAAATTCGTAAGTAGCCAGTATACAAGTGTTAAATGCTAAAAAGAAATTCTTACGAAAAACTTTCTGGAGTATTTTATAGGTGTTTTTAAGGTTTTATTTAAATTATAGGCCTTTTAGTATATCAGATATGCATTTCCTTACAGCTCTCGTCTCGTACCAGACATGTATTTTTATTCAGTACTTGAATATTTTAGCATACCTATTTTGTTATTTATGGACCAATACATTAATAAAATGAAGAATTCGTGTCATATCTTATGAATTCAACACCAGTCATATCTTCCTACATTTGATTTTAATAGAAATGATCAATTTTACACAAATTTTGAACCGGCAGATTTAGTTTCAAATTATTACTTTACCTTTCGTTACACACAGTTACAGAAAAAAAATGGATATTAAATATCAATAGTATTATTCATTCATATCTTGTCGAATTCTGAGAGTCATCTGTTCATCATGACGACTACATAAGATCCAGAGGAAGAGGTAAAATATCATCGAACAGCGATGAAAAACATTTCATTCAGTTAGAATTTCGCAGTTAATAACTTTATAAAAGACATAAAACAAATAAAAATGGAAAACCAGGCTGTTAATAGATTTTATATTCATGAGACAATCTGTTGAACAACTGGATAAAATGTACTTGATGAAACGTTCGATTAATTTGAAATCGAAATAGTCGAGGAAAGGTATTTCCCCATATCAATACATTTAGAGTTTTGAAAGGTTCATCAAAAGAGTTCAGCTACCAAATGAAAAGCTTTTTTCGAAGGTGAATGATTAAAACAGACCAAATGATGTCACCAAATTGTCCGTAATGTCACTGGACATTTGAAACTCCAGATACGTGCAGATCTGCATGACTATCGTGTGAAAACATACCTTAACGGTATGTGAATTTTACGCAGAATTATCAAGGACTCTTAGATAAGAATGATACATGTTTATAAATAGCATTTGTTGAATTATAACGTTTGACCGATATGATATGTTGCAGTTGGTCAAGAGCGGAACACAAAGTGGAAATGCATGATTTCGAACAGAAATGTGAAAGCAAGTCACGAAAATTAGTCAAAGATGGCAAGATAAGAAATGATTTCAAGTACGAAAGCTCAAGGTTAAGGTCATTCAGTATGTCCTAAAATACTAAAAACCTTCATAAATATGACATGGTAAGTAAGAAAGTTCAAGGATACGGTCACTTAGTATTTACCAAGAAACTAACAACCTCAATAAATTTGCCATGAGCAAATATATGCCACAAAGAAAGAAAAAAACGACGGACAAGCGATATTGACTATATGTATGTACTATCGTCAAACGGCACCTCATCACAATATTGGCTGAATGGTGAAGATCTAAAGCAAATTACATAAACTTTATTCCCTAACATTAAATCGAACATTTGTTCAGGTGGTACATCTTCATAAGTGGGTAGATAAATTTATTCGAACAACTATAATTCTGGCTGCATTTCAGATTTGGATTTGGATATTTCTTTGCACTTTTTGACCATTCTGACAATTATACATTCGCTCCATATAATTAATTCCAGACGAAAATGATTTATTTGAGCACCAGAAGAAGATATATGATCACAAGGGTATAAGAACAGTAGTATCAAACCTATAATATACATTTTAAATGTCATAAACTTTATAAATAAGCAGCGTTACGTGCAATTTGGTTTAAAAGAATACGGAGCTGTCTAAATATAAGAACAGTTAAAGTCTTAAACTAAACTAAACACAAATTTGAGATAAACGCTTTTGAGAGAAATTTCCAATTGATGAACAACACTGTATTCGGTTAATAGATCGAGAACAGTTAAAATATATAAAGATGAAAGACAGAACGTTAACGTGTCAGAAAGGTCTATCATTGTAAGTAGAACAATTACAGACGACGACATAATGTTATTAAGTCTTAAAAACAAGACAATCAAAGCCGAAGTAGGCTCAAAAGCATTTATGGATGTAAAATTAGACCACTCACAGCTGCTATTGATTGCTTATGCACTCGTGTGGACACAGAAGACGTTTACAATGACATGAAAGAAAACATCTAGTTTATGGCACAGACCAAATCTCGCAAAATCACTTAACCGAAACGTTCCTGAAACCGAAACTTTTTTCTGGTCATAATTTAGTATTCATTAACTGAATCTATTGGAATCTAAAAGGTTAATGGCACTGTAATACTTGCACGATACAAATGAAAATGGACAGCTTTCTCTGTCAGACTGCCCCGGTGCATAGTGGTTAGAGCGTCCCTTTCGGAAGCGGGAGGTCGTGGGTTCGATCCTCGGTCGAGTCATAGCAAAGACTTACAAAAATGGTACAAACAGTTGCCTCGCCAGGCGCTAAGCATTAAAAGGTTAGTGTTAGAACTGGTCGGCCTGGTGTCAGGATAATGTGACTGGGTGGGACATCATGCTATATGTCTGCGGCATGATGCCGCAGTGCTAGACATTACTATAAACTGCCACAGTGCAGATATCATAGCGATATGACTGACAAATTGTTACTGTTACGTTAAAAATCTTCAACACACACACACACACACTTCCTTTGTCAGTGTTGTGTTTAATACCTGCTTTTTATCGTATCTTTCTAAAATGTATCATCCTCAATGTATTGTTGAATCCTGCACCGTTTAAAACCAACTTGCTTAAATACCCATTGCAATGATGCCTATTTCCACGTTATCATAATTAGATATACTCTGTATCATAATTTTATATACTCTGTACCATAATTAGATATACTCTTTATATCTGCATCTGTTCTGAAACATTGGATTATTGGAGTTTAATGTTGTTCTTTTTCTGAGTTAATCTTGGTTTAAATTTCAGTTGCGGTATCACAAAGCAAATAATTTAAATGGACGTTATATAAACTGTGTGAGTCGGCAACTGACAGCTTATACAACGATAAACTGAAACAAACCCAACATTAAATTCTTATAACTGCAGTTGTTTTAAATAAATTTTCCTATCAGTATCAAAGCCTTATTTAAGCGTACGATTTCTTGTTGAATTGTTTATAGAACAGGGGATTCTCCATCAATAACGTAATAGCTACTTCAACATCAAGCAAGAAATTCCACGAACGGTAGGCGATCTAATGTTTCGAATATTTCACAGCATAACCTTAATATTTTAGTTAACTGGCACATGTATTGTGAGTAGAAGTTCAATACTCAAATCAAGGAATATTTTGCCTTTTTATCATACAAATGACTTGGATTTGATGCTTTTTGTGCGTTCATTGTGACGTGGCCAATTCATTATTGTACAGACTTGTGAGTAACCAATTTTCACTTCTTGAAGTATATTGTCGTGTCCATTAAGATATTAGGCTATCTACAGAGGCTAATTGCAAATAAAATTAGGACTATCAATAAATGGTTATTGTTATGGCGGTCCAATAGTCAAACAATGCAAGACATCGACCATGACAGTTATGACGGGAGAGGGGAGGAATCTATCTACATCGTAACTATCGGCGTATGCTATTTTTTGAACCCCCGTCTCTTAAATTCATATATCAATTTACCTATATTGTTAAATTCAATTGTAACGTGCCGCAGTCAAAAGCACATTCGCTGCACATCACAGCACTTAGCCCCAGCGTTCTTCTTGGTATATGCTGAGTTTCCCAGTCTGTTTTGTTTTCTATTTTCAAATGTAGTAACCGAAAAAAATATTAATTTTCAGACCAAAATGCAAAGATTTCGTATTCGATCCTGTGAAAATCAGTTTGTTCACATTTCAAATGTGATATAAAAAATATATGTAGCATGATGTCCCACCGAGTCACATTATCCTGACACTAGGCCGACCAGTCGTAACAATAACCGCTTAATGCTGAGCGCCATTTTTACAAGTCTTTGGTGTGACTCGGTCGGGGATCGAACCCTTGACCTCCCGCACTCGAGGCGGACGCTCTAACCACTAGACCACCGGAGCGGTACTACTTTGCACATAGTTCTATTTATAGAAGTTAGTATGAAGTAATTCTCGCACAGTTTACACAAAAATAAACCCATCTCGGCCTGATCATGTCGTATGGTTTAATCAATGGAAATCTTCGCTACATTTACCAACTAACGCAACTGCGCATATTTTTTGTTACATATCAACAAATAAATACTGTCATTCTCTTAAAAGCCGTTCTTGAACTTGATAACATTTTACAAGACATTTTACTATCCAAACAAAGGCGATTTAGCCCTATAGACTGACTGACATTAAACTCGTTAAATATTTCTATCACATATCCCTTTAGCACAAAGTAACTTATATATTGTCATTATTTATCATATGGTAATTTCAACTTGTCATTTTGTGTATGCTACTGCGCTGTTGCCGTTTCGTTCCGTTGTACTCCGGTCAAGACTTAGCAACTGCACTAATTGTTGTTATAGCCTGGCTGGTCAAGCGATTTTTAATTTTTGAAATAATATCGTCAAGTCTGACCAGTCTTATAATGTTTTAATTTTGGAAACAATCCCATGACGTTTGACTGGTCTTGTAAATATTAAAATAATAATGATATTGAACACTGTTTGGGGAATCGTTGCGAGCCATTAAATCTATATTTATTAATGACAAAAGTGGACGCGGACCATATTATAGTTGTAATTAACAGTGCTAATTCAATAATGTATTAATTACTTTAGAATTCTCAACATGTTTACTACTTCCCACTCTTTCGAATCAATCGAAATGAGTTAAATAAATAATTTTACGAATATAATGCAAGCCAAGGTGATGGTTTGATAGAGACTGGAACACGCGGCAAACAGATATCAGTTTCAGTATTATGACAGCGTCAGACATTGCTGATAAATCTAGACTTAATCTGAAATGATGCTAATAAGAGGCAATAAGTCATGAGCCATATGAATCGAAGTCAACCGCATTTGGTTTCGACGATATTTAACTATTTGTAGTGTAAATTACCTTGATTGGAGGGGCATTTGAAGGAAAGTCGCTGCCTTCACAAACTAACATTAAATCATTATGGAGTATTATGTCCAAGGTCTCATCAACGTCTTTTAGCTCAACACTGGGAGCAGATCTGCGGACCATTTGACCATGTACGGTCAGGAACATCATAAGAAAGTGAGATGCGGCCATTATAACTGAAAAAAAAAATGAAATACTGTCATGTTCGAAATTTGCCACTTGTAAAAAAACGTAGGTAAATATGCTAATACTTAATCTATCGTACATAAAAACGTATAGGTCTGCATGAACATAGCTCATTTCGTTTCCACTTGTTTCAATTATCAACCCGTTTTCTTTCTCTATGGTGGTGCGCAAAAGGAAAATGTTAGTCATGAAAGGCTCCTAACTACATGCAAATATTAATGTGGAAAAATTGCACTTCGCGAGATGGGGTGAGAAAAAGATATCAAATGGGCTACAACTTTGTACGAAAGTGGGCAACCAAAGAAGATGCATAGGAAAACAGAACACATGTATAAAAGTGGTTGAGTAAGAAATTGTTTGATTGCTCAGCTATCATGTGAACAAGGAATATTATATCTGGAAAAAAAATGATCATATCTTATTTCAAGGATTGAAGATTTGTTAGAGAATGATTTTTTGGTCTTGGGCTTTGAATGTGTTGGAAGCAATAAAGTAGACCTAAGTCGGTACGGCATGATGGAGCTCTTGAAGACCGCCATGCTCGTTTCTACTTTTATTTTTGCCACTGTAAAGGTCACCGGCCATATTCTAACATTTTTCTTTTAACGCCAGATTTGTATTGCATGACTAAATGTAGTTATACTCGCACAAAAAGAATAAAAAAAATATCAAGTGCAAAGAAGAAATAATAATTTGATTACTCGAAATAAAAGTATACAACACTATTACTTCCCCTTAGCTACGATTTCCCACCTATAGAGGACGCCAACCGGTAACGACTTACAATTATGCCCAAAAGACGAAGTAAGTGCTTCTTGTTGTCAAAAACTAAAACACTACAACTATGGATAGGGAACATTTAGATGAAACGGTTGAAAACTAATTAAATGTTCAGCTTTAGATCGATGTGCGTGCACCACGCACTAAATTGTGTCACTTTCAAAACGATTCCATTGTTTCAATTTATTTTCAAAATTCACGTTAATACAGGTAAAAAGGAATCAATGCAGGCTTCCCTATGTCGGTCGACTTTTAAAAAAATAAAATAATCGGTACACTTAAAAGAATCCAAAAAAGTTGGCTTTCTTATGTCGGCCGACTTCATGAAAACAAAAGAGAAAAAAGGCACACTTGAAAGAGCCCAAAGTCAGTTTGCGGGGTTGGCTTGCTTTGTAATAAAATAACCTTTGTATTTGATATATTTGATATCGGTAAGTTTAAGCAACGAGTTTCGCTGCCAGGTTTGTTTATTCATCACCCGGGCTTCTATTTGTTTGCTATAAGTAATCATAATTGATACAAACGATCATTGATGTTTGTAATGTAAATAGTATACACAGTAATAACTTGCTTGAATGCATTTTCAAATAATGACTTTTTTTTTTGTTGCGAGATACCGTCGTATAGTTAACCTTGATATAATACAATCTTGGCCATTTTGCACCTAGTCCGATAAATCAACCCCACAAATCTGTGTTGATGCCGACGGACGATGTTGTGGGTGTGATGTCACTTGTTCATTACAATATGCAATTTTGCTGCATGCAAATCATTCTGGAACAAACCCGCGTACACTTTAGATACATACCGGTAATTGGTAACAGCCATATCAAGCGCGAAATTCAAAATGGCCACCGGACAGATGGTTGTGGTATTCCAGGTGGATTTACAAGTCACCAAACATATGATTTGCTCAGGAAATATAATCTACATGTGGCCAAAAGAACCCTTCAGCCGACGGTAGCTGCACAGCCACGAGAAATACCGGAAGGTCTATAAAATATACATCCATGTGTGCAGCCAAATTTGATTACAGATAATTGCAGCTTTTAATGAATAGGTGATATCAGCCCCTCATCCGAAAATCAATATCACCACGGGTGAAGGGTTGATTTATCGGCCTAGTTTGCACCTTATAACGTGTCGTGCGTGAATGGCAGGTGTCTTCAAGCAATCGGGTGATATTCCCGTCTTATTTGCGATTTTATTATCTAACTCAAGCGATACACACTACTGTAAGGATGCACATGCATGGATATACTTATTTTCTTTCATAAATTTTGCAGGATGAAAAAAGGAATAAATTATAACAATGCAAGATTAGTTTCTTTCATTTTATTTTCAAATAAGTGTTTTGTTTATCTATTTTATTGTACCGTGCAGGTGTGTGTGTGTGTGTGTGTGTGTGTGTGTGTGTGTGTGTGTGTCACAAATTCAACACAAAATTATTTCGTTTCTTAAGTCTTGGGACATATACCTTGATGAAAAATGTTTCACCTTAAGTTCTAGGACAGGAAAAATAATTATTGTATCGTGTCCCGATATATATATATATATATATATATATATATATATATATATATATATATATATATATATATATATATATATATATATATATATATATATGAGTGATGACAAACGTCCTAGAATAATACCTTATATTTCTTTTTTTAAAATCCTTTTGAGTTCATATTGGTTATAACAAATAATGCTAAATAATGAGTATGATCGAAGTCTACACCCTGCACGATAAAAAAGGGTTATGAATATTTTAAACAGTAAGTTTTTACATCTACAGCAACTTTAATGTACTGTAATCCTTTATTTGATATATTTTACTTAACGCTCTTTCTGTCCCTCTTCTCATATGCACTATAGAGGTTTCTACGTGATTTAGGAGGATTTAGAACTTTCCCATCCCTCACACTATTCTATTCCACAGCTTCAATCTACTTTTTGTGGTAAAAACAGGATCTTTCCGAAAAAGAAAGAACTTTTTTGTCTCATCATCACTCTTTTGGTTACATCCATATGCAACACAGTGCACCAACTTTGCTTTACAAAAGCACGATCGTCAGAAATATAAGAGATATTTACGTGGGGAAATAAAACACTTGGATTGCAAGGATGAATAGAATGGATAAATTTACGTCATACCCGCTTTTGGCACGCGGAAACTACCGATTGTTGACGGAGATTGTCGAATAATTTTTTCACTTTAAAAAGCAGATTTTTAAGTCTAATTAAACATTTTTGTGGTGTGCATACATAAAAAAATGCGTTTTTTTTAATATGACTATAATAATATCACACGTTTGTACAATATAGGTGGCCAGTGACCTTTAAGGCACCCTACTTTACTATACTCTTGCTATACGGTAGCTACGACCTTGACTACACTAATAACTTAACATTGCCAACATTCACTGTTTGAATATTTCCGAAAATAGGCGAAACAAGTTCATAATCCTCTTTGCGAGTTGTATTACGGACGGCTAGTGACATGTCTCAGGGACGGACGGTAATGATATGTCTCAGGGACGGACGGTCAATGATATCTACGTCAGTTTCGTTATGTGTTGAATGATACCAGAGAACAGCTGCGGTGGCCTAGTGGTTAGAGCGTCCGATTCGGAAGGTCGTGGGTTCGATCCCCACCGAGTCATACCAAAGACTTACAAAAATGGTACTAACAGCTGCCTCGCTTGGCGCTCAGCATTAAGAGGTTAGTGTTAGGACTGGTCGGCCTGGTATCAGAATAATGTGACTGGGTGGGACATCATGCTACATGTCTGCAGCATGATGCCCCAGTGCTAGACATCACTATAAACTGCCACGCTGCAGACATCGTAGCGATATGACTGAAAAATTGTTAAAGCTACGTTAAAAATCCTAATCACTCACAAATGATACCACATTATATTTAACTATCATTGAGCTATGGTAATAGCTAGCAAATGTCTTTTTGATAGGGTATATATGTATGCAGTACTTTTCTTTTCGGCGCCTCAGAAAAAAGTAGCTATGTATTACCAACTAAAGGTCAAGTTCGAACAAATGCTAAAATGAATGTGTGAAGAAATATAGAAATATATACCATTTCCAGGACTTGTAAAATTAAGTACAACAAGCAAGGTAAAATATACAACGTACAGATATTTTGCAAAATGTATATGAAATAATATATAAAGGAAGCACATGCAAAACCCTTGAAAGTGATTAAAATATTTTGCATAAACCGCATTCTCTTTAAATTCTAAGATTTTCTGGTGGGACATTCTCAAGGTTCTTTATTTCCAAACATTTCACGTCAACATACTTCTGTCGCAGTGTGGAACTAGACAAGGATGTCCTCCAGTTTCGGTGAACACTGGTATGGCATGCATTGTGATCGCTGTTCACCCTTCAGGAGGTTTGCACGAATCACTTATGTTAGACACTCGATCGGCACAATACCACCTCTCTAATTTGTTCTATACGGGTGATAGTACTCTCCAATACTGAATTTAATGTTCTTAAGCTTGTGAAGATTTTATTTTGTCCAGTATGGCGAACATGTCGATTTATACAATATTTGAAGTCAGTATAGAGAATCTTCCACTCGAAAACGGGTGACTGTGGGATAACTTTCGTTGCTTTATTGACCCTTTTAATACCTCTTATGGCAATGTGGCAGGCAGCCACTAATACAAAATACTTTTCGCAGAATATCATTATTCTACAATATATCTGGGATATTAACGTCTTACCAGATTTAAGATTCTGCAAGGCTTTCAGTGTGGAAATATATGTTTCTTTTTAGAGGTTTCAACGTAGTTGAAAGCATTGTTGTTGTTCTTGTGGACTTAACGCCATTTTCAACACATGAGAGGCCATACATGGCGGCCAGTATATCTGGTGGAGGAAGAACCCGGTTAACATTGGCCGAGCCCTAGACTCGAACTCAATCATAAAGCAGTTAGATGTCAGTGGTCCATAAAGGCGAGCGCCCTACGCAGCTGGGCCATCAGCTCAAAGCTCTGAACATGGCTGTAATTTCGGCACCACTAGCTGAGGCGTTATACGGTAATTGGCTGACACTCGAACACGCGGACAGAGTTGAGATCGCCGTGATCTGTATAGCTGGGCGCCTTAGAGCATTCGGTAACCTGAGGCTCCAAACTGGTAAAGGTAACAAATGCAAAAGCCGTAAAACGTGATAGAAATTTGTTGTATATACAGCCTTCCCTTCCAATGTCCAGAATTGTTTGGTATGTTACGCCTTTGTACAATTTCTTAAGTGGTTAACTTCAAAATACAAGGAGAAAATCACACTCGACAAGAATGTACTTCACTGGCAGGCTATCTACTCCGGTCGATGATCACCATACAGTAGGCATTTACGAGTCGGGTATGTGTGTTCGATACGCGAGACCGTGGATATCAATCGCCAATAGGAGGCTTTGATTCTTAAGTTTGTTTATGGATTTTTTTATGGGAGGGTGCATCAAGGCACTGACCAGAGAGTGCTTTGCTGTTTTCTTCATTATTTGCACTAATCGAGAGTCAGACTCCCACGCATGTCAAGTGGAAATCGTAGTGGGAGAGCAAACACGGTTTTCCACTCGCAGGAATATTATCAATGAGACTATTCGAACCACATCGACGACATTCCGGGGAAAAAAAATGTTGTTTGTCACAAAGGGCTTCCAGTCCATCTGGACTGAGTAGGGTTTTGACATTACAAGACCTGCAATGTCTCTGTCTACTGTTGGGAATGTCTGTGTGAAACACTGTTTTATGTGTGTGCGTGCGTGTTTTAATCTTCGACTAAAATTCAATGGTAGGCGCTGCTGCGAAAAGAAAAGTCTATGGACAGTTGGATCCTGCAGTTGTCTATTTAAGTTCCACAATAAGTCAGCCACTCGACCAGACTGCGGTTGCAGTTTTAACGCTGGGTGGTATTTCTTGATTAGAACGTCAACATATGCTGGTACTATAGATGAACCTGATGACGGGGCGGGAGGAGGTGAACACAGTTTTCTTTTGAATAAGCAAAAGATGACCGGAAGTTGGAGGCTTCTCTTGTCATCGCCTCTTGCAAAGGCTGAGATGTAGCTGGTGGGTTCGCCGCAAGTGGCGCTTAATCAGACAAGGAGTTCGTCCTAAAATGGTTACTTCTAGACCATCGCTAGACAGGTCTGTCCTTTGAGTGTCATAAACACGTGATCGAGCTAATTCCGTACCAAGTGAGTACTAGGGTACTGAGCTGGGCAGAGTGAATCAAGTGTTTTATGGTACCATAGTAGGTATCCTCCACGAAAAGAATAAAGATGTTATGATGTCATAATAGACAAAGAAATTCCCTTCTTTGACTTTAAAGATAAGCTCTACTTTTGTGTCGGCTTGATGCGATCTGATTCGAAAATGCAGATTATAATCGTATCCTCCATGACGTTGTCAAGTTCGTTAAGCTGAGACGAGTTATGTGCATATGATCAACAAGCTGAATCCCTACCTGCATCGCTCGAGACAATATCTTGGCTTGGCGCGTTTTCGATCTGGCTCGGAAATAATAGAGAGAGAAGGATGGCCGTCGAATGCATGGGGTAGCAGGGCGGTTTGCTTAGCCCAAAAGGGTTTGTTGTGTTGAATTAGCGAAAAGGCTGTGGTTGTCGCCAAAAGGGATCTCCTTGATCACTTATTGGCTGGCGAGCCCTCTGGTTTGCGATACTCATCCGAAGGGAAATTATTGACGGTGCCCTCGTCCCTCGGAATGCATTTCTGTGCTTTCCCTTTCCGTTTAGATTGCTTCCAGTGTTGAGGCCCACTGACTTCCGTCCACAAAGTACATATTTTATACGTATTCAGGGGCGCCCGCATAATTGGGGGTGGGGTGGGGCAACAGTGGTCAGCTAATACATTTTAAGGATGTAGGCTTAAACATGTTTAGATGTGAAATCGGAGGGCAGGGGATTGCTCCTATTTGCGGGAGCCCATGTATGTGTTCCCAAGTAGCAAACCCACGCATGCTAAACATGTACCGTGATAATAATCCTTGCCCTTCCAGCATTTATGTTGTTTGCATTTATTCCCTCCAATGATCTAGGTCAGGAGAAACGAAATATAGCAGTCAGTATCATGTAGCCAGCCAGGCTACCCATTGTATGAAATCGCACTGCAGACCTTAACAAAGTACTGTGGGAATTTACCTGTAAATATCGGCCCTTTTGAGTGCCAAAGCAGATAAAACAGTGAAGTTAATAACGTGGAAGTGAACGCTCTGGTTATAACTTATCAAGAAACCTGTGCAGTAAGCAATACTTTGGATGCATATATGACGGGTCATTTTTAATACCTATGATATGGACATTATGACAATAAATTATCCAAAAATCAAGTTAACTATATGTCTGACCGAGGCAGATTTTATGCAGATATCTGCTTGCAGCGTCGACTAAATTTTACGAGGAAAACGTTCAAAACCAATTAGTTTTCTGCATTTCCATTATCTGAGCAACCGGATAAAAGCTATTCATTTTTACGCGTGGGGCCCCCCTGTGAACACAGCATTTGAAATAAAAACTTTTAAACAAGCTTTATATGATACTGATTCAAAAAATTTCTTCCATCGCATTAAAATTACTTTCTCTCTAAAGATATAGTGGTCTAAATAGCTCACCGTTAGATTTCACTGCCGTCTCACCTCTATCTGCGTGGGTTCGAGGCTCGGCTCGGCCATTGGGGGTACGTGAGAACGCTTGCCAGTAGATTATCGTGTGTCGGTGGTTCATTCCGTGTTTTCCTGGGTTCTTCCACCATCATATATACAAGCCGCCACGTATAGCCTATCTTGTGCTGAAAAATGGCGCTATACCCTACAACAACAACAACATATTACAAATCAGTCCAATCGGCATATGGCCTATGAGTATGAAAAAGTTGCAATTCTACAATACATTATAGATAGAAATTTTTTCCTCTTGTTCTGTAGTTGAATACCAATAATCTTAAATCGGGTTTTCAAGAGAGAGAGAGAGAGAGAGAGAGAGAGAGAGAGACCCGAACGGTAATAGTAACTTAAGTATGCACGACAGTTGGCACTTATCCCAAGGGAAGATCGCTCTGTCTGACTGCCACCTATGTGAACAGATAAATGTTTAGCTTCCATAACTAAAACTGTTTGACTGTTTGGGTTGGATTTGAGAGGTAGCGGTAGAGGTCCTAAATATTATGGTAGAGTAACGTATTTGAGGAAAGAATCTGACGGAACCAAAAGCAACAGGACTGACAGGACTGGATGAAATCTCACCCCAAATACTCAAAAGATCAACCTGAGTTGCTACCAGTTCTGGTCTAGTAGTACTGCATCAGGGATCTTTCCAACTAATATGAAATTAGCTAAATTGTCTGTGTCTGTGTGCGTGTGTATTTTAACGTAGCTTTAACAATTCGAGCCATATCGCTACGATGTCTGCAGTGTTGCAGTTTATAGTGATGTCTAACACTGGGGCATCATACTATAGACATATAGCATGATGTCCCACCCAGTCACATTATCCTGACACCAGGCCGACCAGTCCTAACACTAACATTATAATGCTGAGCACCAAGCGAGGCAGCTGCAAGTACCATTTTTATAAGTCTTTGGTGTGACTAGGCCCGGGTTTTGAACCCGCGATCTCCTGCATCATAGGCGGGCGTTCTAACATCTTAAGCCATCGGAATGGTCAGACTAAAATCTTCCCAGTATTTGAGGAAGGTGATCGATTGTCAGCAACAAGTATGGACCAGCGACAGATTTTACCAAGTTTATGTTAAATGTTTGAAAAGCACATTGCTCTTCATTTCCGCCAATTTAAATAAAATATATTAACTTCTACATCACTCAGCATCAGGTATTATTATTATTATTATTATTATTAGTAGTAGTAGTAGTAGTAGTCCCCTCTATCTCTTTGATACAATAACACTAAAAAAAGTTGCTTATTTTCTAGACTGAAACATGGACTGTGTGACGTGACGGGTTTTTATGCCGCCACTGTGGCAGCGGTGTTATGGTTGGGGTAGGGTGCTCCTAATATTCTATATGAATTATTATAGAAGTCCCACCCAGGCTCTATTTTGGTTGGAAGTTAAATTAGTGAAAGAGAGATGTAAAGCTCCGAGCCCCCAGTCAGCAACGCAGACGGTTAAATTATTGAACGTACAAAAAGTGGAATTCAACGAATAACAGTTTAATAATAATTCAATAGTCAAATGCTTCAAATTTCCCAAGTATTCTACTTCTGCTCGACCATGTGATAGACTGTTGCATCATTTGATTATTAGTATGAGATAGCTTTCCACCTGTCCTTGTATTCTACTCATCTGTGTATTCTACTCATCAATTACTTCTCCTCTTCCTCCCGACTTCCTCCAAATTCCTTTTCCTCCTCGACTTCTATATAGTCCTCCTCCTTCTTCACTTTCTCTTTCTCGACTCCTTTCCCTTCTCCTCCTCGACTCTCTCCACCGACTATACTTCTTGACCCCGACTGCTCTGCTAGTCTCACTTCCGTCTCCTTTCTTAGATACTCAGGACTTAACTGAAGCGGAAGTGTCCCCCAAAAAGCTTCCTTTACGAAGCTTTGTCTTTCCTAAGTTTTACCGCCAAATTACGAGTGGCTTCCTCGGAGTAACACTATATTACTCAGCAATCTTCCTAAGCGAGACTAAATTTTCGCTTGCTAATAAAAATTATAATTCGGATCGAAATTGTTATTACAGTTCGGTTGGCTGTCGCTTTGACCCGATCCAATCAAACTTAGTGGACAATGTTCTTCTCGTTGTCTGTCCACGTGGGGACGGATTTAGATCGATGTCCTTCTCGCTGTCTGTCCACGTGGCGACGGATTTAGATTCGCGTGGTCCTCTGATCTTAGGAATAAACTGTAACACATGGGTGGGAAGTTGCTCGATCTAACGCCTGTGCCGATCCAAGATGCCGTGCCTTCTCTCTGGTCGCGGTAACCTTGCGTAAGAGTTTAAATCTAGCCCGCGGCAATGTTTAGTCATCAAACCATGGCTTATAATAATACCTTAGTTTATACGCGACTTACGAACTGGGGCTGAGCAAACGTTACAGACTTTCGGTTCTTTCCCACCCTCCTCAGAATATAAATTACTAATCATCATTTTGATCTATTCGTTGTCGACAGCCATTTTCCCCACCACTGGCGTAACCAAATACATGTATAAATATCAAAATGCACTAGTATGTGAGGCGCCGTAGTGGACACAGGCTGGTCCAAAGAGAAACTTGCAGTTGAAATTTCGATTTCGTTTAACGAGATATCCACTATCACGTGTTGGATCAAACTGCATGTCCTTAAAGTTCCATTTTCTAGATCAAGATTTTAAATATTATATGTTGAATTATACAGTGGTGGTTTAAAGTTCTATTCCCTACGTCGACGTTTTACAGTGTATATTTTGAATTACACAGCGGTGGTTGAAATTTCAATATCATATGTCAAGCATCCCTAATTCACACGTCTAATGTAACTTGGATGAAAGTTCCATTTCATATGGCGAGCATTTAGATTTCATCTGTTGAATTTCACAGCAACGAGAAGCAGCCTCCGTGTTTAAAAATAACGCGTTCCGTTCACGAGAGCGACCTCTAACGAAGAAATTCACAGTAATTCTCGACCTGTGAATGGAAACTTTCACACTCTAAATACCGGAAATGTAATGGCGCATCATAATTAAATACACGAATGATATATCTTAATACTCGATATTATTTTGAATTGTTTAAGTGGACATTGTGTAATTTAACTTTTAACACTAACACATCATTTCCTCATATATAAAAAGAAACAATTCTGACAAGCACAATAAAATGTGTAATTCAACAGTTACAATCTAAAAACTCAACATACGAAATAGAACTTTCAGCACAGTCAATGTGATTCAACATGTTAAATTGAAACTCTCGACATTTGACATTTAAATTTCAACAACCGCCGTGTTAATTCGGAAGATACAATAAAAAAACTCGACATTGAAAATCGAATTTTCAACCAGCGCTATGTAATGCAACAGACGAAATCTAAATATTCAACATATGAAATGGAACTTTCAACATAAACTCTTTGAAGCAATATATAAATTAGGAAATCTCGGAGTATGATATTGAAATTTCAACCACCGCCGTGTAATTCAAACGACATTATCCATATCCTCTACATAAAAAATATAACTTTCAGCCACTACTGCTTAATTCAACAGATGCAATCTAAAATCTCGACCTATGAAATGAAACTTTAAGGACAAGCATTTTTCATACAACACGTGAAATTGGAATTCTGAACATGTGACATTAAAATTTCAACGGCAACGTTCTGAGTGGACCAGTTTTTTTCCGCTACGGCGCCTCATACTAGTAGCGAGTACCTTGATTCCTTATTGGACAATGACCTTGAATCATGATATAAGCGTAAACACCGGTAACCAAAATCGAAACCGTGCAAGAATGTTAAATGTAACGTTGGATGGGTCCATTCCTAATACAGTTTGACTTCATACGGGCGTACACATATTGCAGCGTTTACTGTTAGCACACAGAACAGACAAACATTAAGGACATGCCATCTTGCACATGAACTGTTCAAATAATGAATATATCAACATTAATCAACATGTAATCGTCTACTTTGTTTAGCACAAAAAAAATGTCAGGGTTTATTCTTCCTTCTTGGTCATTACACTATGTATTTTGGCAATATGACGTCAAGTGAGGACAGCAGTAAATACACATTTGAATTTTAACTGTTAGAAATACATAGATCACATTATTGTAATTATTGTAATTACAAACCGATACAAATATTTAAGAATGAGTATCAGGTAGTCATGAAAGTAACATTTTGGTCAGTTCAGATAAATAAAACAAGCGGAACGAGTACTGTTACCGATTTCGCAGTCCTACAGTCAACAAAAAATGGCAGCCAGACCTGACTGCACCAATCCGGCGCAATCAGCAAATATTAACAACATGCAGTAAGGGATAGTGGCAGAAAAAGAGCGAATACACATATCACAAGTGACCTTATCCACCCCCTTAGTATCGAAACCAAATTAATGTAAATATTCACATTCAGTTTTGATTTTAGTTGTAAAGTGTAAGCTGCTCGCTGTAATGTCAGTGCCGGTCATGGTTTGAATACATGACCACAATGGTGTGTACACGCGTGTACTGTCTTGCATATTTTTATAAGGATTGCTTACAAAAATAGCTTTAAAGTGTTTTGAAATTTTCTATTTTAATGAAGGCTTAGAAAATAAAAAATATAAATTGTACTATTATAATCTAGTTTAGGTATTCGATCGGTTAGAAATAATTGAAATGCGTAGTTTCTGCTGCGCCCAGGTGCAATGACCATAATGGAGTATACACCTTACTCCAAGATCCGAAATGTCTGATGACTTAGACGTATGGATATAATCAATGTAGGCAGAGGGCACACTTTTCTAATATTTATATATCATATAGAAAACAAAGTTTGACATATAGTATGAAAATCAATAATTTCGTGGCCCATGACGTATATCAATGGTTACGAGACTTCTAAGTGAAAAGAGCTAGCAGATTTGAATAATAAGTTGAAAACTTGGTTGTGTTGACACCTGGATAATTGAATTAAGAAATGTAAGAACGTATGCATGCATTTATATGGGGCAGGTAGGTAGGTTGGTAGGTGGGTAGGTGTGTATGTAAAAAATTAGGTACGTATATACGTATTTATGTCGGTATATATGTATTTGTTATTGTTGACGCATGATTATTCATGAATACGTTTAAACCACACAGAAAACTGCACACATACACATACACACTTCATGGAATAGCTTACTAACCTGTCACCTTCATTTTAGTGATCTCCATTTCTCGCCTCGGAACACAATATGTTCCGGACAAACGCAGATCGACGCTGGACAAATTTGTTTTCCTTAAAATATCTTTCCTTCTACAACTTAAATGACAGATTTAATGAATAGCCCTCACCACAAAGCACAAAAGAAGCCTTAGATTCAACTTGTATCCAATTAATGTTTCCCGAGGTCAGACTACATATTCCATTCAGATTCACAGTACGATACAAACTGGCAGTTTCCTATGAATTTTATAATTTCCTTCAAAGAAAAATGTTATTTTCTAATATTCCCATAATTAATGAGACCCATTATCGTCCTATGGGTGCGATGTTACACCTACCAGACAGTTCTAAACACAATGACCCAAATTTGTATTGAGATTTTCAGTTTGCAAAAATATGCTTTGAAATGTAATGTATAATGCATCACGTGAATCAATATGACTAAGGCTTGTGTACTCATAATACCTGGGGCGTGCTCACTGAGGCATGAAACAGGTATACAATAGAACTGTATATTTATAGATTTTTAAGTCACGAAGTTTCTTTGTTTTGTATTTTGCTCACCCTGACAAAAGGTACTTCCGTCTGGTCTATGCTATTCATTTTTCATTATTTTGTGCGTGAAAAGAATATGCGAACCAGCCTTGTATGCATGGAGTGATGCAAAGGCAGATTGTAAATCGAAACAATCTCTCATAAAATGCTTTGTAGCAAGTGTTCGTTGCAAGAAGCGCACTCCGGTGGTTCCTCACGCTTTAAAATATAAGGGTGTGTTATATAAACATAGCCAATTCTAATTCGTGCAGAAACTTATTCGTCCTTTTGCATGGTTCTGTAGGAAAGAGGCCAATCACCTAAAGAGAGTATGACAACATGGATAATTTATTACCAGAATCATTCCATGATGCCTTCCACTTACTAAATAAAGCGTTTCTTATGTCATGTTTTAAATTAGTGTATGTATAGTATTTTAAAGTTAGATGGTAGCAAAGATAACGGTAATTTGGCAGCGCGGTTTGCTCTTTCATTATCTTTAATACTGACATGTCTCAGTAACCAAAAGTATATTGTATTGTGTGCAGTACACTGCTAGGTGGTTGTTGTTGTGGCCTTTAACGCCATTTTTCAGCACACGATAGATTATACATGGCGGCCAATATTAATGGTGGAGGAAGAACCCGAGAAGAACCACCGACCCACGAGAAGCTACCGGCAAGCTTTATCACATACCCACATTGGCCGAATCCTAGACTCGAACCCACGCAGACAGAGGTGAGATGGCGGTGACCCGTAACGGAGAGCGCTTTAGACCACTCAGCCACTCGGGACCCCGTACACTGCTAGGTATGTTTGTTCCAACGTTTTGTTGCAGAGCAACTTAATTACTGATAGTGAATAGGAGAAGATTAGCAGCAGAGAGGATGAACAGACCTTTTGCTGAAACGTCATATTTGTAAAAATAAAGCTTCCCAAGAAAACGAAAATAAAAGGTAAATAATGCCAAACCGTAGCCTCTAACTTACCGTCTCTGATTAGGGTAGCTTTTTTTGTTACATTATTTTTGTGGTTAGTGTTTTTTTTAAAAGTATCCGCGTTTTGTTTACCCACCGGACGTTTTATTTAGGTCACACCCTTTCTACTGCTATAATTAAATCATTATTATATCAATAATGACACCGGGTACGGAGTCTTACACAGCTAGATTAGCTAGAGAAAGATTAGAAGCAATCAAAATTGTTTTGCCTGTTTGTGATTCTCTTAGACTTAAACTTCAAGAACGTCAAGAATCACAAGCTGAGTATGCAGAAGGTACAGACAAAATATTTAAACCTGTTACAAAGGTTACTGAAAGAGTTGCAGAAGCAACTGAAGTTCTTATCTCAGCAGTAAAACAAGCTGCTGAGCAAACTGAAAAGATATCAAAAAGAACTAAACAAACAAAAACGATTTTAAGAGATCTTCCAGCTGGAATAGCTGCTGCTCAACCCCCACCCCCCACCCCAATGGAGGAAGAAATACTTAAAGGTATTGGCAAAGTTCGTAGTGAAATCGTCGATGTAAAAAAGAATCTTGCACCTAAACCTAAAGTAAGAAGAGAAAATGTTGAATTGATTAATAAGTTTAAAGAAGGTTTTATCGAAGAACTTAAAGAAGTTAACGAGACAGATTTTTCTCGTGTTGCATTTGCTAGTCATTTTGGAAAGTCTGAAATTTTAAAACCTAAGTATGTTAAAATAAATAATGATAGTTATTTTATATGGCTATATCTTTTGTATTATGACAAACCCCAGTTTACAAGTAATGATGAAGTATATAATAAATACACTGACGACAGAAATATATTTCATTTGGAGTCACAACTTTAACAACAACAACAACCACAATCTCCCCAGCAAGAACCTTCCCATCAACTTTCTCCAACGCAGCAGCAAATAGAACGAGGAAAACAACTACGACCTCCTCAACAACAATTACCAGAACTAAATAATGTTAGAAATAAAGTTACGTCTAGAGCTATTAACCTCATCACAAATTTGCCACATGAAAAAGTAGTAACCACTTCCAGTAACGCCTGGGTATTGCTGCAGGTGGACTTGCTCAAATAGGAAAATAAGTAAAACCTAAATATGTTCTTCATTGGAATAATGATGATTGGATTAATGATTGTAATAGACCTGCAGAAGATGATGAACCGTATTTTCGTGATTTTAAATGTGATGTAGAACTTAAAAAGAGACAAAAAGAAGAAGAATTTCATGACTTATCTAGTCCAGGCGCTACTGGAAGTGGTTACTCGACCACGACAGGAGGAAGTGGTCTGTGAACTTGTCCTGACAGTGTTCTTGCCGATGTTGACCGACTAGAAATTCTGCTTGGAGGAAAACACACAGGAAATAAATTTCCAGAAATTATTAATGAATATTAGATATTTGTCGAACGTTGTTTAAAGGCGTGTTATGGATCGTAACATTTATCATTCTCTCATTAATGAAATTGTTGACTGAAAATAATTAATTAATCAGCGTGTAATTTAAAAATGATAATACACACCGCTCAACGTGGGCCTGTACTAGTTAGGGTAGTAAACACACGATTGACAACTTACAAAGCGATTTACGGAGATGAACTCGGTGATGTCATTATGGGTTTATTCAGAAGGATGGCTCTAAAAGTAATACTGATTGCAATACAATTAGGGATGAATGCTATTGAGGCTGTTCGTGATAAAGGTATTAGTGCTGTTGGTAATGTTGCCGGTAAAACATTTTCATCGATCAAAGAAACATTAGTTCGATTAGTACGAAGAAAACCACAACCAGTAAAATTACCCAGTACTGAAGTTATGCCTGCAAAATATAGTAAAATAATAAATCAAGCTGCAAATTAAAAACTAGCAGAATTGGCTGGTAATGAAATCGTTCCTACAAAGCTGACTAATGAACGTATGCCGAGAAATACAAGTTTTATTTCAGGAAGTGGACTTCTTATTAGACGAAGATATGTATAATAAGATGTTTAAGCGTATACCTGATCCAGCGATCGATATTGATACATCAATTCTTAAAGATGAATATAAACGCCATTATTAGTAATATTCTTATGACGTACGTGAACCGAATCAGCGTGGTTGAATCGAACTACAAATTCAAGATACAAGTAGATATTTCTTACCTGCTGATGCATTTATTGAAGCAGAAGGAGACCTTGTAACAGATGTCCCTCTTAATACACCATACGGAGCTAATACCATAGTTGGCTTTGTTAATAATGGTATTATGGCGTTGTTTGATAGCGCTACGTATATGATTGACGGAAGAAATATTGAAACAATTAAAACAAACGTTGTTGTTGCTACAACAGTACTTGGTCTTGCAAGATATTCAGATGATTATACAAGATCAGCTGGTCCCCCAATGATGTTCGCCAAAGATAAAAGTTGAGGGAAATGTAATGCCGCTGGAGGAGCAGCTGATGGGCCATCAATTGTATAAATAAATACAGACTACAACTTAGGCTTTGCTACTCGTAAATTAATGATAAAAGACGGTCGTAGAAGATTTTCGTGCACATTTCTGTTATCATTTTTTGGATTCTGTAGAAATGTCAGAAAAGTTATTTTTGGAGCAAAACATATAGTTGTACTTGTGAGAAACGGTAATGATAATGATGGTATTTGGCGACCAAACGCTGTTGCCGCTGGTAAAGTAATATTATTTAAACTTTCACCGTGGATGCCAGTAATGACTCCATCAATTGCTGAAGAACAAAGATTACTTTATTTTATTAATTCAGGTGGTAAAGCATTGTTATCAAGCTTAACAGTGACCACTTATAGCATTCAGAGTAATATTGCTGGGTTATTTACATGGTATATTGCATCACAACAAGGAGTTTCTGCGCCAAGGCATATATTTTTCGCTTTACAAAATGCTGAACGATTAGATAATCATGAACGTGGCATTTTGATATTTGTGAATTTTGATGTTAGTGATGCTTCTTTACGGATAAATGGACATCAAGAACCATCTGAAGATATAACTTTAAATTTTGAAAATAATTACATGGCACGTGCATATCATCGTTTAATGACATTTATGGGACGTGATCAAAATATAGATACCGGTTTACAAATATCAGTTAGATTTTAGAAATCTGTATCTGATTTATTACTTTTCGCTTTAACATCTTGATTTATCTAGACAATATGTTGTCGATATTCACTTTCGAGCTCGTGAAAACCCCAGCCAAACAATCAAAAACAGGCGTTCAACTCAATCTTTCTGCTGGTGCGGTTAAAGATCCAGTTAATACAGGCGGTATAATTCCAATACTTGCAGCTTTACCAGCGTTAATAGCCGCTGAAGCGCCAACCATTGCAAAAACAGCTGCACTTGGTGTTTTAAGTGGTGTTTCTGGACATGCTGGTAAAAAGCTAGCTAAAAAGTAACAGGAGGAAGAATATAAAAACGAGGAAGAGGCCTAAGACTTACAGGAACTCCTTATCGATACGGAAAAGGTCTTCCAGGAACACTTCGTTAATCCGTCCGATGTCTAATCATGATTCAATCGATTTAGCTAATAATAAAGAAGTTTAGAGGAGTTTTTATGTGTGATCAATTACCAGAACAACCAGATAATATTGAAACAAATTTTTTTTAATCTTGATAATAATTCTGGACCTGGTACTCATTGGTTTGGATACACATTTGATCCGCGTGGTTATATTTAGTATGATTCATATGGGGCTTTCTCCGCCAATAGAATTTTTAAAATAATCCAGAAACGTTCCATTTTGGTATTCAACATTACCAACACAAACACTAACTGATCCTCAAATGTGTGTTCGTGAAATAATTAATATACTCAACATTACCACCTCATAAAGTAGTACAGGATTATACAAGTAGTCGTTAATCGTTTTAAACAGATTTTTAAAGTATAATGGTGAATATTTACAGAAGATCTTCTTCTATCAAAGAAATGATAAAAAAGATGATATTGATTTGTCAAATTACGCAACTAAAGATGAACTTGCCGATGTTAGGAACTTTTATGGCGTTGACCGAGATGAAGTTGGATAAATACGGTGTTTTAAAGACGATTAATATCAAATGGAATGACATAGTTCGTAGAGTTCTCGGTGCTACTGAGGATAACATTCCAGTATTTACTGATAGTGGTCGAATCTAAGACTCAAGTATATCAATCGCAACTATTAGAAATGAAATTGCAAAAAGCGTTCCTAATCGTTTGCGATCTACCGGTGATATAATGACAGGTGAACTTAGCGTGAATGGAAATAAAATAGTTGTTTTAACAGTTCCGACATCTGATGAAGACGCCGCAACAAAACATATGTAGACAATTATTATAATGCAGTATATACTAAATTAACCACGCTGCGAGCTGAGTATGACGTTCATGGAAATATGTTTACAAATCGTCGTGGAAATGTTAGAAAAATTAATGAAATCGCAGAGGAATTCTTTGGAAGTCAGTTAACTGTTGACGTAAAACTCGTTGATATTAACACAAAACTCGGCGATATTAAAACAGCTATGTCAGACATTGAAACGATTAGGTGTTATCGGAGATCCTAAATCATTTTCAGAGTTAATCACGATAGCGCAGGGTAATATCATTGATATTAGAAAAAGACTAGAAGATGTTCCAAGTGGAATTCCTGATATCGTTAAAAAATTAATTTGATTAAAATTCCCCAGAAGCAGATTATCAACGTGGTATATACAGTAGCGTCTGACCAAGCATTATGGTTACCACTCAATAAAACCATTAAACATTGCGCTAAGGTTACCGGTATATACAGGCTCGAGTTGTAACAATTATAATATCTACCACGATTTCACGGTGTTATCCACCGACTTCGTCAGGTGGATCTCCTGGATCTATATTAGTGATGTTAGATCAAAACTACAAGAGAACATTTACTGTGGAACCCGAAGAAGAAAAAAAAAACGGCTTGATTTATTTTTGGTGTCTTGAATTAGTAGCTAAATTCCCACCTAATTAAATTATAATGAACATTCCAATCAACGTTCAACGTTTTAGATACAGTCAGGCACGTGAATGGCAAACAAAACTAAAAATATCTTTGACGAGTATACGGTAAAAGTGAAAAATATCGTAGAAGTGTAGTTGTCGTTGAGATAATTGTATGTTCAACGTCTGCTGTTATCGCTGGACCCGGCGTATTATTATCAACAATAACACCATCGGTAGTGATGGCAGCAGCAGCTGTAACAATTTGTATTTCAGCTGGAACGATTGCCGGTATTTTTAATATCATTGCCAAAAAAATATACTCGTGAACAAACACAAAATTACATGAATATATAATAAATTTACATATAGTGACGTTAGCATACTCCAAATTATCCTCGTTATTATCAAAAAGTCCTCAATGGAAAAATATCAGATTTTGAGTTCACGGAAATGATTACAAGGAAGTAATGACTTTGATAGAATCCACGTCTGATTTAGAAAATCGGGATTTAAAAAAGTCAACTCCGAACGAATTACTTCAACAAATTGTAACGAACACAGCTTCAACAAAACCAGCAATTATATCCGTAAGTAACCTGAATTTAATGTTAATTTTCCAACTGCAATTCCAGCTGAAGAAATCGCACTAGCACAATTACGAGTATACCATAGTTGGCCAAATATCAGATCAAAATCATTCGATGGATTACAGGTGAATAATTCACTTGTATTTGCAAATAAAGAAAAAGATGATGCAATTCACGAATGGAAAGTTGTCCGAATTCCAGCAGGCGGTTATCAAATCGAAAAAAATCAATGATGAATTCCAACGTAGAATAAAATTTATAATGGGCAGAGACTCTAAAATAACTATAACAGTTCATGAACCAACGTTATCATCTGCAATTTAAATATATTCTCCAGATTACGTTGTAGATATTTATCAGTCGTCAATTAGATCTGTTTTAGGTTGACCTGAAATAGCGCTAGAATATAAAAGACTGTCGGAACCTCAACGAGACCCAGTCCTTCATAATGAAAAAATGTCCGTATTAAGCAAAACGTTCAACCAGGAATGTTGACGGATAAAATACGTAAAATACTACACGAGTGGGGAAACATAGTTAAAGATACCGGAGCTTCTCTCAAAAAAAGTTGCTGAATTAGAAAAGAAATTGAAATATCCAATCAAAATAAGAGCGATAACCTGGGATAATTTATACGAATCAAAGTTTAAATCGAAAGGAGCTTGGATTTAATTTATTGATCTTAATGCACATGCGTGGACTAGGATTTAAATGATTGATCTTAATGCACATGCGTGGACTAATGCAGTAACACTATTTCCACGAAATCGAACTGTTACATTTTATGAAGGAGATATATTTGATTTCCTTAACGAAATTAGTTAGAATGATCCTGATTCAGTATTGATATCTCAAAGTTCAGATAATGGAAATTATGATCAGTTTGTACGGCCTAATGGAGATATTTATCGTACAGAATCACTCCATGAAGAAATGAAAATTCTTGCGTTGAAAAATACCCATGATGATACTGAACAATTACTGAGTAACTGTTTTATGGTTCCGTCAGTTGCTGCTCATTTTGCTAGAGAGAAAACGTTGTGGAAACTAACACGATTGGATTTTCTTGAAGAAATAGGACGCAAGCGTATCGCATATGGACACGGTGGATTATGGAATACTAACTACGATTATAATGATTTTATTTCAGTTGATATGGTTGCATGTTATCCGGAAAGTGTTCTTGGAATGGGAGAGTTAGTAAGTATTTTGATCGACTTGGACATCCCACACACGAAACGACCAGAGTATCAAAAAACGGAACATTACTGGATTTTGATTCGACTGGATTCACTTGTATCAAGTCATTTAAGTTTGCCGAAAATCTTCATCCGATTTGTTATGTATGGCTTGGCAAACATTTTCAGAAAAAATATTGGCACAACAGTATTATTACGGTATATGCTTGATATAAAAGTACTATTATTGTTAACAGTAAATGAAGCAATTATATCATATCTTCCGCAGAAAGAAGTTTGGTTACTACAACAAAAGAAATATTCCGATGATGAAAATCCCGATATAGCTGATTTTGAGAATAAAATCGCAAAAGATCTTGGCGGAAAACTAATCGGTAAATTCACCCAAGGTGGATCATATGATCATAAACGAGATTGTACAAGACTGATTATAGATGATGCTGAACTAGATTTTATAAGTGCTGATACAACGAATAGAAATACGTTTATAAATCGATGTAATATTAATTTATCAGAGGGAACTAAATTAGGTGCAATTGTGAGTTATATAGATGGTGAGTCATCGCAGTTTACTAATTTAAGATCTTCATTGCTCGCGTACGTTTCGATAAATTTATTACCGATGATAAAACATATTTCCAGATACCGCGGTTAGAGTCGATACGGATTCATTTTATATCAATAAAAGAAAAACAGGATTGATAGAACAACTACTTATCGGCATTTATGCTTCATGGGGTGAATGGAGAATAAAACAAGAAAATATACTTATTATTCTGAGTCCGCCGACGTTGAAATTAAGGGTGTTTTTGCCAACCAAAATCAAATTTCAAAATTATCAACTGCACCATCGGTATTTGATCCGGTAGATACACATAAAACAGTTTATCTCAATGGGCCTGCAGGCTGTGGTAAAGAAACTCGTGTGATTGAATTATTCTTGAACAGTTGTTCAGAAATAGTTTTATTAACACCTACAAACAGACTCGCAAGAGAAATAAGAGAAAGAAACATTAAATTATGTACTTATCATAAATTATTTCAATGGAGGGGAGATAAATGGACTCCTGGTCGAATGGGAGAGAAATATATTCCAAGAATTATTGTTTGGTATGAAATTTGCACCGATTCATTAGAAAAGTTAAACATATTTCTTGATTGGTTATTGACAAAAAGTACTGCTGTAAAATGTGTGGCGATCATGGTCAACCACCACCTTTTGTTGGATTATCTCTACATGGATGACTGAGGAATTTTGTAGATTATTATGAAGAAATTACTGGTGATCATAGAGCACTTGATCCAGAATTAAAAGCGTTTAAGAAATGAATCAGCCTACAACTGAATAAAATTCAATGTGAACTAATGCGTGAAATAATTTCAGAAATTCTATTAACAGTTTTTGGAATTTATGGACACCAGTAGATTTGATATAGTTCGTGATACACTTCAACAACAATTAGTTATGTTAGATAAAGAAAAAATTTCAAATCTACCCGTACCATTGTGTTATCAAGCGGTTGATACGCGATGGCAGAATATCGACTTTGATATACCAGGATCATAAGAAAAACAAAATCTTGTATTAAATGATATTGTCTTAGTTATTGTCAATGTTGATGAGAGCGCGTTAACCATAAAAAAACTCCATGGATGCGAGGATACGCAATGGCAATTCATTCATCACAAGGATTAATTATCTCTGATACAAATGTTTTGATCGTCGATGATCGTATCGAATGGTCAAACTTAGTTTATCTCGCAGTGTCTCGAGTCAGAAGAATATCTCAGCTGCGTAGAAATGTTATCTACTTCACCGAAACAACTGTTAATGGCGATGTTATTGACAATGATATAGTAAGAAAAAAAATTAGTTATAAACAGTGCGACAAAAAAAAAATAAGCGCGATTTTGATCTCGATGCTGAATTTATCATGACATTGAAACAACATCAAACTAATCATTGTACGAGCTGTTACACAGTAATGTTGCGGCAGTATTCAAATAATAATCCAAGACAATTTACTGTAGACAGAATTAATATTAATTTTGGCCATACACGCGAAAATGTAATGCTGAACTGCCTTGAATGTAATCGACGTCGAGGTGCTAGTTTACAAAAGTGAATGCAGTGGTAATTGTGTGTCTTCAGGAATTACTTGTAATTGCTCGCGTATAAATCCACGTTGAGTAGCAGTTGAATCTAATCTGTAGATTGCAGTTCTACCCGCGGATCTTACCACGCTAGAAATTTTATGTGTTGCAATACTCCAAACAGGATCAGTCGCTCTTTTTTTTTACCGCCTTCAAGTTCACCGGGTTCATCTAAATATTTTACAGTCACATTACCTAATACTGGTTGTTTTGAAAATTCATGTCGTTGTATTGGTATGTGTTTTTAGATTCATATTGTTTATTATATTTCTACAACATAGATGTCATTGATTTCTCAGCGACACGAAAACAAGAGCCAGTGAAACATATTTCAGCATTACCGAATTCTATCAGAATGATATTAAAAGGTCCATCTGGCAGTGATCCGTAGCGGAGAGCGCTTTAGACCACTCGGCCCCTCGAGGCCCCATATATCGTGAATGTGTGACCTCAGTAAAACGTACGGTGGGTAAACAAAACGTGCATACTTTTTAAAAATGACTAACGAAAAAAACTAATAAAAAAAACTCGGTAAGTTAGAGACTTCGGTTTGGCGATATGGATCTTTTTACCTCATTTTCGTAGGAAGTTTTTTTCTTCTTCACAAATGTCGTTTCAGCAAAAGGTCTGTTCACCCTCTCTGCTGCTAGATTATTGGTTTAAATTATTTTGTTTGATATATTTAAAGGCAAGATCTGTTGCCCTGATTTCAGTTGAAAATGTCGATGAACCATACAGGAAACGAAGTTTTGAAGCGTGATTTCTACCAATGAAGATTGGTGTAGCCTTGCACCATCATGTGTGCCGTCGGTATTATCTCTTTAGCAGATCATTTTGTAAAGAAGTTCCTTAAACGAGGTATGCAAAATGGAAGTGTTTGTCTCTGATTGTCTTCTTTCATGTAGAGTAAAAGGTACTTTGGGTTGTTTTAGAAGCCAAGGAGATGCTTTTGAAGTTTTGAAAGGACAGATTTCATTTATCAAGGCAGGAAGATATTCTAATGCCAAAATTATGAACAGCATTTGCTTTATTTGGATATAAAGTTCTGTAGTTGGGCTGGAAAAAAGACACAAACGCAGTTTTAAAGGGCCAGATCTCAGTTTTAGGACATGTGTAACGATGCGATGTGATGGAGGTGGCTCATTCATTTCAGCAACATTCTTTCAACTGGGTATGTCGTAAACAAACCCACATTGACTTGTATCAAGCATCGTTAAATAAGACTCCCTGACTGAACCATAAACAAACAGTCATGTTATTATTATTATTATTATTATTATTATTATTATTATTATTATTATTAATATTATTATCATTAATATTATTTATATTATTATTATCATTATTGTTATTATTATTATCATTATTATTATTATTATTATTATTATTATTATTACATTTCTCGTGATCCTCATTATTTGCAGCAGCGGCAAAAAGACAATAAGCACGATTTCTAAGCATTTACTTGTGAGAAGTATCATAAGATGTTTGCATGGCGTGTTATTGGGTATGGAAGTCCATTGACTAGTACCTGTTTAAATAAATGAAGACCAGCTTAGCATGGCGCGTTATTGAGTAAGGAAGTCTATTGAATAGTACCTGTTTGAATAAATGAAGACCACCTTAACATGGCGCGTTATTGTGTAAGGAAGTCTATTGAGTACTACCTGTTTGAATAAATGAAGACCAGCTTAGCATGGCGCGTTATTGGGTAAGGAAGTCTATTGAGTACTACCTGTTTGAATAAGTGAAGACCAGCTTAGTATGATGCGTTATTGGGTAAGGAAGTCTATATACATATACCTGTTTGAATAAACGAAGACTAGCTTAGCATGACGCGTTATTAGGTAAGGAAGTCTATTGACTAGTACATGTTTGAATAAATGAAGACAAGCTTAGCATGGCGCGTTATTGTGTAAGGAAGTCTATTGACTAGTACATATTTGAATAAATGAAGATCAGCTTAGCACGACGCGTTATTCGGAAAAGTATCTGTTTTAATAAAGGAAGACCTGCTTAGCATGGTGCGTTATTGGGTAAGGAAGTCTATTTACTAGTACCTGTTTGAATAAACGAAGACCAGCTTAGCATGACGCGTTATTAGGTAAGGAAGTCTATTGACTAGTACCTGTTTGAATAAATGAAGACCCACTTAGCATTTCGCGTTTTTGGGTAAGGAAGTCTATTGACTAGTACCAGTTTGAATGAATGAAGACCAGCTTAGCATGGCGCGTTATTGTGTAAGGAAGTCTATTGACTAGTACCTGTTTGAATAAATGAAGACCAACTTAGCAGATCATGAAGACCAATATATTTTACTGGAAAATTAATTAACCTGCATTAGCCAGGTTATGTAATAGTCAGTCAACAAAAAATGATAAGTAGACAGTTGCGCGATACGCACAAAATTCATAGGATAAAATCCTCTTGGTCATATCAACCCACCACCCACCCACACTTCAACCCTAGCCATTCTCACCTCTCACAGCAAAATGAAATAGAAGACATAATCTTTTTCCCCTAGTGAAGCTTATCCTTTTGGAAACCTTATAAACGTCACAAATGTTATAGGCTAGCTTTGCACAAATATCCGTGTGTGGGCCGTTTAATTCTCTTGAGCAGTTGAAAGAAGATACTGTTGGTCTGGGACTTTATTATTCTGTCGACATATAGTGTATGTGCTTGGTGAAGCCGTATATGTTAGATCTAACAGACGAGACGATAAAGATCCCATATGATCATTTTGATCTAAAGGTTGTTTGCAAGCGCATGTGTTTGTTACCTCGCATCACTACACACACTTTAAATCCATCGCAAACAATCCTTCTGTGATCTTTCTAAAACTTAAATTTTGGTGTATTCTCTTTCTTTTAAAAGAAAAAAGTAGTAAAAATTTTCTGACTATTTTTGTTTGAAAAGGAATACGAACTCCCATGTTAATATCATAAATCGTCAAATAACAAGCTGCATTTTGTGATATGTGAAAACAATTGAACATAAATGATCGGTATCGAAATAAACAGAGAAATAATGGTGGTAAAATGTTGTGCTATGATAATTATATCTATATGAAAATAAAGACTGTATGCGATGGGAGTGCTCCTAATGATGGCATGCCAATACAATAGCGCAATTACTACGAACTTCGATTGCAATGATTTATATGTGACCGTCTGGTACAGCAATGAAACAGATCCCAATCTTGCATAGGTAGCGAAGTTTAGACTCCATTTAAGTAACAACCTCTGAGTTCAAGAGATAGCTAGCTCAGATCCTGACCAATGAAGTGCTTGATGCCGCGGATCAAGTTGTTGTTGTTGTTGTTGTAGGGTTTAACGCCATTTTTCAGCACACGATAGGCTATACATGGCGGCCAGTATTAATGGTGTAGGAAGAACCTGGGAAAACCCCGGAAAGAACCACCGACCCACGAGAAGCTACTGGCAAGCTTTCTCACATACCACAGTGGCTGAATCCAAGACTCAAACCCACGCAAAAAGAAGTAAGATGGCAGTATTCCGTAACGGAGAGCGCTTTAAACCACTCGGCCACTCGGGGCCCCCGCGGATCAAGTTAGGGCTCACTTAGACTTAATCGAAACTGTGAAGCGAACCGTCCAAACGTTAGACAAGCAGCACTTCTACGAATGAACCTGAATCTCCATGAGATTTCTTCATCCTACACGGATGGACCGGAATGGGTGGTCTTGATTCACAGTCCTTCTTCATCCACGACCCTAGATCGGATTCCGCACCTCAGACAGCTTTGCGTCACCTTGCCAGATCATGCAGGTGATATGTGACTAAACACTGTGTAGTGGCACTGCAAATCCTTAATCAGTTGTACGTCATACTAGCACCCATAGGTGAGACATGTGTGTATGCACTGTTGCCAAACAAGCACCAGGAAAGCTATGAGGATTTGCTATAGGTTGTATTGGAGAAATGTGAAAAATGGGCTGCAATTCAGCAGTGGCAGGGACGATGCTAGACTATTTTGATACAACAAATGTGACTGGGACATTCTGACGTTTTCAGCCGCCTTACCAACCAATAATGTGGAATATCCTCTAGGACCCTTTTGATGGGAATAATTACACACACAACGTATGTGAGAGTTGGGTTCTGGCGTTTTTGAAACTTCTTTTAAAATCACAAAAACCCATTATTGTGAAACCTCATCCACATTCTCCTCTAAGACGCATCTAGGGTATAAATGACTCTTCTATAAATTTCTAATGGCTTGGCAAAGCGAAAGAAAGTCAAGCAAGTGATGAAAATCCTGCAGAATCATCTGCTGATGATAGTGAAAACAAGATATACTATTAAAAGGAGGTTGGGGAGTGTGCTTTATCTTTATATTTTGCATCGAGCGATTATATCACAAGAAATTTTAAATGCAAGACACATTTACCGTATTAAAAAGCTCCTTCATGCGCTTAACATTGTAAGCAGTGTAGTGGGCCATAATAGCGACATAGCATTGAAAAGGGTTATATCAGCAACATTTATAGCGACAAGGGAGATCTTAATGTTAAAACTGGGTATATCAAATATAGCGACAAGGGAACATTGAACAGGTGGGTGACATAACGGTACTGGATATTAGCATCAATGTTGCAAGGAGCTGTTCTCAATCGGGCGAAACAGGGACAGCGGGAAAAAAGCGATAACGCTTGGCGGGGCGGGACATACAATTTGATAGAACGCTTGGCGGGGTGGGAACCCGTACCGTTAATAGAATAAACAAAAACATCGCTTGGCGGGGCGGGACATATCACCTCTTTATAGACAGAGACATAGACATATCACACAAACATAACAAAGACACAACTATATACTATCCACACAGGGGAAGGAGAAAACCCCCAAAATACATTATCCACACATGGGGAGGAGAAGAAAAACAAAACAGACTATACTATCCACACAGGGGGAGAGGAAGAAAAAAACCCAAAATACAATACCCACACAGGGGAAGGAGGAAGAAACCCAAAATATACTATCCACACAGAGGGAAAGCGCAATAAAACAAAAACAAACCCCATATATACTATCCAAACAGGGGAATAAGAAAAAAAAATAAAAAATATACCGTCGGCTTCTCTGAAGAAAACTATGACACCTCACAAAGTTCTGATCAGAAGTTCCAACTGATATGGCTCTTCCATCTTTCTGGTAGGATTGAGAGTGAAATGAATACTTGAAGGGAAGACACTGACCCTTTATATAGGCAAGATACTGGTCTGACATGGATATATAGGGGACCATGGCGTTTCAAATTTAATCATTTGACTTTTTGCGCGTAAGATGAAACAATCGCATCATATCGTGGAAAAGGAGAAGAAAGTAAGAGGCAGAAATGTGACTTAACGCCTCGCATAGTAGCTGAAGTCGTGGCTCATATTCGTGCCAGCGATTTTGAAGATTGTATAAGTGAACCAGAATCCAGACCCAGATATTCTTTACCACACCAATGTCCACCACCACCAGTAAACTCTGAAAAGTACTACCACAATCGAGAGAAGGACAAACGCTCCTCTAGAAAATTTAGAACCACAGCCTGCAGGTACACCGTGAAGTTTAACGATTTAAAGTCCGACTTACCGCTGGATAATGCGGGAGAGTTCATCACCAATGCATGGTTTGCAAAAGCGACCTTAAATTGCTTGTGGGGTAAAATGGCACAACGACCGTATTTGTACGAACCTACCCACTACTACCAGTTGATTCACGACAAAACCAATCACATGAAACACGTGGATGTGCTTCGTGAGGACTTGATCATGGTCAATTACGAAGAAGAACTGGACTTTGTAGAAGCTGACCAATTTGGAAATGTCATCATTGCGGCCTACGTGACAGCCCATGCTCGCTTAAAGTGTACGAATCGTTACACCAACTAGGAGATCGTGTGCTGTATTTTGATACGGATAGTTGCATCAACATCGTTCGTCTGGGTCAACGTCAACCTAACATCGAGGGAGACCGTTTAGGAGCCTGGACGGACAAGCACCCCGACGACAAGATTCTAAGTTTTGCTAGTGGAGGTCCTAAAAATTACGGCTACGAACACCGGGACACACAAGGAGAAGTACACACCGAGTGTAAAGTGAAACGATTGACTCTCGGTTATCGCAGCAGTCAAGTGGTGAACTTTGGGGTCTTAAAAGAAGCTTTGCAGTCTGGAAAGGATCAAGATTTTAAAGTGACCACCTACCAACCTCACAAGATTGTACGTTTAGACACACACCAAATCGTCAGTCGGCCTTTAGAGAAAGTGTATCAAATGGTGTACCAGAAGCGAGTGCGGTTCCCAACCACTTCACTTTACCGCACGGACATAGCGATATTGGTCAGCATATAAAAATGGAAAAAGTTCAAGACCGATAGTTCGTTGTGACTACAAACATTAAACGAGCAAGATGAATCATACGCCATTCAAGTTCGATGATTCTCAAGTGGAGTGCGATGCTGTACCTTGCGATGGCATGGATGCCGTACGCGGTGACCTCATCGATTCAGTAAAATATCATGGCAACATTGCTATGACTTCTAATACCGTGCCTACCAAGGAAAGAGATGATGTGCGTGTCAAACCTGATAGATGCGAAAGCGATGCCACTAGTTATCGTGGACTCTTTACAGGTTTTCATCGTCAACGTGAAACCATGCGGCTGCCATCCTACGGATGACATCCGTAGCCTCATCGAAACGAGTCTGTGTAAGAAGGATTTTCGTTCTCTGTTCCTTTGGCTGAATGTTGTGACTTTGAAAGTCATTTTCAAACCTTCCAAGGAAAATGGCCTAAATTTCTGGGAGGACCTACCTCCAAAGACTTAACCAGAGCCGGATTTATCTACTTGGGAGAACGGATAAAGTCAAGTGCTTCAGTCTCGGCGTGTCACTTTACTATTGAGAACATAAAGATTCCGCTTACCTGGAACATGATCGATGGTCTACGCACTGTCACTATCTACCTTTAGTGGGACGACCTCAGTAATCTCTGGATGGATACTTAACAAGAAAACATTCGTGCTTTGCATGTGGAGTTGAGAAACGATGTGTGTGTAGCTTGTGGCGTACATACTCATTGATCAGATGTACGTGACTGGAAATGTTGCGCTTTCGAGGTTTGGACAAAAGAAGGGGTCAACTATGCCCAAGATTTGTGATCCTAAAGACCAACGTTCAGTGAAAAAAGTAACTTTTAAACCTGTGTTAGCCAGACTGTCGCAAGACACGGAGGAAAACCAGGACAGGACCGTCACTGACATGGGCATTCCCGAAAGGCCATTCCGAGAAGACCCCGGTGTAACTGTTCCCAGTGTACAGACTCTAAGAACATTACACACTGTCCCTTGGACACCTCTGTTACCAAAATAACATATTGTACAGAGACTTGTTTATATTCCACTTTGATCATTGTGATGTGTATCTTATCGATATACTTACCCATTTGGCTTTCATGTATTTTTGTCTTTCGTGTTGTTCACTTCTAAAGTTTAAATAAATGTGTCCTGAAAAAAGAACAATAACTCTTGTCTTATCTGTTCTTCGTGTAAAAAGTGACATTCGCTGCACTATGACTACCTCTGCTACATCTGCCCACTCTTCCTCCGCTTTCAAAGTCATTGAAGAAAACTTAGATCGTACCAGTTGGGAGACATTGTATCATCGCCATCCCTTTATCATGTTAATTGCTGGACTCATCGGTTTAGGAAAAACCGAATTTGTCAAATGTTTGACCGAATATAAACATCATTTGATCGATCGTCCCCCTCATTATTTCGTGTTGTGTTACAAAGAGGCGCAATCGGCGTACAGCCTCTTGTCAGAAAGTCCAGGAGATTCCATCGTGTTTGTGGTAGGCATTCCTGGCGAACACGACGGGATCGTGTCTGACTCCAGTTAAACCCATCTGGTAATTTTCGACGACATGTTGGGAGAAGACAAAGAAGAAATTAAACTGTGGTTTAAGCACAAATGAATCCATCGTAATTCCAGTGTCATTTACTTTACTCAAAATAGGTTTCATCCACTTAGAGCCCATCGCACTATCAGTCTCAATGCTCATTGCGTGGTCGTGTTTAAAAAATCTTAGAGATAAATTGCAAGTGCAAGTGTTATCCAAACAGTTAGGAACGTCTTGGCTGAACCATGCGTGCGACGATGCCACTCAAACCCCTTACGCCTATTTGCTACCTATTATTTGCGATTTCGTACCCATTTGTTTCCCCCCTGGTGCCAAGACGGAAGGCCTGTCGTGTACACGTCCCCGTCGTCGACTTAACAACAACAAAACAATCTATAAAAACCTCGGACTGTTTGGTCTGTCTCACACCTCGTCAACATGACGTCCCTTTAGTCTCATCTTCCTGTCAAATTGATTTGTGCCTTGTACGGCATCAGTAGCAAAAATATCGACAAATACGTGCTCGTGTCTTAGAAGCCAGTCGCAGTCTTACGATGGTTAAAGGTGACAGCATGTCAATTACTGCAAGGCATCATTTACAATCTACATCAAACCAAACGCTTTCTTTTGACAGAAACAAAGTAGCCTTGACGCAACTGACCGATCCCCACATCGACACTCAAACCAAAAAGCAAATCATTTTGAAACCTGGAGGTAGAGGCTGTCTAGGAGGTGTCATCAAATGTTCCCTCTTAAAATGGGTCAACAGTGTCCCCAAAGTTCTCCCCAAGAAAAAAGTCACTTCCCGGCCCAAACGTACCCAGAAGAAAATGAGTAGTGGTGTCAAGACCAGGTCAGAAAAGACCACATAAAACAGCTTCTACTCACATGACAGGCACTGCGGAAAGGACGCAACCTCACATCCCCAAACCACGACCTACAGCGATGGTGACCATATCTCAAATAGTCTCAGGTTCTTCCACTTCTCCATTGCTGCTGATACCTGCCAAACCCGCTTTGACACACGTCTTTACTAATTTGATGAAAAAATGTAAACATGTGTCTACAGGAACTTCTCATCCAGCGGTGACACCATGTCCTCTTTATCAGCTGAGACAGCTGCTCACAAAGTACTTGCCCCCGAAAATCAAAGTTCAAGAGAGATCGGGCATGTTGCAGAGTTTATTCGATTTATCCAAGCAAGAATTGTCCCAACTGAGTCATTTGCAAACCCCTGCACGTCGACGGATACCTGCCATGAAAATGATATGACAGACCGACAATCAGTGGCGAAGCATTCCACTATAAAAAAAGACCTAAGGCAAACAATATGTATAAGTGTTTTTGTGCTCCGGAACATACAAAGCTGTCACCCACAAGACGTCATTCCTATTCTAACCATAAAGGAAAGAAAAGGAAAGGACTTCCTCCTCGTTTAGCCAAACATTGGGACGTGTTGCCCGTCCCGTCTGAAGCCCCATGCGAAAACAACTCATTCAAGCATCCTCGAAATATATCGTCGATCCTGTGTGTGAATGTTGCCTGAATGTCTTGACAAGTACGATACCTTTGTCTCAACATCAGAAAGAATGCTTAGCCAAGGATCGACACGTTCTTCACCAAATGGTCCAAAAGAAAATACCCATCCATCAAAAGAAAAAGATGTAGGTACAACGCGGGGGAATTTCGCCCATGTTGTTATGACCTTGCTGAAATAAGTATTGGGAACAATGCTGAGAGGATTCATGGAAACAAGATTAAAAAAGATCCAAGATAAAAGGGGTCTCTGGATGTCCGAAAATCTAGACGTGTCTTCTGGAATCTGATGGAAAGACGTAAACTGAGTTTGGTGCCTTACAAACGATGGATTAAGTTCCATCGTTGGCGAGAAGAACGAGCCCCACATTTATCTCCCAATCCTCATTTGACCAAGATCTCCCAGTTACAATACGAATTGCAATCGTTGATGGATCGGAACGATTTGTCAGAAACAGAAAAATCGCAACGGTACCGTCCATTCTGTCAGCGACTTCAACTCTTTTACGAGAAAGCTTTAGACGAAACAGCTCCATCAACTCTGAATGATTTTAAGACCCTAATTAAAAGTCCATCACCACCACCACCAATGTCTAAAACAGATACAGCCACACGGATGCTAGTGGAGGAAGACGTACGAGAAGTCTTTCAAACACCGTCAGCACGTTAACGAGAACTTATTGTTTGGGTTAAAATGATGATGCTCACTCCTCCTTCGACAGAATTCAAGCAGAAAGATGTAAAAACAGAAGTGAAAACAGAAAGAAAGGCCAAAGCCATACCATTAATACCATCACCACCACTACCTTCGACTTCTACTCCCGCGGCACGTCGGACACGTAAACCCTGTTCCAAACTACCGCGTCGCTACATTCAAAGTATCATCCGTGAAGAGTGGGTGACCTATTAAAAAATGGAGAATGTTTTAGCCAGCATTTATTACGATCCATCCCATCCAACGGGTTAAATTGTATCGTGCTGCCAAAACCCTACTGAAAAGTCTCCATCTACCTTAAGTGCAACGATAGTTACAAGAACAAGCCACGTACACCTTACACAAACCCATTCGACGAAACTTGTCCAGAAATCTCCCCTAAGTGGAGGGCATCGATCATCAATGGCAAGCCGATTTAGCCGATTTCTATCATTTGGTCACCTACAATCGTATGAAAAAACGGACATTCACATTTTCACCACCGAGAATCCCAAATCCAAAGACAGCATCGTGGAACGTTTGCAGCGAACCTTGAAATTACGCATGTGGAATTTTTTTCTCGCACCAAACACACTCTCAAGTATATCGATTTCTTATCGCACCTGGTCCAAGCGTGCAACCAATATTACTATCGGAGCATCGGATGTGGTCCCCAAGAAGTGACTCTCTACAACGAAGTGACCGTCCTCGAGCGCCTGTTTGGTACGTAACGACTGGGGCGGTCTCCAAGAAAGGTGAACTGTTGACACTTGGAGATTAGGTGCGCACAGGCAAAACCAAACGCACTTTCGACAAAGGTTACTTAACCAATTGGACCACCGAATTGTTTCTTGTCACTGGACGAGTGTGTGACCGTCATCCCGCCGCCTATATATTGGAAGACATGAACGGGGAATTGTTAAAATGACCGTTTTACTTGCCCGAGTTACAACGTGTGACCAAAAATGAACACGAAGTGTACGACATCAAAAGCATTCTCGATCGAAGAACCCGAAAAGTGGGAAAACGTTGTGTCAAAGAAGTCAAATTACGTTGGAAGGGATATCCTCCCAGTTATGATTCTTGGATCGACGCTTCGCAAGTCATCAATTATAAAAAGAAGTGACCATCATGTCCTTCAACACTGCCTCAACCACTACCGCATTGATCACTCATTCATCCAGTTCTTCTCTGCAAGAACTACAAAAGCAATCCTTGCGGGTGTGGTTTGGAGAATGTGTGCCTTAAAGGCAAATCGTCTTTTTCTGCCAGATCTTGGTGGTTTATTGCGTCATTGGTATTGCCATTGTCAATATGAGTTTGTAAACTAGGAGACAAACAATTGTGGACCATTTTACTGAGCAGGTGCATCAGTTACCTTCTCCCCCAGTCCTTCCCTAAAATACTCTAACGGTCACAACGGGAGCCTTGTGTTCAACGCCATCAGCCTCCCAACAGTCACCACCCTAAGAATAACCATCACAATCCTCTTTTGGACACTCCTCTGACCTCCAGTAACCCATCTGACAGCAGATCAGTGGAATTATGAAGAACCAATTTTACTTAACGATACCCAGTGACAGTTCCATGGGTGTGTTTCCCAATAACGCATTATGTTGTTTCACGGCCAAATTACCTCAGGCCATCCAATTGGATTACGAAGCCCATTGGGAAGTGACTTTGGTGTAAATGATTCACCCTACACTAATAAAAAAAAAAATTTCACTAAAAATGAAAAGACAAGCCATGAATAAAATTGGGTTCTGAGGTATCCAAAATCAAGTAGGCAATTTATCATTCTTCATCTATGCTGTGAAAATTTCGGCAGGCTATTATTTTAGTGGTCAACATTTGGTGGAATCGATGGCTTACAGGTTTGAGGAACTATTTGGCAAAGCCCTAGACAGAGCCGAACGAAGTGCCACCATTGAGTAACATAAAGTGGCTCGTCGCCTGCTAATCCAATTTAAGGATACCCAAACGTTGTCCATCAGTTTTAGTCGTAGTTTGTTTGAAAGTTTGGGTAGGAACACAAACACGGCTCCGAATTTCAACCCGAACATAAACAGCCATATGGAATTTTAGAAGTATTTTTGATCCCATGTAAAACTGAACGAAGGATTACATTTTGATGTTTGTGTACTCCGATGTCGTGGAGTACAACGTGGTGGGATACACAGCCGCAACGTTACTGCGGATTATTCCTTTCAAAATGAATTCTACCACGACAAATGACGAGAAGGTGGAAACACCTATCATGTTCATTATGAATTTGTACATCCTCACTATTTACCTGTCAGTAAGTCGTATATCGACAGTGTCAACATTGCTATAAAAGGACAAAATATTCCATTCTTCAAAGGGAAAGTTACAGTCAAACTCCATTTTCGAAAACCATTCTCTAATGACTTGTAAGTCATGTATCCTGTTTACCAAGGAGTCTCTCGGTGGCGCACTTGTTGAAACCCATGGTGACACAAGGATTGCGCTCTTTGAGCGATGCTACGTTGACACACGGAAAAGAATTTCTCCAAAATGTCATCACTAACAACAAAGAATACCCCAAAGAAGCTTTCTTGAGAGCAGGTCAAAATGTGTTGCTTCAAACGGGCAAAGAGATTTTGGGCCGACGAGAAACGCCTATAGATGCCCTGGACGCTGCCAAGTCAGATATTCCTACTCCCAGGATGCCACAACAACAAGTCAGAAAGACAGACGAAGACACCCCTCTAAAGGACTTCACACCCCAAGAGCTAGAAAGGAATAACCGTCTGAGACTTTGACGTATTTGATTATTTATTTTAAGAAACAGAGAGCAAAAATGATGTGCCGAGTCTTGCGCCTATTCCAAGTCGGAATTGAATCTGCTTGCTATGTCACCCATAATGAAGATTATGCAAGAATCTCAGTGTGTAGAATGTCATACCGTCTCCTCTTTCACGGATTCAGCTCCCATCGAGTTTGAAATCAAAGAACAGCCCGTAGATTACATCGATCTGAATATCAGTTAGTTGTACATGAAAGTCACAGTGATAAAATACGGACGATACCGCTCCTGGAGCCGATGCTAGAGTAGCCGCCGTCAACATTTTCATGCATTCCTTGTTCCGCGAAGTGGATTTGTACATAAACAAGAAACGTATCAGTAGCAGCATGGATACTTACCCTTATCGAGCGTACCTGGAAAATCTCTTGACGTACGGTAAAGAGGTCTTGAACACTAATCTGGATGTTTGCGTGGTATGGAAACCTGACACAGCGGGCGAGGACAAGTTTAACGACACAGCCCTGACGGCAGATGACGATCTTCACAATTTGGGCTGTAACGACCGTCGAAAGAAAATTCTGCAAGGACGCAGTTTAGAACTGATGGATCATTTGTATTTGGACATGTGGTTGCAAAAAAAGTATTTACTGATCGGAGTTTATATCCGCCTGAGACTGAATAGTAGCAGTACAGTTTTCCATTTAATGGCCCATGGCAACGAGTACAGAACCATCATCAAAGAAGCCAGACTGTACGTGCGACGTGTGGAAGTGTTGGCTAAAGTGGGAAACGACATCAATCATACTTTAAGCAGAACGACCGTCAAGTATCCGATACGGCGCGTGGAAGTGAAAACCTTCACCATTGCCGCTAAACCTCAATCCAAAATCGAAGATTATCTCTTCCAAGGACAGTTACCCTAACGTTTAAAATCGTTAGTATCGTTAGCAATGCAGCCCTCAATGGAACCCACGATCAAAATCCTTTCCAGTTTAAGCACTACAGAGAGATCGAAGTCAGTCGCGATGGCAAGACCTTGTGTACCAGACCCTTCGAACCTCACTTTGCCTAGAATAATTACTTGAGATCATACTTGTCCCTGTACGAAGCTACGAGACAGTTAGGGACAAACACCAGTCACGGCATTTCGTACGGCGATTATGCAGTAGGTTAAAATATGTGGGCTTTAGATTTCACTCAAGACCAAGGCAGGGACGAGGGACATTTCCACTCTATAAATTCCAGTCAACTGCTTGTGGAACATCTGCCCGAAGCGGTGAACGTCCTCTCGTATGCCGAATTTGACAATACGATGGAAGCCAACAGTTTGAGAGAAGTCATTCTAGAAGCTATGGAAGACACATATCCCTCTTTGAATGATGAAGACTCTTTGGAAATGGAATGGTATGATATTGTGGAAGCCGTGGAAGACAAAAAGGGTATGCGGAGGACATAGTGATGAGGTCCAGATGGCCAGAACAAGAACAACATTTAGTCTG